>OX451206.1:35937908-36165408 GCA_949628255.1 Macrophya alboannulata | reverse complement strand
CAAGTACTTTTCGGCTGGCGAAGAAGTAAGAAGAAAAAGAAGAAGAATAAGAAGATTGAGATTTTTCATGAACTCTAGGGGTCTGTAATTTCGAAAGTACTCGGTCAATTACGTCCAAATTTCTTGAGGAAACTCATTCGAACTTAAATAGTTGGCCCTATGAAGTCTAGCCCTGAATATTGTGTGATTCCAGAAATATGACGCAATGTTTACAAGTACGAAAGGTTGCTGGAGTATGAATGATCCTCTGAAAGATACCTGAGAGTGATTCGCTGCCGTAAATTTGTTATTGCATTTGTTATTGTATTTGTTATTGTTATTGCATTCTTACAAAAAGAAGTGAAATCGGCGCCAAAAACATCTGAAATGTAAAAAAAGCCGCCAAGTACTCAGATAACAACACAATAGAAATTTACGAAAAACTTTTCGCCAGTCTCTGTCGTGAAGTCGGACGTCGCTGTTTCGTGTAGTGATATCGAAACATCATTCCAAGAGCTACGTACTTGGCGGGCACATTTTTTTTATTATTCTTCGCCCCGTTTACTTATTACGAAATATCTTGAAGCCACCTATGGTATCATGACATCAGCAGTACTGAATTGATAATAATATGTAGTTATACTGATAACAATAATGTGTGAGCAGAGGGTGATACATCATCAGTTATAATCATCATTGGTCACATAGGCAATTTTTAATAATCATCAGCCTCATCGCGTCAAGTGTTCTGTCTCTACGTTAAAGAACTTGGAATTCCTGACAAATATCTGTCGATTTATGAACGATTTCACGTAAGGTATAACCAATCAAACGTATCACTCTGTTGCTTCAAAGTTACATATCCTAAGCCCAAATCAAGTATGTTATACATTAGAGCCATAAATGTTAGAAAATAAAAATGGTCAGTGCAGAAGAACGCAGTATAATCATAGATATTTAATGACCTATCATACAAATACAATTATGGCAACATGTGTGTAAAAGAACGTGATTTCCTTACTCGATTACAACAAAATTCCGATAACTCTTGACCGTATCTGCATTTGATGATTGTTTCCATCTCAAGCTACTGACTGTGAAAGTCGGAATATCGTTGCGCGCGAGCGTACTGACGGGCGCGTGCGAGGGCGTCCTTGGGCGCCCGCGCGCGGGCACGTCAGTATGCTCGCGCGCAACGATATTCCGACTTTCGCATTGCGACTAGTTCCGAACTAGTTCTTTACAGTAAAATACCACAAAGTGTCAACTGAAACAGATCGGTATATCTTCTAATTTTCTGAAAGAATTACTTTCCATGATCTATTGCCAATCGAGCTCCGCAATTCAAGATCAATTATATCATACAAGAATATATGTGGGTATAAGAATGTTTGTTTTCGAATTCATCAATTCTATGCTAGAGTAGAATCACGCAAAGTGCAAACGGGTTCTAATCATGGAAGAGTAAAGAAATTAAATGTGCCCGCCAAGTACGTTGCTCTTGGAATGATGTTTCGATATCACTACACGAAACAGCGACGTCCGACTTCACGACAGAGTTTTCGTGAATTTCTATTGTGTTGTTATCTGAGTACTTGGCGGCTTTTTTTACATTTCAGATGGTCCATTTAAGTTGGCACACCAGGATATCTTGAGAACCACCTATTTTAGGGAAAGATGTTTGAAATAAAAATTTCTTGACTTGAAGGGGGCAACACACTGTGCTATCGTACTGTTCATTCGGTGGAGGTTTACAAGGTTATTTGGAGGTCAACATTGTTTTTTTAAATGGGAACGTGTATTTCTTTTTACGGATTGGTAACTGACACGACAAAAAGAAAAAGTTTTATTCCAAATTGTTTTTTATACGACGTCAATTTTCAAGATATTCTGCTGTGCCAACTTAAATGGACCACCTTGTATACCTATATTTACCTAGATATACCTATAAATGCCTATATATACCTGTATATATCTATATACCTATATATACATATACCCTGAGTTTTTCTATCTGCGGAACGACCCGTGCGTTGAGCTCATGTTCAATTGCCTTATTATTACCTTAGATGATTGTTCAAATTCAATTTTTCATTATTTTCAACAATCCCTAATATTTAGGGTATTTTGATAAATAATCTTGAGGGTGGGGATAGCCGTGGGGGGAAACGGTGCTCAACCTGAACATGAGCTGAACGCTCGGGTCGTTCCGCAGATAGAAAAACTCACAGTATATATGCATATACACACCTATACAGAGTGAGTTTTCTCCAGGGTCTGATCTGGAAGGAGCTTGAACGTGCTGAAACTTCGCGAGTGTGCTATACGTGTGGATCTAAACAAATTTGGAGATAAAGATATCTGCTTCATAATCAAACACTATTATTCTAAAGCGAACAAGTATGAATAGAAGAAGGCGGAGCGTCAGCACGTTAAAGCTCCTCCCAGATCAGACCCCGGAGAAAACTCACCCTGTATATACATACCCTGAGTTTTTCTATCTGCGGACCGACCCGTGCGTTCAGCTCATGTTCAGTTGCCTCATTATTACTTTAGATGATTGTCCAAATATAATTTTTCATCATTTTCAACAATCCCTAATATTTAGAGTATTTTGACAAATAATCCTGAGCATGGAGATAGCCGTGGGGGGATACGGTGCTCAACCTGAACATGAGCTGAACGCACGGGTCGTTCCGCAGATAGAAGAACTCACTGTATGGACATATTAGACCTGTCCTTAAGAAGGGTGAAATCGAATTTCGATGGTCTCATTCCTCAAATTAGTTCGAAATAATTAAAAAAAAATGTTCAATTTTTATTTATTTTTTCCCTCCATATTTACCCACCCCTAGGAAGCCTTACTTTTTCCCATAAGAAAAGCATTGATTTTTCGAGGTTTTTGATCAAAAATTCTTACTGGGTCTAAAAAAAGTCGTAAAAAAATTTCGAAACAAGCAAAATGAAGGGAAATTTGTCCCCTTCGAAACGCCTCTTGAAAAATTTGGCTACCTCTATTTTTGACTCCGCTATCTAACTTCTAGTGCGGCAAGAAACTTCGACTGGTGAACCCAAACTTTTGAGCGGTTAAGAAACTCAATTGGATTGGTCAAATTCTTCATTGAAGATAACAAATAGAAATTCAGGAATTTCGATCACTTCACCTTCATTCTTAGTATTTGGGAAAGGGCCGAAAAAATATTTAAAAAATGTCGAATAACGTCATTTGAATTTAATTATTTTGATTATTTTGAAATATTCTATTTTTTTCCGTAAAATAAATTTGGATTATAGGACTTTTTTTAGGATAGGTGAAATCTGAATGTCGAGGTAGTTTTCCATCAGTACACAAAAAAAATTACATTGAAAAATACTTGTTATTGTAAAACTGTAGTAAACTTTACAGTAGTAAAAACGAAATGTTATGGATTCAACAAAATCCATTTGTACCTCTCCAGGGTCAAAGTGATTCACACATTTTCCATGATAGTAACTTTTTTGGAATCAGGGAATTTTTTTCTATGTTCCTGGAACATAGAAAAAAAATTCCCTGATTCCGAAAAAGTTACCGACATGGAAAATGTGTGAATCACTTTGACCCTGGAGAGGTACAAATGGATTTTGTTGAATCCATAACATTTCGTTTTTACTACAGTAAAGTTTACTACAGTTTTACAATAAAAAGTATTTTTCAATGTAATTTTTTTTTTGTACTGATGGAAAACTACCTCGACATTCAGATTTCACCTATCCTAGAAAAAGTCCTATAATCCAAATTTATCTTACGAAAAAAAAAAAAATATATTTCAAAATAATTAAAATAATTAAATTTAAATGACGTTTTTCGACATTTTTAAAATATTTTTTCGGCCGTTTCCCAAATACTAAGAATGAAGATGAAGTGATCGAAATTTCTGAATTTCTATTTGTTATCTTCAATGAAGAATTTGACCAATTCAATTGAGTTTCTTAACCACTCAAAAGTTTGGGTTCACCAGTCGAAATTTCTTGCCGCACTAATGCCCGGTTGCATAAACGTGGGGTGCCCCTCGATCACGGGGCAAATTCTGCCCCGAGAGTTATCTGTCGAATGTTTCATAGTAATTGTGTCCGCTATATGGCAGCAGAACTGCGCCTATGTTCAATTGTCCACACGTCTGACAATCACCGCGCGGATTTTGTGAAAACAACGCTGAATTAACACATTTTACGGGGAAAATAAAAATAGAAAATCTCCACCGTTCACGATCAGATGGGTCATAAAAATTCAAGTTTTGGACGTAGAATATAGGTGAATTTGTTCAAAATTTTCGAAGGATATATTTTATTCGTAGGTGTTATTATTTATTAAAAAAAAAATCGTTCGCTGAAAAATAAAAAAAAAAGCACAGACGATCTTTTATCATAGTACTACAGCATATCAAGAAATTAAGCAAAAAAAAAAATGTCGAGGTCAAATGTGACCGAGAATGGATGGAAAGCTTCATATGTTAATTCAGCGTTGTTTTTACAAAATTCGTGCGGTGATTGTCAGACGTGTGAACAATTGATCATAGGCGCAGTTCTACTGCCATAGAGTGGACGTAATTGCTATGAAACATTTGACAGATAACTCTCGGGGCAGAATTTGCCCCGTGATCGAGGGGCACCCCACGTTTATGCAACCGGGCATAAAAGTTAGATAGCGGAGTCAAAAATAGAGGTAGCCAAATTTTTCAAGAGGCGTTTCGAAGGGGACAAATTTCCCTTCATTTTGCTTGTTTCGAAATTTTTTCACGACTTTTTTTAGACCCAGTACGAATTTTTGATTAAAAACCTCGAAAAATCAATGCTTTTCTTATGGGAAAAAGTAAGGCTTCCTAGGGGTGGGTAAATATGGAGGGGAAAAAGAAATAAAAATTGAACATTTTTTTTAAATTATTTCGAACCAATTTGAGGGGTAAGACCATCGAAATTCGATTTCACCTTTCTTAAGGACAGGTCTAATACATATATATATATACCTGTATATATACATATATACCTATTATTTTGGAATTTCATGCATACTAACAAAAAAAAAATTATTTTTTCTTTTATTCGGGGGGCTTCGCCCCTCGAACCCCCTCCCAGGGGCTTCGCCCCTGGACCCCGCTTCCGTTGCATTTTTCGTTACGCTCGCGCTCCGACTTACCCTACCAACCGGCTGAAAAGAAGTTTCACTTCAAAAACTAACTGTTAGTCAGACAATTTTGACACTCCACTGAATCGACATGTTTTACACCTGCGCACTTCATTAGCTACCACTATCGAGAATTTTCACAGAGGAAAAAGTTGGGCGTCTGGTCAAACTGAAGCTACTCAAGAAGATTCAGCCTGTTAGTAATCAATAAAAACATCAGGTGAGAGCTGCTGGACTAAATGAGTCATTCCACGTCAAGTGGGATACCTTTTTGACCTCATGTACTTGAAAATTATCGATTTTTTTTTACATATTCTCTGGGTAAAATAAACATAAGAAACAATTTTTTTTTTCTCTACTCGAATGGTTTAGAAGCTACAGGGGGTTGAATTTTCGAGAGAAACACCAAAAATCGGAATCGCGCTCTCCTTTGAACTTTAATATCTCCGATTCCCTTCGATGTACAGACGTCTGCAGAAACTTATTTTAGAGCTCTTGAATTGGACTTTCATGTTATTAATTTTCACTTTATCGAATGAACAATCTTCCATTTGTTAAGAACAATTGTATTTTTTAAACGTGATTTTCGAGATGTTCACACCCTTCAAAAATTCTAAAAAAAATACGAGCGTGTTCCTTCATTCATTTTCTACGAAATATGTGAAATTCAGGACGGAGTTCCGATAAGCAGTATATTTAAAGAGCGGTTGATTCAAGTGGGACATCGCGCGCGGCCGCGGCCACAAGCATTGGGGCGGCGAAACCCTGTTCGCACGCCGTTCGGTACTTGGATTTCAACGTACACGGCCGCGCGCGACGTCCCGCGTGAATCAACCGCTCTTTAAATATACTTTATATCGGAACTCCGTCCTGAATTTCACATATTTTGTAGAGAATGAATCAAGGAACACGCTCGTATTTTTTTTAGAATTTTTGAAGGGTGTGAACATCTCGAAAATCGCGTCTAAAAATATAATTGTTCTTAACAAATGGAAGATTGTTTATTCGATGAAGTGAAAAATGATAACATGAAAGTACAATTCAAGAACTGTAAAATAAGTTTATGCAGATGTCTGTACGTCGAAGGGAATCGGAGATATTAAAGTTCAAAGGAGAGCGCGATTCTGATTTTTGGTGCTTTTTTCGAAAATTCAACCCCTTGTAGCTTCTAAACCATTTGAGTAAAAAAAAAAAAAAATTGTTTCTTATGTTAATTTTACGCAGAAAATATGTAAAAAAACTTACACAAGAATCGGAAACATCGAGGAATATTTTTGGCCAAATCCGTCCCGCTTGACGTGGAATGACTCACATACACGGTGCATACAGAGATCTTCAGCTTCCCTTAGTCAGCTAATGGGTTATACCGCACTGCAAGTTTTCACCCAAGAACTGCCCCGGATTTTTTGTTGTTTTTTTTTTAGGAAAAAAATATCCTCCGAAACTTTTATAACGGTGACACTTCAACAGCGTCTGTCTCACTCTTGAAAACTTCTAACCTAAAAGTCGATTTTGTTTTCTGAGAATGAAAAAAAACTTACCTCGATCTTTTTTTTTTTTTTTTTTCGTTCAAACGCTCAATTTCCGCTGCACTGTTCTTCTAAATTCTTCTAAATTTATTTGTCCGAGTTTCTCGCAGTTAAACGTGCTCTGGTCCCATAACCTGATGGATTAATATGGTGGGAGGGTTCTGGCGAAAAGCGCCAGTGATATAAATCGTTCAGCGGGTCAACTCTTTATTGTACTCTTTATTGTAACAACATCGAACTGATGTAATACTCTAAGTTATACGAGGATTATTATTACATATAAGAAGATAATATATCATAAAAGGACCGACCTCGTGTGTTTTTTTACTCTCTAAAAAAGATAATAATAATGATACTCTGATAGGTGGCAGCACAAGCTGCTACGGTATCGGCAAAGCCTCGTACTTCAACACAAGATATGAGATACAGTAATAAATCTGTAATGCTATAGTAATATTTGTCACATCTAAGTGTAGTGGAACCCCTCAGATTGAGACAGTTTGAGACTAACGATCTCTTATTTGAGATCACGTAGGCTGCACCCATTTAGCCCTAGATCAGAGTGAAAGTGCCTGGCGCACTGTGAAAGTAGAGTGGATAGAAACGAGAGGGTCGCCAATCGTTTGAAAGCCGCCATTTTCAAATAAGATTTAAATCGCATTTAACCCGGAAGTAAGCGGTTACTTCTTTTATTTCATATGCGGGTAAAGATGGAATTGTCTAAAAATGGCGGAGCTAATCAGCGCGGGAATCTTCGATTGACGACACTCTCTTTTCTACCCACTCTATGTAAAAGTAGCCGCACCTGCTGAGTGGAGCTGGTACCAAGTAAGAGGTTAAGCTATAACATCACATTGAAGAACTTCACTGTATACTTGACGAGATTAACTCTGACCACCTGAGATTTGAAGTAATCCTGGTCAAATTGCTAATAAGGTTGACAATGGAGGAATGTTCGGCGGTTGACTAGCAGTGACACCGCTCGGGGTCGGCCATTCTGCCATTGCCAACCGTATCCGCGATTTGTCCAGGACTTGCAGCGACCACAGAATCAACCCTGCCAACTGTTCATACGCGTATAAATTAGTCAGTGTGTGAAACTATATGTGGCATTCCACGCCAAACCGACCTACGTTTGACCGTCACCATCGGCGAATTCTTTCATTTTTGAGTAAGGCGTAGAGTAGACAAAAAAAAAACATCTTTTACTAAGTTTTAGATTTTTTGGACCACGAGTTTGGTAAACCAAATGGCATTCTGAACTTTTTAACCTTTCGTATAAGAAATTACATAAAAATATATATTTAATTCGATTTTTCTCACTGATTCAATCACCAGTCTCAGAAGCGCGCGAAGCGCGCTATTGTGAGCTAGTAGTGGCAAATAGTGCAAGGCACATCTTTGGTTGTCTGATTCAGAAGTTGATGAATTATTTGAAAGAATCAAATCACAGCATGGGCTGGCAATGTTTGTGCAAAGAAATGACATAAAATTTTTGATAAACCCTGAAGTTATGCATAATGCACTGTACGTGGTTTCTGTATTCGTATGATGATCAAATTTGTCCTGACAAATTAAAATTATTTAAGTTGCTAAGGGCATATTTACTGTCCGGCAACTGGAGTGAATATTTTGGGGGAAGGAAGGCAATATTAGACGACGCTATCGAAAATTAACACAGGTACTTATTTAACTCACTATTTCATTTCATTTGTGTCTGCAACTACCACGGCCGAAAAAGGACTGATTAGTTTCATTTTTATCTCTTCATCACTGTGAGTAGTACGCGCCGACGTCACTACGCTAACTTTTCACAAACTTTCTATATACATACCCATACCTATACCTGCCCTGCCTGGGAAGAATGTCCTAACCGACAAATTTTTCGGTTTCGAGATTCTTAGCTTTACAGAAAGGTCTCAAATCGGATGATTTTTCTACTATAGTTTTTCTCAAAATGTGAAAAATGCAGATGAGACACTCCTCCATAACACGGCAGTATATTGCTGGTCTCTAATATTTTGAACCTTTAAATGTTTCGTTGTGTTCACTATTTTTCAATAACAAACGTATCATAGCACGGAAATCCGTCATATGTCACAAATTTTATATCATATCTACATTATACTTTTAATGTAGGTGACGATGCCACGTCTAGCTTCTTACCAAATTTTGAGTTATTAGAATCTCTGTGTGCTGATTCAAATATTTTTGCAGTTTATTATTGAATCTTGATGATCAATGTATGGATGAATATCAACAGTTGATGATACCATGTTAATATCCACACGTTCCGTACACATCGGACATGTTCCTTCCGTTTCAATGATGCTGTAAAAACAAAAATTAATGTAGAACGAGTTCTCTTTGATCTCTCAGACAATATAATTGTATTCCATTATTATCAGTGGGTCATAACAAATAAATCAGATACACATGAATCATCTGTCTTGCTCAGCAGTACAATACAGTCACAACGACAAAATTTAATCTTTACGTATTCGAGGAAGAGAATGGGCTTTTATGAATGGGAGTTTATGAATATTACTATTAAATTGAACAAGTAAATCTTCCAGGTTTCGCTAATTGCTTTGCCATGCTATGAAAAATCGGATTCCTGGTTGAGTAAATTTTCGAGTTTGGGGTATTCCATATGAAACACCAAGTAGTCTTCGTAAAGGTGTATATCGAATCATAATCCTCTTCTATGATTGTGTAGTGCAGGCTGTTTATAGCATAATTTAATCCGGTTTTCTTGTAATTTCCAAGAATTAAAAAAATTTAACTGTCGGGATTCAGTGACCATAGAGAAGAGTTTACGAAAATAAATTCTCAGAATAATTGACACTGTTAAACAATAGTACATTGTGTATCTAGGGCGGAAAGTAGGCGATTCCCGACCGCGAGTGCGGAGTTTGCAGCACGAGTCGTAGGCGAGTGCGGTATTCGCACGAGCCGAAGGCGAGGACTGCTAACACCCTCATACGAGAGGACGAATACGGCGCGAGCCAAGGCGAGGGCTGCAAACTTCACACGAGTGAGGGATCGCCTTCCACCCGTGGTGCACACGATACTTTTTGTCCGACTCCCCTTGAAAACGCGACGTTCCAGTGGCGTTTTTTTTTAAGCGGGCGGAAAGTTCATGTGCGCCCGCCGAAGCAGGCGGAAAGTTCATGTTCGCCCGGTCAAGCGGGCGGAAAGTTCATGTTCGCCCGCTCAAATTATCGGCCTAAAAAGAGCCACTTTCCGCCCGATGAAGCGGGCGGAAGGTCAAGTTTTCAAGGGGGGT
The DNA here is from genome assembly GCA_949628255.1 of Macrophya alboannulata. Lineage (NCBI taxonomy): Eukaryota > Metazoa > Arthropoda > Insecta > Hymenoptera > Tenthredinidae > Macrophya > Macrophya alboannulata. The sequence goes on along the minus strand of OX451206.1, from coordinate 36,155,450 downwards.
TGGACAAAAAAAAATATGTTTTCGTTTAATTGAATATTACTGAATCGAATTGTCGTATCCAAACGTAGGGTTCATTAAAAACAAGACGGAAAAATAAAAATTTCATGGTTATACGGTTATAATATCAGAATTTTTATACGGTTCCAATATCGTGTATAAAATTCAGACATATTCTATACTAGCTGATAATTGATCTCGCTCGCTACGCTCGGTCGAAAGCTTAAACATTGTGCTCGCTGATCGCTATGCTCGCTCGAAAGCTTCATCATTTTTGTCGCTCGCTACGCTCGTTCGGAAGATTTGACGATGTTCCTCACTCGCTAGGCTCGCTTACCTTGAACCTGGATACCGAGAACCAAGAAGCGGGCGTCCTAGACACCGTGAACGATAACCTGTACACCGAGAACTACGACCCGGATGACCTGTACGACAAAAAGCACGAAGAGAATGCTAATTTTTTTACCGCTGTATTAGGGATCAAAAAAATGAACTTATTTTCAAAGTTTGAAGGAAATCTAAGAAAAAGTAATTTTCAAGATAACGTCCTCAAGGTCCTATCAATTTGCTAATGACAAAAAAAATTATCAAAAAAATTTAACTGCGTGAGGAACCAAGCCTGTCTCACTTGGCAGAGAATACTACGTATACTGAGCGGTTGTCGGAAAAGTGGGCCTTCTAGTAGTCAGGCAATTCGTTTTCTTTCTGAACTGGCAACATTATCGAATAACCATATCTACAGATATGTATGACGTAGCGGTAGATGTCAGATCATGGAGTTAGAAATAATTGTTAGAGTTTTGACCTAATATTATTTGACAGTTATTTCTAACCTCATGATCTTACAGCTACCGCTACGTCGTCTGTGTTGAATTCTGACACATTTCAATGAAGTTACACCCAAATTCGACTGTCTTCTTATTTGTTGATATAATCAGGTGCAAAAACCTTGCGCCAAGCACATTAAAACGTTGTAACTATCAACAAAACTATCAACTAAACTTTGTTACCAGAATATTTGATGAAGTAGCATTTGATCTACAAAAGTTCTGAAATCAATAGACATTGCCAAGTACAATTTATTTTTTCACAATTAAGGCGGGGCTGCAGGCGATTTTTACCGACATCAACTATTCTTTCGAGTATCTCCGAAACGGAGGGTCCAATCGGATTGTCCTTTGGGCAGTCGATGTTTGACGAGGAATAAATTCGATCTATCATGAGAAATTCAGCGAAATAATTAATTTTTTTTTTTCGATCGCAAAGTGTGGGCGTGCCACCTATTTCGACTTATATCAAGGCCTATGCATCGAAAATGGAAAATCGGCTGCCTGAGCCCGATTCTGTATGAAATTCCGAACACAACCATCCGAAAACATCCTTGTTTTCGACAACGATAAAGACGTGATACGTATTCTGTGAATTTGTGGTATTTAGCAAATGTCAACGGCTGGCAGCAGCCATTATATTAGTTTCCACAACGCCTGTAAGACGTCGCCGCGCGCGAGTTTTCTGCACTGAACTCTATGTAATACTGGGGTGCGATTCCATAACTTTTATCACTGCTATCACTGTCACACACACACGCACACATTTCGCTATATCACTCGTATGTACGACGTGAAGTCATCGCACGTATCAATCTTATGATATCTATCGACAGTGATAGCAGTGATAAAAGTTATGGAACGCACCCCTGGAACGAGCGCAGCCTATGTATCCCGTAAGCGAGAAGCGGTGAGAAAGAGATAGTTGTGCTTGAAGTTGGTACGCTCTTGTCGCACTCATAGCGACTACCGGAGACTATGCTATATAGTATAGTAGACTATATCTTATAGTCGCTGGTAGCCGCTATGAGTGCGACAAGAGCGTACCAACTCCAACCACTACTATCTCTCTCTCACCACCGGATGAATAGGCTGTGCACGTTCCAGTATTATACAGGGTGAGTCACGAGAAACTCCGAGAATGGGAGGAGCCTCATTGCCGAATAAGCCCCCGCCCTTAAACCAATCGAACAAATAGCAGGTAATGATAATAGGAACTATGTAAGCATAACATCTGTTGTTGATGCGTACAGTCTTCGCAATTGGGCCATCCAACTTTGACACAACATGACAGTCATGTGTGATAACAAATTCAACGATGCTTATCATCAACCATCTCTGCTAGTTGTATCAGAGCAGTCGACACAATCAGTACCCTTAACACATTCAGTGTAAAGTTCAAAAGTTAGGTCGATTACTAGCTGACCTTGTTTTCATTATTATTCCTTGCTATGTACCTTGATTATGATGTTATGCTTACACAGTTCCTATTATCGTTGCCTGCTATTTATCTGATTGGTTAAAGGGAGGGGGCTTATTCGGCAATGAGGCTCCTCCCATTCTCGGCGTTTCCCGTGACTCACCCTGTATAGAGTTCAGTGGTTTTCTGCTTCTCGTTCTACCACCACTGTTACGTTGGTATGCTGGTACCATGTGATTCGACGTGAAGTCAGAGATGATTTGTAGACTAACAAAACGTATATTCACGATATAATACCTTTCAATGATTTCTGCAATGTCTTGGTAAGTGAAAATATTCAATCGATTCATAATTGAGCATTTTGTTCATTTATTTTCATTATTCTACAATTTTTCCATGGATTTCAATACAATTATATGGAATAATATGTGAACAGTTGTACTGCATATAATATAATTTCACGCTATACATCATTCGTATTATCTATTATATAAAATCATATGAAAATACATATGATATACGATCTATCCATAGGTATAATATGACCATGGTTAGTAGAATATTCGTATCTATAGATTCGTTCCAAATAATTGAAGAAAAAAAAAATATATCTTACGATCGTCAGCTCTTCTTCTCAACCAGTGTTGCAAATCACTTATTATATTCAAATTACCCATTTAATTACACATTACCAAAGTAGTGAGTAATATTACACATTACCAAAGTAAGGGGTAGTTGAATAAATATTTAATTACGCGTTACCAAAATAATCATGTATGTATAGAAGAATTATAGCCTGAATATCATAAGTCCTCATACATATTTTATTATTTTGGTAACGTATGAATAAATTTTTATTCAATCACCCATTACTTTGGTAATGTGTAATATTACTCACTACTTCGGTAATGTGTAATTAAATGGGTAATTTAAATGTCATAAGCGACTCGCAACACTGGTTGAGAAGGAGAACTGACGATCGTAAGATATTTTTTTTTTCTTTAATTATCTGGAACTAATCCATAGATACGAATATTCTACTAACCATGGTCATATTATACCTATGTATAGACCGTATATCATATGTATTTTCATATGATTTTATATAATAGATAATACGAATGATGTATAGTGTGAAATTATATTATATGCAGTACAACTGTTCACATATTATTCCATATAATTGTATTGAAATCCATGGAAAAATTGTAGAATAATGAAAATAAATGAACAAAATGCTCAATTATGAATCGATTGAATATTTTCACTTACCAAGACATTGCAGAAATCATTGAAAGGTATTATATCGTGAATATACGTTTTGTTAGTCTTCAAATCATCTCTGACTGCACGTCGAATCACATGGTACCAGCATACCAACGTAACAGTGGTGGTAGAACGAGAAGCAGAAAACTCGCGCGCGGCGACGTCTTACAGGCGTTTTGGAAACTAATATAATGGCTGCTGCCAGCCGTTGACATTTGCTAAATACCACAAATTCGTAGAATACGTATCACGTCTTTATCGTTGTCGAAAACAAGGATGTTTTCGGATGGTTGTGTTCGGAATTTCATACAGAATCGGGCTCAGGCAGCCGATTTTCCATTTTCGATGCATAGGCCTTGATATAAGTCGAAATAGGTGGCACGCCCACACTCTGCGATCGAAAAAAAAAAAAAATTAATTATTACGCTGAATTTCTCATGATAGATCGAATACATTCCTCGTCAAACATCGACTGCCCAAAGGACAATCCGATTGGACCCTCCATTTCGGAGATATTCGGAAGAATAGTTGATGTCGGTAAAAATCGCCTACAGCCCCGCCTTAATCCCTGATTGTGACCTAGTACAGTAATGTTCAACCCCCAAAAGCACCTCGGGTGCAAAAACCTTTCGCCAAGTACATTATACAAAAATATCTTCATACAAAAAAGTATTGAAATCAGATCTTATCGCCAAGTAGGTGATATGAGTTTGAGAGAATGACATTTACTTTATCTTGAATTATTAATAATTAGACCTCAAAAATTTTTTTTATAGCATTTTCATTCTGCTACATGGAACCATGATAGATACAGTCAGAAGCAATGGAAGCTTCCATTGATTTTTTGAAAAGAAAAAAATTTGGAGGTAGTGGTACTTGGCGGGCATTTATATTTTCCTGTAATTTTTACAAAAATGCCCGCCAAGTACCAAAACCTCCAAATTTTTTTCTTTTCAAAAAATCAATGGAAGCTTCCATTGCTTCTGACTGTATCCATCATGGTTCCATGTAGCAGAATGAAAATGTTATAAAAACAATTTTTGAGGTCTAATTATTAATAATTCAAGATAAAGTAAATGTCATTCTCTCAAACTCATATCACCTACTTGGCAATAAGATCTGATTTCAATACTTTTTTGTATGAAGACGACATTTTTGTATATTCATATCACCTACTTGGCAATGAGATTTGATTTCAATACTTTTTTGTATGAAGACATTTTTGTATAATGTACTTGGCGAAAGGTTTTTGCACCAGAGGTGCTTTTGGGGGGGATTTCATTACTTTTTGTATCATCTCGATTCGTACCAAGTCTTGTTCATGATGAATTGTATGGAAAATTGTATAATTTATACAAAAGAAAAAATTATACATTTTCAATTTGAAAAGGGCAAATGGTCATATGATGGCGCTTAGAACGTTATGCCAGCTACAAACCTGGGCTTGTCTGTTTCATTGCTATACGTTTTGATAAGCCATGTGTAAATATGAACAAGAAAATCACCATATTGGCAGTTATAATGCGGTACTGGCTAAAAGTAGCTTTTCTTTATAACAAATATGCACTATTCTTCTGAACTCTGTGGATTCGAAATCTAGGTAGAATCAATCACTCTGTAACTGTGATGCAGGGAATATTTGAAGATCAGCCTTATATGAATGTAGAATTGAAACGAAATTTGGCCAAAGATTAGTTTCAACATGAAAAAACTACGGCGACGATTCTATATCAAATCAGAAATTATAATGTGGTGAATAGTGTTTATAAATTCAGTCGTGAATCTTGGTCTACTGGTGACAATGAAAAATTATCTATATACTTCTGATATTCATTACATCAAAATATTAGAGACAAGAGACAGTTGATCGCTGGCTTCAACGGAAATGAATAGCACTCAGGATAGCCCCTAGAACTTTATACCTTGTCGTACTATCGGATCATAATTCACATTTTTGGAATCTTATAAACTATTCTTGTCGTTGGATATGAACGGTTCACCTAGCACGGTGATGTTATAATAATAGTACAAAGTCATGTGATTCTAAAAGGATCAAACGGTATTATCTTCTGCTTTCTCATTTACTTATGAGTTCTGAATTGTGACTTGTGAAGGGGCAATATATTTGTAAACTCAGCAGTTGCAAGCGCAGTGTTCATTGACTGTCACATTGATCGGAAGGCAAAGTAGACTACAACGGCTCTACAATTCAGTTACTGAAAAATTACAGAAAACATGTAGTGAAAACGAGAGAACGATCAATATAAATTGACAGAAATCTGAACCTATATCAGACCGAGCGTCACCAAGCTCGAATGTACTACCTACATCTGAAACGTGAGGAACGGTCTGAAAAAAGTGTTTCTTTGATTTGAAGATATAAACATTCCTATCGCAACTCAATTGAATTTTGTGTGAAGCTCAATTTCTATAGATCATAAAGCTATCATATAAATTGGAAAAAATTCTGCTACAACAAATCTATTTATAGTCTTCAAATAAATATATAAATATACAGTCTGTAAAAATAGTGTTTACCGCGGGCCGGACTTGGAAAAAGGATAAAAAATGTATGTTATCGATAATCATGATCAATGCAAAAAATAATACACACAACTTCAATGGTTATACATATGTATAGAGTCACACTTGTACTGTGGCAGGTTGCATTTTTAAACTTTCAAATATTAGGTGCTTCGCGTAGTCTTCAATCAAGGTATACCTATATTCGCACGAATCTCAGTCAACTATTTGTTCGTATCGTACTACTATTTGCCTCCTATTGCTGCATGATCGCATTATAATTACGACGTGGCTATTCGTCCGACAACCGGACGGATAACCTGAAAATTATTCGTCCGACAACCGGACAAATAACCTGAAAATTATTCGTCCGACAACCGGACGAATAAGGTCAAAATTATTCGTCCGACAACCGCAAATTAGATTAAAAAAAAGGATTTCGAAATATTATTAGTGTTATTCGCCCGTGCAACGACAAATGTTCCGACTCCGTAATGTCGAAAACAAGCCTACGCCTCTGCCTACATTGGTAAGTGGAAATTACCCGACTCGTTCAAGCCTTCAACTCGTCGCTGGGTGAGTATCATCTCTGTAGTATTACTTGAGCATGAATTTTCATCAGAGTCCGCATTGATCCACCGGCGGTTCAAAACAAACGCAATGATCTTCTTTATCGACGGTACGGTTTTTGAATATGACGTCCCCGCGGATTTCTCTCCGATTTAAAATTATTTGACGAACGGAAACAACGTTCATTGGAACATGGTAAATTAGATAATCAATCATTAATAGTATGCATAATAATTTATCGACCGATTGAAGCCAAGACTTAGTATCAACGTTTCCAATTTCAAAACACTATCCGCAATACCACCCAAATTTATTTGAAATTTGTATACTTACGTTTCGTAGTGCTCTACTTGCACCAGTAGAAATTCAGTACCAAAATCCATAAGTATTACCCTAACTCTATTTCTTTATACTGATTACCTATATACGTAATAGGGGAACGAAGAATGGTTTCGAACAGCAACACCGGAATTAATGATGAGTATTTTAATCAAATTTTAGTTTGTAGTAGAGATTACTCATTCAATACTTGTTTAACGTAATTGGTGCACCGAATAATTGAAAACTGTTAAGTGAGGCAAGATCAATTCATGAACTACAAATGACTACAGAATATAGACATGACTAAAACAATATTATGAAGATGACTAAACAGATATGAAAAATACTGTGAGACAAGATCAATATTCATAAAGAATTATTAACATAATTGAAAATATAATAATAAATATTCAAATATGTGACATTCTATGGATGTACAATGCTACATAACAAAGGATCTGAGACTTTGCTCTGATATATAAGTATTTGGTAAATCCAGGTACAAAAATCTTTGGTGGATGAACGTATAAAAAGAACAAGATTAACGACATTTCGGGCACATCCAAAACTTGGTTTTTGGAGCATTCTTCAGATGTACACAAAGCAGATGATACCAATTCAAACAATAATCACAACGAATTGTTATCTTGTCATCGAAGGTACTCGTGTTTGGACAAGAATTTTCGGGACCGACCGTATCGTCTAAATCGGCTTCGCAGCAGCCACAATTCCATGTAGAGTTCTTTTTCTTCATCTGGCATACTCCCTTTACCACTTTCCATGCGTCGTTAGAAAAAAATCTTTTGATGAGTGGCACATTGACGTCGGGATCGAGCACTGCATATGATACCTTATCAGGCCTGGTCTCCACATCGCATTCTTGAATAACAATTTTACGAGTCGCAGCCGCTTCAGCAAGCTCATCTTCTACAAACCACTGCAACATAACAACAATTTTGTCTGTCTCTGATTTTTTAGAGAATGGTTGCTTCTTTGATCCCACTTTTTGAGCCCTTTTCGGTAACCCAATTGTGGTTTTTTCAGCGCCCTTGGGGCGACCTTTTCGTTTTTGTGCAGGAGGCACAATTATTGTTTGAAGATTTTTCGTAGTCTGCGGTCTAGCCTTTGGATGGATATCTTCGGTATGAGAAGACTCGCTATCACTGTCATTTATTTCTTGATCAGGTGTTTCTGTAGCAGCAACGGTTTGGCCATCTTTGGGCAAGATCACATTGCAGTCCGCATTGTTGTCGTCCACAGCATCAGAGGCGGATGCTTCAAGACGGTCATCTTCGAAGAGCAGGGGTGCTGGTAAACTAGACTCACTCTCATCTGAATGGTTTGCCTCTTCTTGTCCGTCTTTCTCATCAGTCCTAGTAATATAAACTTCGCAATCTTCCTGCCATGCTTTTTTTATAGTAGCCAGAACCTCCATTCTATGGATGAATAAACGACCAGTTGCTCCCGAAGCAAGGCCAGCTATATCTTTGACGATAACAGCAGCTTTACGATACTTCTCATGTTGAGAAAGTATTCGATGTGTGCTATTTGCGGTCGTTATTGTATGCGGGACCACTTCTTCAAGTTCAGTGTTGCCGTCGAACACTCTTTGATGTTTGTAGTAGTAGTTTCGGGTCCAGCGCTCATCGCATATCGATTCGTCCTTAAGGTCAATTCCAAGATGGTCTCGTAATGCAAATATATGTCTGAAAAATATAGATGATTATCGGGTACGTCAGATTTGGCTTTCGGACGGTAATGATGAATTTATACGATCAAGTGCCCAAAAATTTGAAGCCAATTGATTGGGCTATCCGTTGGAAAATTGAGTTTTCGTGTTTTTGGGGGCAGGAGGAATCACACCCGTGGTCCGAAGAGAATCCAAATCTTGGTAAAAGATGTTTTTTTTTTGTCTACTCTACGACATACTCAAAAATAAAAAAAATCGCCGATGGTGAGGGTCAGACTTAAAACGGTTTGGCGTGGAATGCCTCATATATTAATGAGATTGATCGGTGAAATGGTTTTCTTGTTGAATTGGGGATTTCTTGTTAAAATGCAGATGCTGAGATTGTACTTCGAAAAAGTCCTCAGGGAAACAAATCATTCATTAAATAAGGAAACAAATCATTCGTTAAATCAACTCACCTACAGGGTAGTGCCATAGATGTCTGAGGCGTGCAGTCGCATGTCTGAAGACTGGTACAAAACGTTTCTCCGTGGACGCGTATCTTATAGAAGCCTTCAGATATTGTACTTTCAATTTTCATTCCGGCTCTTCGGCTGAGCTCACGTTGCACAAATTTAAAACTGTACCCAGTCAATAGCGTAGAGTAGAAAAATTCCGGACTCGTTTTCTTAAATCGAACTATACTCGTCTTTTGATATGCGTAAGCCGCTTTATGGTCTCGTTCTGTATGTAGACATGCTACGAGGAGAAAAAAGTTTTGTACGAATTCCTCTAATGAACTGTACCTTTTGACGACGCTTTTTACTTTCGCATTAAGTGATTCGATGCGGTTATTTGTTGTGTTGAGGAAGTTGTATCTCATATAGTTGGGAGATAACGTCCATTCGCCTCGGATGGAATGCCAATTATCATCGAAATACTTAATGAGGGGCGGTGGCATTTCTTGTATACGATCATATAGTGTCATGTAATATTCTTCAGATTTTGCGTACACCATTTTTTGGAAGATTTCTTTCGCAGCATCTCTCTGGCCGGTTGTGATTCCAAGTTTTTCACATGTTATTCCTCGATTGAACGTACGCAAAGAGTGAAAAATGCATATTAATACGTTTGCTGACGGAAAGCTAGTTTTGATTACATCTCTTTCCAACAAATCTTTATCCGCCATGAAGCATTTTATCTTTTTCCACGAAGGATGTGCAGCCTTGAAGCGGTCGAGCAGCCAAGTAATACTCGCTTTGTCCTCCGTTATGAGGATACACCCCGCCACAATTTCACTGCACCCTTCGGAATCCTCCACGATCATCAGATACACTGGGCATCGTATATCCAACAACTTAAAAGTTGCGTCTATCCCCACAAATTCGGGGAATGCTTTCATTGACGCTTTCATTGCTGGCGTCGTAAAAAATAAACCCTTGAAGGTGTTCTCCTCTTCATAAATGTGGCACTCAGCACCTGGAATGTACATCTTGACATGAACCGTTGCATTTTTTCAACTGACTAGAACACAGGGTTGTGAAAACTGTACAATGAAAATGTAATTACATTACATTATCAATTACCCACTACATTACAAAAAAGTTCAATTAAATGTTACAATTGTAATAAACAATCAAATCAGTTTTCTATTTCGAACAAAATATTTCATTCGACGATACCTCGAGAAAGGATTGACGGAATCGAATAAACATTGATATCACAAGGTTTTTCGGATCGTTGATCAAGAATACAAGCACAGATTTTTCACCACTATCATCCGAAAATCGCCTACCAATAATTTGAGGAAATCTTTACACGTGTGCTTTTGTTTGATCTCGAAAGATCCGGGTGGGAAGTTTTAGGTCTGGCCCATCGTGCTCAGCCGATTGACCTGCTAATTGTTTCTATATGTATATTATTGCCAACTCGAACATCAAACAAACGCGCAGCGTCCAGATCAACTTACCATAGTCCTTTTCTAGCATTTCCACGGTATTGACGAGATTGTTTTTATTGCTTCCTTTAGCAGCTATATTAGAAAGATCTTTTAACAATATGACTTTATTTGTCTGAGCCTCCATTTGGTGTTTAACTTTTTTTCGGTTAGCGTCAAGACTCAGGAGATGAGAAACTTTTTGCCTGTCCTCTGCTTTCAACCGACGTGTTTGAGGAAGGTGTTGATATAATTTCTGGAAAAATAATATTAATGGTAGGTAGCTTGATCGAATCGTGATAATTATTGTGATAAATATTCGCAAAAGCATCTATCTTACCTTGGAGCATTGGTGGTTATGCTCGAGGTTCACCTGTGAGATGACCAACGCATCGCCGCCTTCATTTACTCTGAGCTTGAATGAAGCTTCACATTCTTTTTGAAAGGTTCTATAAAGGTCAATTCAATTTGATGGAAAAAATCAAATTCGTACCAGGTATAATACCAATTATGAAAGACTACCATTCCATTTAAAAAAATTACGTATTTTGTTACATTGCAAAAATTGCATCCTGAATATTCGTTATTAATTGATAATTTTCATAAATCTTCAGCACATTACTAATATTTCGCAAACTAAAAACCACTGAGCTGAATCTGTATCTCAGAAAAGAATACAGGCTGGGTTTACCTAATTCGTTGTACAACACCATCTACCTATACTTGTCTTGATACGTGACGATAACCAGATTATCATTACACTTACGATGAAGATCTTTGACCTGTTGTCGTGGTCTTGAATTTTTTACCGCCGTGTATACAGCAGTACATAAGCATGTAGTATTTCAATTCTTCCTTAATTCGCTTCTTGACACCCCGTTTTCTACACTGTTGAATGGTAATTGCATCGCGTCGATAGTAAGTGCAGTACGTCTCATCTTGGAACTCTGTCAACCGTTTTTGAAAGTCTTCCAATGAAACGAATGTGTCTCCAACTTTTAGGTGACGATCTTGTAAGGATACGCCTCCTCTATCTTCTTCAGACATTTCCGATGCCAAAGCATCGTCAACGTCCGAATCTGCTGAAATTTTCCCGCAGCCAATAATTTGTAGTGCGCGAAGTTTTCCATCACGGTACTATTTCAAAATAATTGATCCAAGGCGAAAAATATTTTCAACATATGGCAATACAATATAACCGCGCAGAAGATATTGTGCATGGATTGGACATAATTATCATGTAGAAATTTCATTTGAAAATTTAGTTCCATATCGAACAAATATGACACTGAGAGAAGAATTTATTGTTTGATGACAAACGCATATGTTGATATAGTGAATTCGATATTTCGATGAGGCGAACAATTATTTGTTAACTGTCATATTTATTGTCTCTGAATAATCGCAGCAACGGTACGAAATATTCAATTCCTTATATAAACGCACAAGAAAAATTATACGTTTTTCGAAACGGTTGGAAGAAAGTGATATGTATCAACACTAGACCGTCAAAAAAGATTGTATGGTAGCTTCTATGATAAATTTTTCTCCGTGTATATACCCGTAAGCAAAGTTTATAACGATAATTTCAATTGAAAACTTAACAAAATTATTTTAACATCGGTAGCAACCTTTAAATTTTTATTCTATCTCGTGCCGGCTGTGCCTTTATGTTCTTCTCAATAACATGCATCATTTTTTTCGATGCCCAATTGAGTTTATGAAGTTACATAATAGGAGGAATTATATAAACGTATAGTGGAGGAATACAGTAGAACCTCGATTATCCGAACCAATTGGGACCGAGACTAGTTCGGATAATCGGAACGGGGGTTTTTTGGGACGAGATCATAAACAACACCTTTTTACATACAAATATATTAAAATTTGATATACATATTAACGTTGAAATATATATATTAGGGTGGTCCATAATTTGGTCATATTCTGATTTTATCGCTCCCATGGGCTATAATGTCGACAAATAAATAACAAATAATGTAGCCAAAAGCGCAGCTTCATAGCTCATTCCTAAGTACCTCCCCAAAGCTGTCGAATTTTCCTATTTGAATTACATACGATTCTTGGCACTTCGCGGTTAATATTTTTTTCCAATCGCAGTATCGCTTCAAAAAATCTAAAACTTGGCATATGTCTTACCGATAGTCGTAGGTATTCCATGAAAATTTCACAGATTTTCAACGGTAAAATTGTCGAAGCTATAGCTCGAAAAACAAATTTTTTTATTCCAGCTATTGAACATTTATTGAATTTTATTACGAGTGTATTTTTTTATGTGTAATTTGAAAAGGAATTATATTTGTGTAATCTAAATGTATTTCATCTCATGAATGTATAGTATCTCATGAATTTTCGTGCATCTGGGAGATTTTTTCCTATTCTGATATAATTTGTAAAGTAAATTTTTCGGTGGGCCTTACCTTGGACAGTCAAATTGTCGAGAAGTCGAGAAATTTTCACGAGATACCTACTACTATAGGTAAGCAGTTTATCAAGGATCAGATTTTTTGAGGCGATACTGCGATTGGAGAAAAATATTCACCGCAGAGTGCCAAAAATCGTATGTAATTCAAATGGAAAAGTTCGACAGCTTTGGGGAGGTACTTAGGATTGATCTATGAAGCTGAGCTTTCGGCTATAATATTTTTCATTTATTTGTCGACATTCTAGCCCATAGGAGCGATAGAATTAGAATATGACCAAATTAAGGACCACCCTATTATATATCAATAAACACCTGAAAAAATTCGAATGCTTTTTTTTATATTTTTTTTATAAAATTGTCATTTTTCATTGACGAACGGCTGTAACGCGTTTTTGAGCGGCTCACGGCGGTGGCACCGAGCAACAATGTATCTTTCGCGCCAACGTTCGGATAATTGAGCGTTCGGATAAACTAAGTCATCGTTCGGATAATTGAGGGTTCGGATGATCGAAGCTCGGATAATCGAGGTTCTACTGTGGGTAATAATGAACAAAATTACATTTCAATGCCGACCTCTGAATATTTTTTGACGGATTTCCTGTTTCGCGAGGATTTTTTATTTGGTATTTCTCATAGAATTTTGAGATGCCCCGCCAAAAGAAAAAATAAAAGAAATTTGAACCACCCTACTATACATATACGTACCAGAATCAATTTGTCTGAAGGGAAAAATTATTTTCTTTGGGTATAAAGACGTCGACACATAATCTGAATATTATTTGTATATCAAACTGAACATGATATACCCAATGATTTTTCACAATACCGATTTGATATAAAGAAAAATGTAATACTTCAACTTACAGTTCTCCGCAACGAAACACTGCATCTTCAAGATTAATTCTGAACAGAATTTAACTTTTCACACACTTCCTTTACGAGTCACGAATCTGTTAGAAATTACGTTACGTTTCTCTCAATTGTCGAAACTACAGCGAAACTAATACCGTGCAGCGCGATTGTTGGTGTTCAACTGATTGCACGACGTAACCTTTTCATACAAAGGCAATCCTCACCGTCGCGCGAATGCAGCAACGGCGAAAGAAATGTGTTCGACTTCTTGTTAAGCGGACTAGGAACTTTGAGTTTGCAAAAATGAAAACCTACATTGTGAGCTTTGCCGTAGTTGAAAAACATTTATAAGTTTCCTCCAAGTGAATTCGAATTATGCAAAGATATGAATACACGATGATGAGAATCTTTTTGGTATCAGTTAATTATTAATATTGTAATCTTTCAGATGAAAAAATTGTGCACAATTAAAGTAAAAAAATTCTCAATGAACTAAGAAATAAATAAGATCCTCGATATAATCTCGATTGACCCGCATCTTATTCCTGAAAATACAATCAATAACAATGTGAACGAAGTATATTGGTATGATAAGTGGTTTTCTCCTCGGTTTTCTCTTCGGTTTTCTCGTTGATAATTTCTGTGTCTCATGTTTCTCACAGACTTATTGCTGGCAATTTGCACCGAAGAATGAGCTGAAGAATATTTGTCTTATTTTATAAGCAATAATAGCAAGTTATTGCTACCAAAAATTGAGCAATATGAGCTGCTTTTTCATGGCAATCAAGCAGCAAATTGCTATGAGGAATGTATGTATTTTTTTACATATGAGGTTTGCGTAAGAAAGCTGTAAGAAGTCATTATTGATTCCGGTGTTGCTGTTCGAAACCATTCTTCGTTCCCCTATTACGTATATAGGTAATCAGTATAAAGAAATAGAGTTAGGGTAATACTTATGGATTTTGGTACTGAATTTCTACTGGTGCAAGTAGAGCACTACGAAACGTAAGTATACAAATTTCAAATAAATTTGGGTGGTATTGCGGATAGTGTTTTGAAATTGGAAACGTTGATACTAAGTCTTGGCTTCAATCGGTCGATAAATTATTATGCATACTATTAATGATTGATTATCTAATTTACCATGTTCCAATGAACGTTGTTTCCGTTCGTCAAATAATTTTAAATCGGAGAGAAATCCGCGGGGACGTCATATTCAAAAACCGTACCGTCGATAAAGAAGATCATTGCGTTTGTTTTGAACCGCCGGTGGATCAATGCGGACTCTGATGAAAATTCATGCTCAAGTAATACTACAGAGATGATACTCACCCAGCGACGAGTTGAAGGCTTGAACGAGTCGGGTAATTTCCACTTACCAATGTAGGCAGAGGCGTAGGCTTGTTTTCGACATTACGGAGTCGGAACATTTGTCGTTGCACGGGCGAATAACACTAATAATATTTCGAAATCCTTTTTTTTAATCTAATTTGCGGTTGTCGGACGAATAATTTTGACCTTATTCGTCCGGTTGTCGGACGAATAATTTTCAGGTTATTTGTCCGGTTGTCGGACGAATAATTTTCAGGTTATTCGTCCGGTTGTCGGACGAATAGCCACGTCGTTATAATTAGTAGCTGAAACATAAAAACTCGTACCATGGCCCACGCATCTTACACGGTGCACAATATCTGATTTACACTTATAATGTATAGAGCCACAAGACACACATCTGACAGTTTGATAGTCACTCTTCATAACCTGAAAACTTGCAATTTCATGTCAGGAAAAAATGGGGCAACTTGATGTAAATTTTACAGTTTAATTTTCAGACGTTTGAATAACAAATAGCTCAATAAATTTTCGGTATTACTACCTATAGTTTAAAAATTGAAATCATCACGCAGACGAAATATTTATACAACGTCCCTAGACTATTATATTTGTGGCTAGACCAGCGAAACTTTGCTTACAATCAAGGAGGATCAGATAGAGTGGAAGCAAGGCGTATTCTGCGACAGTACCGCCGCCTGTGTCTCGGTACCGAACCGTTTGTGTACGTGTACCGGTAGTGCTGTGTGTGTGTGTAGCGTGGCGTCAGCAAAGAAGCAAAAGAAGCGTTGGATGATCAGTGATATCGTGAATTTCACAAAAACCAATAAAAAGCAATGGTGTTTAGTTGATCTGCGGAAGGGTATATGAATAATCCTAGAGACAACAAAGATTTGTCATTCTTCTCGCTGCCGAAAGATCCTAAAACGTGAGTATACTTTTTGATTGTCGTTAAACATAACCAAGAAGCATGCGTTTTTTCCCATGTAACGATTTTGCAAACCAAAAGTATATTCTTTTATAATCGAGAATTTTATTTCTAGGCAGATGAAGTGGTTACGTTACGCAATTGAAGAACCGGCAAGGCACAACCCGTTAAAAGTATTACCAATAAAAAACTAAACCAAAATGCACCGTAAATCGACCGAAATCAAGTATTAAAATATATAATTATATATATAAACCTGAAACTCTGAGTCTGCATTCCTTATAATTCCTTCACCGTATATTAGAATATGAAATTAAAATGAGATGAATATCAATATACTATATCCGACATTCGAATAGCGCGCTTTTCTCACTTTAGTTTGGTACCGAGCCACAGATGGCATGAAAACTCGATACGGAATTTTACATTACGCTTATATGAGTGCTTCCACTCTATCTGATCCTCCTTGCGTACAATGATCTACGTAAGCATGATAATTGTTGTCTGCGCCATCTGCCTTCATTCGCCGTAACGAATGTTGTATACATACACGTCAACACAAGCCACTTTGCTATAGTGTATTAGTATGCACGGTCACTCTATTCCAGTGGCCAAGAAAAGAAGCGACGCCTCTCTATGTTATTTGTATAGTCATAAAATACATCGAGTATCGCGGAGAACACGTATGGGAAGACGAAAATTCTTGGTCGGACTGAGCACTTGTAATTTCTAGAAAAATCATAATATCAGTTACCGTGCACCGATCGCATTGATCTTGGTGTTGAATAAAAGCTGCTTAGACCCTCATTCTATAGATGAATTGATAGTCTCCGGGATGTTACAGAATACGGCGAAATATTAAAAACATTATACTATTATTACCGCCACTCCGCCGGAGTGCAGTCTCTCCGGTATAGAGACTCGTTCGAGCCTCACGCCGCGCGCTTAAAAATTTTTTTCAATGTACTTTGCGCGAGACTCTACCGAGTCTCTTGATGATGGAGTCCGCAGTGGCTCACTATTTTTTTGGACCAAACGTAAAACAAGTTTACAATCTTGCAATGATTTCATCTGTCCATGCCCAACGAATAGCAGTAGCCAACAAACAACTGAACCTGATTGTTTGTTAGCTACTGTTTCGTTGGGCATGGCCACATGAAATTCGCAAGATTGTAAACTCGTTTTAGTTTTGGTCCCAAAAAATAGTGAGCCACTGCGGACTCCATTAATGAACATTACTGTACCTATTAGTGTTTGGTTGGTATTCACATATGAATATACATGACATGCGTAACACCTTATGATATGTGACATATGTGCTCATGAGAAAAGATTAATCCAAATTAAAATTGAGAAAAAAAAAAAAAAAAAATTTGGAGTACGTGGTACTTGGCGGGCTGATGGTTGAATTATTACAAGAATATTGAAATAGTTCAATTTACATTTTCTTGTAATTTCTACAAAAATGCCCGCCAAGTACGACTACCTCCAAATTTTTTTTTGTTTTCTCAATTTTAATTTGGATTAATCTTTTCTCATGAATACGTATGTCACATATCATAAGGTGTTACGCATGTCATGTATATTCATATGTGAATACCAACCAAACACTAATAGGTACTAGGTCACAATCAGGGATTAATTGTGAAAAAATAAATTGTACTTGGCAGTGTCTATTGATTTCAGTACTTTTGTAGATCAAATGCTACTTCATCAAATATTCTGGTAACAAAGTTTTGTTGATAGTTTTATTGATAGTTTTGTTGATAGTTACAACGTTTTAATGTGCTTGGCGCAAGGTTTTTGCACCTGAGGTGCTTTTGGGGGGATTTCACTACTTTTTGTACCGGTTTCTTCTATGTTTATTTTCATTTGTGATGAATTCAATACTACAATAAATCTGTCCCCGAGCCGCAACTATAACAAGTGTAATGCTTACTACTTAAACGGTATAACTATTACTGCATCAAGAGAATTATTTCCACCGGTCTATGTTCATTTCCTCGTTCGCGAATTTCTACAACGAAATTAGCATTGCAAATGTATTGCGCGATTGGCTATAATCACAGCGTTTGAAGCAAAAAAAAATTCCCTCAATACTTACTCAATAATAAATAATAATCTTATTGGTCGACTGATAATTCTTAATATCTGTAGTATAATATACCGAGAGATTAACGTGAAAGTTAACACTCAGTCACAGCCAACTCGGCACACTCCACGCTTTCCGGCTGTTTTTCGCAGGCTGGCCATGCGCTATTCTTTTTAATTTCTAGTCAAATTGATGAACATCGGAAAGAATCGAAAGAAAAAACGGAAAGAAAAAAAATAGCGGATGGCCAGCCTGCGAAAAAAATACGAAAAATGTGGAGTGTGCCGAGTTGGCTGTGACTGAGTGTTAACTTTCACGTTAATCTCTCGGTATGTGGAAAAATTTGATTGTACTTGGTAACGTCTATTGATTTCAATACTTTTGTAGATCAGATGCTACTTCGTCGAATATTTTAGTAACGAATTTTTGTTGATATTTACGTTTTAATGTACTAGACGCAAGGTTTTTGCACCTGAGGTGCTTTTGGGGGATTTCATTACTTTTTGTAGACGTTTTGATTTTCTTGGCTGCTTCTGTTAGATGTTATTTTTCTCATGATGTTATTCTAAATCTAACTGCTATGAGTTCTATCGAAAGAGTTTTACTGATGAGGCTGTGTTATTATCGATGACTAAAAAATGAACTGTAATAAGAAGCCTTGACCCCTATTAGCATTACTTTTACTGTAGATATCGTAGACTTACTTTCCTTATAAATTCAAAGTCATGTTAACGTAATTATGCATTCGGTAGACTATAAACAAGGAGAATATTAAACCTCCAAGTTATAGATTTGAATAAAACTTCTGGGGGTGTTTTTTCGAATGAAACCATGAAACCAGTGCTGTTCCATTCATTCTAATGAACTCTTGTTTTCTTCAGCTCAAAGTTCTGGTCTTACTCAGCAATTCTTGAATTTGTCTGAAAACATTTGAAAAAAATAGAAGAATTAAGCACCTAAAGAGTTGAAGATGTGATTAGACTACCTAATTGTGATTATCGAGGTGATTTTTCTGGTAATTCAAGCTTGATCAGCATTTGAGCCACCGATGATAAAATTATAGACCTTTGTAGCTTATGATTCTGACTTTGAAAGGATCACTGCTTACCAAGAGTTGTCGACAGAGCTTCAAACTGACAGAATAAAGTTAAAAAGAATGTTAAAAAACATCCACAAAGAAAATTGTGGAAAATCCAATTTAAAAAAATTTTCACATAATATACTGTAATTTCCAGTTGTTGAATAATCATACAGAAAAGTGGACACTATTCTTCAGATTGTGTCACATTGATTCTTTTTTTAACATCATGTCAAGTACTGTCAAGTTACACTCAGTCAACTTTTGTTATATGCAGCGAACCTTTCGAAGACAAAATCATGGGCTACGGAGGACTATAATTTCATCATTGCAGGGTCGAATGCTGATCAAATTAACTTGAACTAGTGAAATGATCACAATTACATAGCAAAATTACATCTTTAGTCTTTTCAAGTACTCGAACATTTTTTTATCATTACTTTCAGACAACTTGAAAAATTGCTCGGTGGTACCAGAACTTTGAGCTCAGAAAAAGAACGCGAGCTCATGAGACTGAATCGTACAGCATGGGTTTCAAATTTTTACCCAAGGATACCGCGTAGTGAGAAGTACAACATACATAATCCAAATAGGGTCATAGTGCTAGTGGCCAATCAATATTAATCTAGTATCTGGCCACGACAATTCAATCACTGAAATTGGTCAATCGTTCATGAAGACGGTAATAATTGAGCTCATAGAAATAAGAATTTCGAATCTTATTAGCTGTTGGTATTATTAGAATTCTAGTACAATTATATTCCCAGATTTCAGAAAGTATTTATGAAAAAATGTCATCTAATTTTAATGATCTACCTAGGGCCGCATAAGGTAAATAAATCATAAACATTTGTTCATCAGCTTCGTAGGTATAATAATTTCAAAAATTAGTAATATACAGGGTGAGTCACGAGAAACTCCGAGAATGGGAGGAGCCTCATTGCCGAATAAGCCCCCGTCCTTTAACCAATCAAACAAATAACAGGTAATGATAATGGGTACTGTGTAAGCATAACATCAGAATCAAGGTACATAGCAAGGAATAATGATGAAAACAAGGTCAGCTAGTAATCGACTTTACTTTTGAACTTTACACTGAATGTGTTAAGGGTACTGATTGTGTCGACTGCTGATACAAATGGCAGAGATGGTTGATGATAAGCATCGTTAAATTTGTTATCAAACATGACTGTCATGTTGTGTCAAAGTTGGATAGCCCAATTGTGAAGACTGTACTCATCAACAATAGATGTTATGCTTACACAGTTCCTATTATCATTACCTATTTGTTTGATTGGTTTAAGGGCGGGGGCTTATTCGGCAATGAGGCTCCTCCCATTCTCGGAGTTTCTCGTGACTCGCCCTGTATATCCAAATTTTACAAATATAAAATATGCTACGAATGAATAGCTTCGATAATCACGATCGACGTGACATTATGTAAATCTCTCATGACCTCAATCTCGATAACCTTAGCAACCTGACATCTACTCTTATAACCTCGGAATCTGGAGAACCTAACGTGAAGGATTGAATGGATATCTTTCAGAGGACATCAAGACTAATATTAAATGACAATTTTTTACTCCGCACTTTCCCCATATTTTCTAGCAAGCGTAATAAGAAATCATTTGATGGTTCGAAAAGGTTTTCAGCTACTCGTAATATTTTTCTCATCTATCCAAGCAGTCAGCTGTCATTCAAGAGTGCGTATAACTATTTCGGTTATGTGCACGCGCATGCGCAGTAGGAGTGTTTTTCGTTACACCATAAAACATATGCAACTTGTAATTATAGTCTAGAGCGACAGCTCCCACTATATTTTTATCCATGTAATTTTCATCTCGGTGATGGACTTTCTATGTTGATTATTGCGTTCTGCCGACGGAGAAAAATAAAGTGGTCGACGACGGAGGAGACGAAAAATTATCGTGAAACTGACCCATCCGATTTCAGAAATTATTATTTCTTAGCTGTTGGTGCACCGATTGCCTAGATTTTGGTCACAAATGGAAGTTCTTTCGACCCTTATTACGAAAATAAAACGTTAATCCCCGGTATATTACCAATTCGGTGTAATGTATAAAAACATTATCCCCCCACTCCGCTCAGAGCTGCCTCTACGGTAAAGAGACTCGGGCGAGTCGCGCTTTTTTTTTAGTGTACTTGGCGCGAGACGCTACGGCGTCTCTTGATAACAGGAAAGAAGAAATCAAAAGAATGCGCGCGCAACAACAGATGTCGGAATCAAACTTGCCTGATCTAGATATTAGTAGATATGGTTGTCCGACAATGTTGCCAGTTTCGAAAAAAACCGAATGGCCTGACTACTAGGATGATCAGATCCTGCCGGAATATTTGCGGTTACTCGAAAGCTGACGAAGATATTGCCATTTGTTTATACCTAACCGAAAATTTTATTTCCTTTGAATAAGTACTATTTTTCCAACAAAAAAATTATTTTTCATTATATGTATATCGAAAGTGGGTATCGAAAACTGTCCCTCAGATTTTCGGTACGATGTGAGCCTATTACCTTTAAAAGGAGAGCGAATCTACGGATTTTCGCAGATTGTTTGCTACAAGGAGGATCAGATAGAGTGGAAGCACCCATATAAGCGTAATGTAAAATTCCGTTTCGAGTTTTCATGCCATCTGTGGCTCGGTACCAAACTAAAGTGAGAAAAGCGCGCTATTCGAATGTCGGATATAGTATATTGATATTCATCTCATTTTAATTTCATATTCTAATATACGGTGAAGGAATTATAAGGAACGCAGACTCAGAGTTTCAGGTTTATATATATAATTATATATTTTAATACTTGATTTCGGTCGATTTACAGTGCATTTTGGTTTAGTTTTTTATTGGTAATACTTTTAACGGGTTGTGCCTTGCCGGTTCTTCAATTGCGTAACGTAACCACTTCATCTGCCTAGAAATAAAATTCGATTACAAAAGAATATACTTTTGGTTTGCAAAATCGTTACATGGGAAAAAACGCATGCTTCTTGGTTATGTTTAACGACAATCAAAAAGTATACTCACGTTTTAGGATCTTTCGGCAGCGAGAAGAATGACAAATCTTTGTTGTCTCTAGGATTATTCATATACCCTTCCGCAGATCAACTAAACACCATTGCTTTTTATTGGTTTTTGTGAGATTCACGATATCACTGATCATCCAACGCTTCTTTAGCTTTCTTTGCTGACGCCACGCTACACACACACACAGCACTACCGGTACACGTACACAAACGGTTCGGTACCGAGACACAGGCGGCGGTACTGTCGCAGAATACGCCTTGCTTCCACTCTATCTGATCCTCCTTGGTTTGCTACTGCGAGACTATAACACATAGTAGTCCGGGAGCCAGTGAATATTCTTGGAACTTATTTTCGCACGCCGCTACCAAGGTTTTCTCGATTCAATAGATGATGATTATCAAAAAATCTAATAGACTTTTCATTGTATTCCGATGGATTTAGCGTGGGAGGGCGTTTGAAAACGTGAAAAAAACGTCAATACGTTGAACTTATTTTCGCAAGGATCCTACTTATTGTACTTATGAAGGCGATCATAAAACCTAGTTAAAGGGTAGTCTGGCTGATTTCTGAAGATGGGAACTTCGTCTGGCACGCGAAAAACCGGAAAAAAAACTTACGGAACTTATTTTCGCATTTTTGAAAATTTGTCAGATAGTTGAATGGGTTGTACAATTGTCGAAAAAAGCAGTCTGGCTGTTATTCGAGGTCACTTGAGCCTTGCCAGACCAACCGGAAGATGCGTAACCTGGTAGCTAGTTTATATGCAATCGTCATATCAACGTGTGCGCCTATACAATGAGTATAACGGTCTTAATTTCGCACGAATGATTTTTTTCCAGATGATAGTTTACACTCTAACGTGAATGAAAAAGACAGTCTGGCTACTATTTTCAATCACCAAAGCCTCACCAGACTCTAAAATTGCGAGTTCTCGAGCGTTCTATACGTCATCTCCGACGGTACCGGGACGACTCACGTTCTATTCGCTATTTTTTTTTTTTTTTTCATAATTGACATCTTGAGAATGAGCATGTGCATGTATTCTCACGCAAGCAATGCCATGTAGCATATTTTTATACCTTAAAATGAAAAAATTAGGTCATTATACCATCATATTGTTTGTAAGGGATGATTTCTTTTATTGACAATTAATTTTTGTCTCAATATACTTAAAATCGTACGAAATATCAATCGAAAATATAATAAAAAATACACAAAATAAAAAAATTAAATAATTTTTTTTTTTATCTCATTCCATCCGCGGCTTCTTCTGCCTCATCCAGACAATCATCATCATTTATAGCGTCGTCATCATTATCTTCATCCGAATCATCTCCAGGCAGTCCAACATCATCTTCATCATTCTATAAAAATTTTTTTTACGATTTTCAAATATCTGCCAGACTGATTTCCCACCTCCGGAAATCAGCCAGACTGTTTTTTTACTGAGTATTATTATGATGCGAACTAGTACAACGAGTTTCATCTATGCGAGAATAAGTTCAAGGCAAAAAAAAAAAACCCGATTTTTGTAAATTCGAAAAAAAACTGCCAGGCTGACTTTCCAACTTCGGAAACCAGCCAGACTGCTTTTTCTACGGAGTTTTAGGGTAATACTAATCAATAGAACAAGTTTCATCCATGCGAAAATAAGTAGCATGAGTTTGTAATTTTCACTCATCGATTCCATCGGAAATCAATAGCCAGACTGTCGATTCCTTGAAAAAAATCATCAATTGACCCGGAACTACTATAAATAGGGCTTGCGAAAATAAGTTCCAAAAAAAGTTCACTGGCTCCCGGACTATAGCCAGATCGGGTTTACAGATTCGTTTAGAGGACAGTTCATACTAGATGCAGTATGAGTTTCGTAATCGTATGTTGAAAATTCGGCAAGTGACTGACAAAAAACAAAATAGCAAAAAAACTTTTTATTTTACATTTTAGAGCTGAACTAATTGGGATAAATGACTTCACAAGGGCTCATTTTTTCGGGGACGACGAGACGAACAACTTTTGTAGGAAGCATTTTGTTGTCAAACCGTCAGGAAAAGAATTAGATCGCAAAAATTAGGTTTTCAATTGTTTAACAATTTTTTGCCACTAAATCCGTACGAAAATTCTTACGACAACTCACAGGTGTATTCGTAGGGATGTAATGAACTTGTAAAAAAATCAGCAGAAATCCCAAATTCCTGAATAGATTTCATGTCCTATTCGACTGGCTTGAAAGCGAAACGAAACAAAGCTGCAGAGACCCAGTTTTGGCGTGGAAGAGGCTGAATGACCGTTTCGTGGGCAGAGACATGACCGAAACGTATGAGTTTTCTTCCGATCTTAAGTCTATTCTCTCGTTGGACGACGCATACGTATAGGGTGTTTCAAAAAAAGTCGATATTTTTTATTTTTGTTTCCATCACGTGAAAAATGTTAATATGTGGTAAAAAAAAAAAAACTTCCCAAATATAAGCTCCATGAATTAATTTTGAAAGGTAGCTCAAGCGATTTCTAGTTTTGTCTTAATATTATGGTTAAGATTTGGCTTCCAGGATGGAGCCCAGTTGATTAACGGTTTGTTGCCGACGTTTCGTGAACATTGCAGTTTACTTCATCAGGGCGAGAGACAACCTGATACTGGTTGCTCTCATACAGGGTTTCTCTATTTATCCAGAATTGGAGTCGTTGTTGTGTGACGTTCCAGTTGAGTAGAGTTAGCCAATCGGGTGACTTCATTTAATTGATTGGCTAATCAGTTAAAAAATTGAAAAAATGGAGAAATACCGGGAATTTGCCCCACAACCAAAAGATCAGTCTCTTTAAAACACGGTCAAGAACCTAAGCAACACCACGCTCACTCAGGAAGCGATAGCGGCCCTGTCCAAGGGTCCGAACTTCGCCATCGCTCCGTCCAAAATCTCAAAAGATGAAATTATCTCCCAAGTCGAAAATGCCATTCTCAAACTCAGAACTGAAATAGCCAACAACATCCGACGACAAACAGCAAATTTCCTACGCAAAACCAAAGCACCTAAATCCGACCTCACCAGACCCAAACGCCTAGCCTTACGAGAACTGAACAGTAACCAAAACATCATCATCCTTCCAGTTGATAAAGGCAACGCCACAGTCGTCCTCAATAAAACTGATTATCATACGAAAATCCTAGCACTCCTGAACGACTCTGCTTACCGCCAAATTCCAAAAGACCCCACAACAAAACTAGAAAGACGCTCACATTCACTAATCAAGGAAAGTAACCTCGCAGACCCTGTCAAAAATCGCTTGTACCCAAAGAATCCCATCCCCCTAGACTATACGGTCTACCAAAAATCCACGAAACCAGCGTACCCCTAAGACTAATAGTAAGCCCAATCATTCACCCACATACCGTCTCTCGCGATACCTAGCAACCGAACGCAAGCCTCTCATTAGTAACTCCGCCCCTCGCATCCTCAACTCAAAAGATTTCGTCGCGAAAATCCAGCAGATCCATCTTCACCCTAACGACTTACTGATCAGCTTCGATGTGGAATCTTTGTTCACCAGAGTTCCCATCCCGGACAACTTGGAAATCATCAAATCCTCCAAAAAGATACCCCAACGCCTTCTCCCCCTCATTGAACACTGCCTCACATCCACCTACTTTCTCTGCCAAAATCAATTCTATGAACAGATCTCTGGCGCCGCGATGCGATCCCCGATCTCCGCGATCATAGCAGACATATTCATGGAGCATTTTGTGAAACTAGCATACACCGAAACTTAGCTAAAACCTGAATTGTCGCTGAGATATGTCGATGACACTTTCGTAATCTGGCACTACGAGGAAGAACATCTCCTGGCCTTCCTTTTCTTCCTGAATGTGTGTCACCCCAACATACGTGTCACGATGGAAACCGAACACAACAACCAAGTCCCCTTCCTGGATGTGTTGGTGACTAAAAAGTTCGATGGACGACTAGGACACGGAGTATACTGCAAACCTAGACACACCAACCAGATTCACATCATCACCCTTCACAAAAAGAATTCGTGACCAGTTCCCTGGCACACGGGGCGATTACAGTCTCTAATTCAACCAGCCTCAACCAAGAACTATCCCTTCTACACCAGAACCTTCGATCCGATGGATACCCGTCCCCGCAAATAAACCGAACCATCAAAAAACTCAAAAAAAAACCCCAAATGCGGATACGGACATACCAACCGAAAACACGAACAGAACTGCCTTCCTCCCTTACGTCCAAGGAGTGACGTAATATTGACTCCAATAATTACTCAATTTGACTCCAGTAATTGACTCCATAGGGAGAATCCTCATAAAAAACAAAATCAGACCAATTTTCAAACCATCCCAAAAAATCGGTCAGTTCATAAACTCTCCAAAAGTCGAACTCCCTCCTTTCAGCTCGTCAGGGGTATACAGAATCCCGTATTCTTGCGTAAAAGTCTACATCGGAGCAGCGCCGGATTTAGGGGAGGGCAACCGCGGCTACAGGCCCGGTGCCTCCACAAGAGAGGGGCCCCCACAGTAGAAATTTTTCGGTAAAATTTTCTAACTAATACCGAGTAATATGCGAAATTATATTTGAAAAATTAAAAAAAAAACATCCAAGTTCTGACAACGAAAGAGCAGTTCTTACACTTTCATAACTCACTTTTCGTTTTAAACATTCCGAGGCGCGCGTTATTTTCAATGTTGTAATTTCTGCATGTTATTTACAACATGCAAACTATTTATTCTTCAGTAGATTACCATAGATTTTTACCAATCGAATTGTAAAGGAGGAAAGGACTTGTCAATTATTCATGCTTATTTTCTTCTTCATATAGTTTTCTCTTTTTTGCAGTTTTACAACAATTACAATTTTCTGCAATAAATTATTGAAACACTTGAAAGGAAAAAATTGTTGAACCTATTTGAAAAACAATTAGGGGCCTCCACTTATTCGTTGGCCCAGGGCCTCCACACCTCTACATCCGGCAGTGCTTCGGAGAAACCGGGAGGAAGATTAGCACTTGCCTCAAAGAACACATAGGATGTGCGAAGCTCAAACATTTTTCCGTCTCAGCTCTGGCGAACATCAAATGGAAACGGACCACCAAATCTTGTTCCATCAGACCACCAGTATGGCGAACTCAAAACAGTACTTCCCTCGGAAGTACAGAGGAGCACTTGAGATCCACAAACATTCAAACAATATCAATAGGGATTCCGGATACCAAACCCATGCAATTTCGATCGCCAGTCCCACGGTTTTTTAATTGATTGGCCAATCAATTAAAAGGCGTCACCCGATTGGTCGACTCTATTCAACTGGAACGTCACACCACAACGACTCCAGTCCTGGATGAATAGAGACACCCTGTATGGGGCAGCCAGTATCAAGTTGTCTCTCGCCCTGATGAAATAAACTGCAATGTTCACGAAACGTCGGCAACAAACCATCAATCAACGCGGTTTCATTCCGAAAGCCAAGTCTTATTCAGATACCAACTACGGAAGCCTTAAAGACCCTAATATCATGGTTTTTCACATTTTCAATATGAAGAATCATTCTCAAATGTGTTGAGAAATATTTATTTTGAAATCATAAATAAATCTTCTGTATTCTTTAATTATTATATATTTTCAAATAAATATTTTTCAATACATTTTACAACGATTCTTTTTATTAAAGATGTGTAAAGCCATGATATCAAGCCGTAACTAGAAATCGCTTGAGCTACATTTGAAAATCAATTTCTAGAGCTTATATTTGGGGAAATTTTGTTTCACCATTTTTCACGTAATGGACAAAAATCAAAAATATCGACTCGGATGTGGGAAATTGAGAATTCCGATAAGTTACCTGGTGGTCTAAATTGGAACTAGCGCTTGTAGGATACGCCACGCTCCTACCAAGCGTTAGAAAACTGAGAATTTCGCCAAGTTATTTAGTGGTCTGAATAGGAACTAGCGCTTGTAGGATAGCGTAGGATAGTCAACCCCCTACTATATGTTTTCCCAGAGAATTTCACGCCAATCCGACCAGCATCTGATCTTCACCGCTTTCGATTTAATTTACTTATATTTTTTTCTTGGATTGACGCCACCCCCTGAAGTACCCCTTAATTTTTCCAGAATTTCATATGTATCCATTATTGCCTGATCAATATGAAGTATTCGTTGATTTGTCATTTCAAAAAATTTTCCAAGGATTATATCTTTGGACTCATGCATCATAACACAAAACAAGGATATCAAATTCTGTATCTTGATACGTACTTTCATGTGCAAATATTGTCAAAATTTTCTGACTCCTTTGTAAACCATATTTTCAACGTCAGAGTGGAAAAATCAAAATTTCGCAAAGTTTGTCCATCCTGATTTTTCTGAAAAAAAAATCTCCAAAAACCTACTTGAAGACAAATTTTCGAAACTAAATCCCAGCATTGCTCAAATTTTCCTCGATGTTTTTATTCAGGACAATAGTATATTGGTGATCCTTATTTTGAGTATTTTCAAAATGCAATACAGCCAACCTCTTCCAAATAAACAACAATGCTTGTAAAATTTCCTCTATTAGCCCTTCCTAGCCCTTATTATAAATAATAACACGTGCCTGAAAGCGATCAAAGTTTTGAATACAAAAGACATGTATTTTTGTGCATCGATTATACGAAAATTGGTATCTCACATAATAATTGATCATAAATTCTGAAACTTGGCATAGTGTTGCCAACAACAAGAGGTACAAAAAGAATTTTTGGTTGCTTTCGAAAATAAATTTTCATCACTCTAACCTCAAAATCGATTTCTCGGCTTTCGGGATGAAAAATAATGATCGTAACTTGTACGTAAAGGCTTTTTGACGAAACTCGTTACAGCACTCGCCTTCGGCTCGTGCCGTAAACCTCTCGTTTCGCCGAAAAAGCCTTTCCATACTCGTACTGAAATGTACTATTTCGACTCATCGCGAAAGAGAAAAGGACTTAATATCAAGCTCATAATTCGGGAATTTATTTTCGAGAGCGGAAAAAAAATTACTTTTTTGTACCTCTTGTTTTTAGCAACAACTATGGTGAGTTTCAAAAATTTTGATCAATTATTACATGAGATAACAATTTTCATAAGATCGACGCACAAAAATACGTATATCTTGCATTTAAAACTTTGGTCGCTTGGGGGACTTGTTAATATTAGTATTAAGGGCTCAAACTTTGCAAGCATTTTGTTTTAATATATTTAGGAGGATTCTGGGGGGGGGGGGGGGCGTATTAAATTACAAGAATACCTCAAATAAGGACTACCACCATACCAGTGCCCTGAATAAAACTGTTATGTACTTTGAAATTCTGTAAAAAATCGAGGAAAATTCTAGTCACGCTGAGATTGAGTTTATCAAAGATTTGTCTTCGAGATGTTAGGTCCGGGCCTCACCACCGGAACGTGCCCCCTTGTCCTCTACAATCTTTCTATTCCCACGTAATGCGATGACCACCAACCTATCAGTCTGCTGTTATCTGTAACGCAACTATATACTCTCATTCTCACCTGATTCCCGTATGCTTCTAAACCCTGGGAATCACGCCATGCTTACATCCGCACTTTTGCACTTTGGCGTCTCCACCTTGGCTACAACCAAGTTATTCCCATTACTCTATACTTATTGTTATCTGACTCTTTAGTCGACCTCCATTCCTCAACTTTATCCTTGACCATCTAACCGAATACTTCTATTTGAATCGCTAACCGATAGACTCTCATTCGGTTATTCAAATATACATTTAGATACATAACATTCGGCCTGATATCACACAATTATACAGGAATAACTCAAGCGTATCCTTAATGGACAAGATATAAGTCAATAAAATCAAATCCAATCTTCATTGATAAAACACGAACATTTCGTTCACCACTCCCTCATCGGTCCATCAGATGATCCCCAAGTCAACACTTAGATTTTTTTCAGAAAAATCAAAATGGTTATATTTTGCGAATTTTTGATTTTTCCACTTTGACGTTGAATAATTCGTTTACAACAGAGTCAGAAAATTTTGGCAATATTTACACATGAAAGGATATATCAAGACAAAGAATTCGATATCCTTTTTTTTGTGATACGCGATGCAAGCGTCCAAACATACAATCCTTTGAAAATTTCTTGAAATGACAAAACAACAAATTCTTTAAATACATATAAAATTTGGAAAAAATTCAGTGGTGCTTCAGGGCATGAGGTCAATCTGAGAGAAAAATAAAAATAAACAAAAACTGGTGAAGATTAGACGCTGGTTGAGTTGGCCTGGACTTCCCCATATACGTTTCCCCGTATACCTGGCCGTGACCCTCCACCTCTCAGATCTGGTCCACGATTTTTTGTATCATTCTTCTGACTCCACATAGCAACTAGAATTTTTTTTAGATTTTTCAAAATAAATTTGAGCGCGACGAATTTTTTACTTTTTTCTCAACACCTCGATGGCCGTGATGGAAAAATCTGAAAAAATTCTCAAAAATTCTGTGTCCGAAATGAAAATATTTGACCCAATATTCAAAATGTCTAGGCTTTTCCTTCAACCTGTTTTTCAGCTTTTTGAACAAAAATGAGTGAAAAAAAATTAGGAGTAAAGGTCAGTTATAAATATATGGGGAATTCCATGTGAACTTGAGCAGAGTTTGGCCGCGCCATTTTTAGTTTCATTGAAACTTTTTTGGGTGATAGTTTAAGCTTCTATTACAATATCATGCATAAAAGAAGAAAATATGATGGAAAACGAAGAAAAAAATGTCGGCCCACTTCAAAATTTGGATGACAATTTTTATTTTGAAAACCGAAAATTTTCGTGATTTTTTCATCAAAATCGGTAAAGGTGTTTTTGAGATAGCTTTTTTGACTCGTACGCAAAAACGGGTTGATTAGAAAAAAGGGGGGATATTTTTCCATGTTCTCAAGCGTCATACTATCACCCAACAAAGTTTCAATGAAATTAAAAATGGCGCGGCCAAACTCTGGTTAAGTTCACGTAGAAGTCCCCATATATAATTATGAATATATATACTCCAGAAAAATCTGAGCACAATTTTCAAAAATCCGGTAGTATGCATAAAAAAATTCAAGCAAGAGTCCACAATAAATCGACCTCTGTTTCTATTTTTTCACTTTTTTCCGTTGAAAAAGCTAAAAAATAGGTTGAAGCAAAAGCCCAGACATTTTGAATATCGGGTTTATAATTTTCATTCCTGACACAGAATTTTTGAGAATTTTTTCAGAATTTTCGATCACGGCCATCGAGGTGTTGAAAACAAAACTTAAAAAATTTACGATGCACTCAAATTTATTTTGAAAAATCTGAAAAAAAATTCTAGTTGCTATTTGAAGTCAGAAGAATGATACAAAAAATCGCGGATCAGATCTGAGAGGTCGGAGGTCACGGCCGGGTTGAGTTGGTATGGAATGCCCCATATACATGTACTGGGTCCGATGTCGGTACAAAGTGTCGCTTTAACTAAATGTCAGTCTTTTGGTTATGTCGAGTAACGGAGATTCGTCAATTTTCAGCCATTTCTATATCGAATAACACGGGTTTAAGCTCAAAGTGAGTGGGTTTTCATTGCGTAGCTAGCCAAATTATTTCGAAAATGCGATTACCTACAGTAACAGTAAATAATCGCACGATTTGTGTGGTCGGTACGTGAGTATGTAAAAAAATTTGTAAAATTTCCAAAAAGTAAAATAATCAGGCTATTTCTACCAAAATAATGCATAATCCCCCAAAGTTTCATGACTTGACTTCAAATCGGCCGGATATGCGTGTTTTTTGTCGTCGTATTTTTAAAATTGTATAAATTTTTTTTTGCGTATACATATAAAATGCAAAAAAAGCCGATACGATTTTCGGCGTTCAGCCGAAATATTTTTGTACGAAAATTATAAACTAATGCGTCTTGTCGCAAAGCCCGCACGCGATCGCATTTGGAAATTAATAACTCCGGTTCTCTTAATCATAGAGAGATGGTCTATATGACTCATTTTGAAGGTTAGGGAATACACTCTTTGAAAGTAATTTGTGATCTGCAGAAAAATTACAAATTGTAACCGTTATATAAACAATTGAAATGTTCATCGATTTTTCCTGGAAAAATGGCATTTTTTAAATTATGAAAAGCTTTGATTATATTCCTTATCCAATTCTACAGAGTGTAGAACTGGATGAGGTATATGGTCAAATTAGAAAAGTAATTTAAGAGGCATTTTTTCCAGGAAAAATCGATAAACATTTTAATTGTTGATCCAACGGTTACAATTTGCAATTTTTCTGAAGCTTGCAAATTTTTTTCAAAGAGTGTATTCCCTTACCGTCAAAATAAGTCATGGACCATCTCTCTACGATTAATAGAACCAGAGATATTAATTTCCAAAGCCAACGGCACGCGGGTTTTGCGACAAAATGCATTAGTTTATAACTTCAGTAAAAAAAAATATTTCGACCAAACGCCGGATATCGTGTCGGCTTTTTTTGCATTCTTTACACGCAAGAATAATTTTATACGATTTGAAAAATACGACGTCTATTGTTGGCCGATTTGACGCAGAATTGCTATATATTACTGAACTATCGCCCAACAACTTCTGTCTCTCACACTTTTTGCGTATCAAAGGCAGTAGGATAGGTAATACGCATTCCATGATCCATGTCTGACACGTAGCTGTACCTACCTACCGCGTACCGGTAGTCGGCGGTACCGCCTTCGGTGAAAACATTGGCTTTACATCTACTGTAAGTAGATGGGAAAGTATCCGTTCGAAGGTACATTTTGTATCATCTCAAACGCATCAAATATCAACTACAGATATATGCATGTAGTTGATGTAGTTCGGTGTTTTTTTAAGTGATTGGCTAATCACTCAACAGCGTTGCACCGGACCGTCACGCTCTGACGTATCCGGATCCACAATAAGTAAGGACACCCTGTAAGAAAGCGACCAGATCAGGTTGTCGCTTACCCTGATAAAGTGAACTGCATACGAAGCGTGGGCAACAAACTATTACTCAACGCGGCTCCACCCCGGAAACCAAGCCTTATGTATCAAATTATTTTTCCATTTTTGTTAATTCGAATACGCCACTATCTTCAATGAAACTCCGAATATTGTAAGAAACGCTGCATGAGGCTAGCATAAATATTTGGACTAAGCCCGATACTCAGGCGCACTTGAGACCACGGTGCCGTACTCTACGATATACAACGGGCCTCAGGCCAAGACCTGAGGACGTGACCAAGACATAAACCAGGACACTGCCCCTATCGATGCATTGCTAGGGCTGGTGATGCATCAGGGAGCATGAGGGCGTCACTTCTAGTGCAGCCGAGACACGGACCACATCTTGGGTTACGGCCCTTCCTTACTTATATTCGATGATTCGCCCATACCGGCTTACTGTATATAAATCAACGTTCAAATATTACTTTGTACAATAAACGTTGCTTAGTGGCAATTCTGTCGTGTTGAGTTTCTTATAATATAAAATTTTGATAAGTCAGTATTTTTAGCAAAGCACCATTTTTATAAGCATTACTTCTAAGATTTTGAGAATCCCGCGTCTCACTTTTGCGATATGTAATTTGGCACACACCGTCATTTTAAAAAAAGATGACACATATTTTTGAATCGCTTAATCTCGCTGCCTGTGAGACAAAATTTTCATTTTTCAACAGAATCTTTTGTCAACTGAATCTTCAACCTCACCGCTTTGAACAAAAATCGGAATGAGTATTGACAAGGAATTTCTGGTTTCGCATGGGATTTTTTCGTTTTTGTTTTTTGTACTCTCGCAAGATTAGATTTACTAGTAAGACGATGTTCATGTAGCATCAATTATCATATGCAATTACCCATTCATACAATTTTAAGAGAAAACTACTAACCGTAAGAACTCTGTTGCGATTGCAGGAAAATCACATTGGGGACAAACCGTGAAATCATCCTCAAGAATATGGCGGCCCTGGGTGAAAATAAAATTTAATTCAAATTAGCAAATATATCAACAATAGACTCAGGAAATATTTGAAAAAGCTCCAATTTACTACTTCAGGTATTCCGCGTGATCTTGGTCATCCTTGTCACACTACGTGTCTCTATTTGTGACAGGGCATACGGCGGGTAGAAAAGAGAGTGTCGTCATTCAAGATTCCTCTCGCTGATTGGCTGCACCATTTTTAGGTAATTTCACCTCTACCTATGTAAAATACAAGAGGTAACCGCTTACTTCCGGGTTAAATACAATGTAAATCTTGTCTGAAAATGGCGACTCCCGGATATTTGGCAACACTCTCTTTTCTACCCACTCTAACAGGGTATGTATCACAGCGTCACGTCTCATGGTTGAATTTCGCAAGCCAAAACATTATGTTTCCTGGGGAAAGAATCCGAATTTGGCGTTGATATTGTCGATTACAAACAGCACTCTTCGCACCCGCCATTTTCTTTCAAGGTATCAATAACAGTTTTAGAGATTACGAACCATTTCGGAAAATGCATCCTACCCAAATATCACTTTTTGTTAATCCCCCTGCTTCGAAATTCGAAAACACCTCACTAGGATTTCATGAATTACTTCGACACGACAGACACGTTTCGAAAATCATGTGATGGTGAAATGGCCTTGCGAAAATTGAGAATTCATTCAATTAAATTCCAAATGCCCGAAAATAGGCGAAAATATAGAAATTCGCAGCATAATATCATATAATAGAACATTATGTTCTGGCTTTCAACTTTTGTCCATGAGGTAAAATTGTTAGAAAATTTTCATCGTAATACGAGATGGTGGCATGACAAAGGTTGCAGATTTTCCATGACAGAGGTGAGTTCAAATATTGATAAAGACTCAACTTGTTGTTGATTGCTTATACTAGACTAATAACCATTGTAAAACTGTACCGTTGCTATGCAAAAGGGTATGGTGTTTTTACACTTGTCACACGTGACCTCTGTTTCAGGTAATTTATTTTTACAATATGGACATGGTGTCATAGGTTCACTCTCCACTTCATCGTCCTTAGTCTTGGGGGGTTTCCTAACGATAGCTTCAATTTTTTTACTGTACTTTGCGTCAATTTGTGTTCGATACTCAGGACGCATGAGCATTGCAGCGAAATTGAATGCCGAATGCTTCAGACCAGCCCTGTGGCACTCTATTACCGTGGATGTCAAAATAGGAACGATATCTGAAACAAGTACATACCGTATTGTTCCTACTTCAAGTCGAAATTCTTTGGCCTGGATATAATTCGAAAAAATCATATTCGACTCATATAATCACGTAAAATCCGCGCGGGTCACAAATATGTGCGACCCCTGTGAGAGAACTTGTTGCCTTTGAGTCTCAAAACTGGGTATCGAGTTATATCCAGAGGTAATTTAAAGTAGGCAGGTGATTCTATGTCAAATGCATCAGAGGTTGGACCGAACCATGTTTGATTTTGACAAAACTTTTCAAATATATTTAGTCATATCTTGTACCACTGAACCTCTGAGCGTAATCGTTTGAAAAAGATTACGCAGAAAGATGTTTAAAAAGAAGTATTTAATGGAATTTGTGAGCAATCGAATTTTGGGGATATTTTGCTGTTTTGGACGTCTCTATTTCTGATATCTCGAGAACGATAACAGATGCGAAACTAAACCTAGGCTTGGTTGCAAAGGGATACTTGCGAACATTAAAATCAACCATTTCTTCAAAGAGCTTCGGGATTATTAAAATAAGGAAGTGCAAGAACTTGGAGGAAGCTACGTTTCTCTAAATATTTTCGACTGAATTTTTTATAGACTGGGCGTCATACAAACCATAAAAGTGAACCCTCCAAATATGGAGAGGGTAGTTATGAAAATAATTTTTGAATTTGAGATATTTTCGTTACTTTATGAGTTATTTATTTGATTATGCTCAACAATGTATTGAATATAAATAATATTAAGACGATGGTATGGGCCTACTTTACTGGCGACGAAATAATTCTGAGAAAAACTCCAAAATGGTGATTGAAATTGATATAAACTGGATTTATTCGATAATTAACGATGAACCGATTTGATCGAGCACACGAAATTCATTGAAATCGAGAGAAATTAATTTTTCATGCATCGTAACTGTGCCTGTGTCACTTATTTCGATTAATCACAAAAAAAATGCCTAAATTGAATTCCGATTTCTTGAGATTTCAAGAATATTCCTATTTCGGATGACTTCAAATGATTTCTAGTGAATTCAAATGATTTCATGCGATTTCGTGTGGTGCCTAATGACATGCGATTTCATCTAATTCAATTGATGAGTCGATTCTTAAATAAGGTGAGTGCATACTGATTTCATTGGGCGAGTAACCCCTCGGCGGAACGTCATTTTCTCCAATTTTTACAAACTTTTATTTAACTTGCCGTGTTAATTAAGTAGTTGGTTGATGTGTGAAGGTCAAATCTTGCAAGTCAATTTTGAATTAGTTCCCGTTATCGGAATGGGCTGACATTTGGTACATATATATTAGGGTGGTCCTTATTTTGGATATTTTCGATTTTTCTTCCGGGATCCCCCTAAATCAGTTCTAAATAAATAAAAAGAAATTCCTGCCAAATTGGAGCTCGATATTTCAATTTTAACCCGGCCCCCACGGCAATCAAAGTTTCAAATGGGAAAATACGTGTATTTTAGATTGTCAATTGTATGAACATTTTTCCAACCTAGTAAAAATTAATATAAAAATTCGAGATTTGGCACAAATATTCCCCACAGTATAAGGTATAGTTGTGGCAGTATATCAAATTTTTTTTTTCAATTTATTTATTTTTTTATGAATGTCAAATTGATATTTATATAGGTCATAACTCCAGAAATTATGGATGTAAGAATTTGATATACTACTTCAATTATACTTCATACTATGAGGAATATTTGTGCCTAATCTCGAATTTTTATAATAATTTTCACAGGTCGGAAAATGTTCATACAATTGACAGTATAAAATACACGTATTTTCCCATTTAAAACTTTGATTGCCGTGGGGGCCAGGTTAAAATTGGAATATCGAGCTCCAATTTGGCAGGAATTTCTTTTTATTTATTTAGAACCGATTTAGAGGGATCCCCGAAGAAAAATCGAAAATATCCACAATAAGGATCACCCTAATATATATAAACCCGATGACAATGCAATAATATGGTGACCATGGTGACCTTGACCTGATGCTGCAGCCAGGACAGCCTGCAAACTACCAAAGTTCTCAACAGTTTAGTTCTTAACAGACATGTCGCATTCGAGCTCAGGCTCGTTTTGATTAGTGTTTTATTTCGTTTTTTTTTTTTTTTTTTTTTTTTTTTATTGTTAGTTAAGACCTAACTAAAAATTCAACCGTCCGTCAGCAAACCGTAATTTTGCTACCTCTGTCAGCAAAGTGGGTCTTTCAACGTTTTCAAGGTGTAAAAGCAGTATAAAATATCTGAAAAAATTCAAGTATACTCTCGAAGGCTTCAAAAAGCTATTTCTACTATTATATTAGTCTGATTGTTTTACATTTTAATCTGACATCAGTCTGACTGTGCCTTAAAAGACCCAGCTTGCTGACGGAGGGTTAAAAATAGAATGATATGTAAAAAAAAAACTTTTCAAAAACGAGCTTTTATTACTTAGGTATACTAAAACGGAAGAGTTAAGCATAGTTTTTTCATTGAGGTAGTGCTGAATGCTATATTTATGAGAAGACATATCAAAGTTATCGCTGAAATAGATATAATATGTCGGCACGTATCATTTTGAGACCTTTCTGGGAGAGATGGAGCGATCATCATCATGTCGCTTGCACAGAGCCGTTACAACGACGATAGTCGCTCGATTTTTCAAACGGACTATCGCTGCTGAGCTCCGGCTGTTGAAAAAGATCTGCTAGAAGATCATTATTAGATTCTTCCTGCAGCTCGCGGAACTGTGTGATCTCTGATAGGGGAGAGTGGGACAAAATGGGAGCGGGGGCGAAACGGGCAGCTCGGCTGAATATGAGAATCGGGGGCAAAACGGGCACCGTTTCAAGTTTCTTACAGACTTACTTCAGTTTTCTGACGTTACTTACACAAAGAAAATGCGGAAAATAAGTCAAATTGTTCATGTGCTAGATCTGGTGAGGATGATATTTGCCCCCAATTCTCATATTCATCCGAGATACCCGTTTTGCCCCACTCTCCCTGTAATAGTTCAATTTGTGATATAATTGTTCTTTGAAAGTTTTTTTGCTTATGAAACCCTTGTTTTATTAAGTTGCCTCCAAAGCCCACGAGGAAAACAACAACTATTAGTTTACGGGAACTATTAGTGCCACAGGAGCGGTGTTACATGAACACTCGAGAAAAGTGAACACTTTTCTCGAGTGTTCATGTAACACCGCTCCTGTGGCACTAATAGTTCCCGTAAACTAATAGTTGTTGTTTTCCTCGTGGGCTTTGGAGGCAACTTAATAAAACAAGGGTTCGCATGGGCGTCACCACCAAAAATTTTCCCGTTTTACTCTCTGCCATCAGTGGTTTTACCAACCTATTCGATTTCGTCGCAGTCGGCACTGAAATCACTATCACCGCAGCTACTAAAATCATCGGCTAAATTTATAATAATGGAGTCAATATGTTTCTCCAAGGCACTTTCTTTTCCCCTATACGCAATCTCCACTTTTTCCACGTGTTCCACACATTTCCTCCATAAATTTCGAGGCACGGCTTCCATTGCAGCAGTACAAAGCTGATGTACGTCTTGCACTTTAAAAGTTCGATTGTTTTTAGCCACCATACTTGTAACATACGCCCATATCAGTTCTATGGCATTAAATTCGCAATGCGCGACCGGTAGCCACAGCAACTTTACATCACAACCTCTCAATTCATTGGTAATTTTTTGCAAAAGGTACGCTTTTTCGTATCGATAATTTTTACAATACAAAAGTAGATTTGTCTTTGACATTGTTTCAAATGATGTCGTACATTCAGGCAGCGGTACCTTTCTTTTCATCATCCAAAGCACGATGTCATTTTTCAACCAGGCATTGGTTCGATTGCGTTTTTCTGGATCCAACATGGTATGATATGGTGCTTGATCTATTACTATTACGGAATTTTTGGATATAACTGACAAAACATGAAAAAACCATTCTTCATAGTGCAACGCGTTCATTTCGTCATGATAATCAGCTGTTCCTTTTTTACCAATAAAGCACTTCATGCAGCCTTCCAGAAATCCATCTTCACTACCAATGTGCAATATAATTACTCTTTTTCCGAAATAACAACGCCTCCGCGAAAACCATTCGCACATTGAATTACTAACCGATAGTATTCGAAGTTGTCGGAACTCTCTTCTGGTAGTGCCTGTTGAACCCAACCAAATTTTGGCGAATGATTAGCACCGCACCAAGTTTCATCCGTGAAAAATATTTTCCAGCTTAATTCTCTGTAATGCTGTATTTTTCGTAAATAGTCCGCTCGTTAACCGGTGATGCTTTGACTTTCCATTAAAACGGGTTTTCGAGTAAATTTCCTGTACCTGAAATTCATTTGCTTCAGTAATCGATACAACGTGGCGTCGCCATTAAGACTGGAAGATCAGGCACATCATCTCGCAGTTTGTGCTGCAATTTTTTTATTGTAGGGTAGCGCTTTTCTAGATAAAAGTCGAAGATTTTACGGCGTATGACTCTTTGCAAGAATTCATCAATCTGTATCTTCGTCCGACCCCTGTTTCGACGATTATAATCGGCAAAGCTTTTGGTCGTATTATATTCTCTTGTGACTCTTTTGACACTACTTTCTGAAATGACTAAACACGCGGCAGTTCTTTTTACAATATTGTCTATGTATAGTGCACCCTAGGGTGGTCCTTATTTACGGTGTTTTTGAAATTTTCTGCGGACAAGGTGGAAAAAGTTTGCAAATAAATTCAAAAAAAAGTACCCAAAATTTGGAGTCTATAGGTCAACTCAAAGTACTGCCTATAAGGCAGCGAATTTCCCCATTTGATTTACATGGAAATTCGGGCTCACTCCATTATTTTTTTTTTCCTGCCTATATAGCTTCGAAAAATCTGAAATTTGGTATACGTCCTTCCTATGGTCATAGGTATTCAACAAAAAATTGGGGGATTTTTTGGAAAAAAAAACGTTTATACCTGTAAGGAAGACGTATGCCAAATTTCACTGCCTTGTAGGCAGTACTTTGAGTTGACCTACAGACTCCAAGTTTTGGGTACTTTTTCTTAATTTATTTGCAAACTTTTTCAACCTTGCAGTCCGCAGGAAATTTCAAAAACACCAAAAATAAGGACCACCCTAGTGCACCCACTCTCTTCTCTTGCTCAAAAAAACTTCGAACGCGAAAAATAACTCTTTTCATGCGTGCACTGAATTGAACATACGAAGAGTCCATTCGTGATGTTAGGTTTCTCGTGTTGCCTGTCAAGTTTTTGAGGTCGTCGCTTATAACATGATTTTCCAAAGGTGTAACAGCCGCTTCCATTGTATCGGTGGCAGTACTTTCTTCTTCCTGCATGCTTTCGATCTGTTGATATAAATCGGTATTATCTTCCGGTAGTACACTGTCGTCAATCATATTGTTGTCATAAAACTCTTCGTTGTGGCGTGAATCTTCGGTACTTATAGGTCTTAGAAGCTGAAAATGTCTATCCCCGTCATCGAATCTTCTCATTCCGGAGAACAGTAAGTATATTGTCGGTGCTTCATCACATATAACGTACTTTTGTTCAAAATATTTATTGTCATCGAGTAAGCGGTATATTATTAAGTTAATGTTGAAATATTGCAATACTACGCGACACTCCAATTCTGAACCATAAACACCAGCACGACACATAACAGTACAGTACTGTGCACAGCTTTTAATGTTTAAATTATATATAGTGCCCATTTGGGTGATTTTTTTTTTCGACTATTTAAATTTTTTCACTCCCCACCTAAAATTTTGTTGGACATGTCGAACAAAAAATTCCCTGAAAGTTATAGCCCTTAATATTAATATTAAGTACTTCCCCAGAGCGTGAAAAGATTTTCCATCTAAAATACACGTAAAGCAAAAATTTTTTTTTTCAAAACTCTATAACTCAGCGGCATTTCATGCTATCACATTGGTCTTGGTCTCAATTTACGCAGAATTGAATGATTTTCAAAAGTGTCTATGACGGCGTAGATGCAACTTACACTGGTGAGATGGTACGGGTCACTAAAGTTGATTTTTACCCAAAATTGTCGTTTTTTCGCTGTTATCTCCGAAATGATTAACTTTACCGAAAAAATGTACAGGATAATTCTGTTGGAAATTTAATTTTCTACAAAAAAAGTCCTGTAGACCTAAATGCTCAGATTAATATTTCTTGAGATATTGAACTTTGACTTACTTGATATAAAATTTTACCTCAACTTGGTATAAAATTTTTAGGGTTTATTGTTTACATAATTATGATAAATATCATAAATATGATATGATATCATAAACTATGATATGGAATATCAACAATTTGAAAAGTTTGATTCAATAAACCATAAAAATTTTATTTACCACAAGTAAGTCAAAGTTCAATATCTCAAGAAATATTAATCTGAGCATTTAGGTCTAGAAGACCTTTTTTTGTAGAAAATTGAATTTCCAACAAAATTATCCTCTGCATTTTTTCGGTAAAGTTAATCTTTTCGGAGATAATAGCGAAAAAACGAGAATTTTGGGTAAAAATCAACTTTAGTGACCCGTACCATCTCACCAGTGTAAGTTGCACTTACGCCGTCAGCGACACTTTTGAAGATCGTTCAATTCTGCGTAAATTGAGACCAAGACCAATGTGATAGCATAAAATGCCGCTGAGTTATAGAGTTTTGAAAAAAAAAATTTTGCTTTACGTGTATTTTAGATGGAAAATCTTTTCACGCTCTGGGGAAGTACTTAATATTAATATTAAGGGCTATAACTTTCAGGGAATTCTTTGTTCGACATGTCCAACAAAATTTTAGGTGGGGACTGAAAAAATAAAAATAGTCGAAAAAAAAAAATCACCCTAGTGCCCATATACTATAATCTTCCCATGACTGTGCCACATGATTCACTAGTTCTTGACGAATACCAAAATGAC
Source organism: Macrophya alboannulata (assembly GCA_949628255.1). Taxonomy (NCBI): domain Eukaryota; kingdom Metazoa; phylum Arthropoda; class Insecta; order Hymenoptera; family Tenthredinidae; genus Macrophya; species Macrophya alboannulata. Next base: position 36,112,987 of record OX451206.1, on the reverse strand, counting down.
TTCGTTTATTCAGTGCAAGAGCTAGGGACTTGAACAGGCAATCGCCAGCACCTCCTGCATCCTGCACGATAAACCGGTTACCAAAAATTGTTGGATGCGCCATAATTACAGTAGAACCTCGATTATCCGAACCTCGATCATCCGAACCCTCAATTATCCGAACGATGACTTAGTTTATCCGAACGCTCAATTATCCGAACGTTGGCGCCAAAGATACACTGTTGTACATTAAAAATTGACGATTTTATAGAAAAAATATAAGAAAAAGCATTCGACTTTTTTCAGGTGTTCAAAATACATATACAATATATATCAACATTAATATGTATGTCAAATTTTAATATATATGTATGTACTGTGTTTATGTAAAAAGGTGTTGTTTATGATCTCGTCCCAAAAAACCCAGGTTTCGATTATCCGAACTTTTTATTATCCGAACTAGTCTCGGTCCCAATTGGTTCGGATAATCGAGGTTCTACTGTATTGCAATAAGCCCGAAGATATATATACAGTCGAGTTGCGTTATGAGCCCGCTCGTTATGAGTCCGTCAACTTGCATTTCTACGGAAGACCTTGCCCCTCCATCAGGTGAAAAAAAAAATCATTTTAGTATCTCGATATGAGACCGCACCATTGTCAAAAGAAATGCTGTAATACTATACGAATAACTATTTTACTCGGAGAATATTTTACTAAAAAGTAGGAGAAGTGCAGCTCACGAACGTCGCCTGTGGAGGAAGAGTGGCGGTACGGGAACTTGTAGAATTATATTCCCCTACACTCCCGTATATACGAGTTCATAACGAGACTCGACTGTACTTCTTTCGGAAGTAGCAATTACAAGCTACAATCTAGACAGTAATTGCATTGAAAGAATTCACGCACTCTTTGTAATCTTGTGATACTTTGCACAACTGAACTCGGCGGTTCTTGGTTAGTAACTGATTTTTGTCACCCAAATATAATGAGTATTGTTGAATCCCTCAATGAAGACTGCATCCTACAAGAGTGGGGGGCATTGCCAGGTATCTCTTTACGTAGATAACGACCGATTAGTTTTCGGGGTTTTCAGAGGACGGTCAGAGTCAGCCAGGAGACGGTCGCGTTCATAGCAGCAACAATTACCGGGCAGAGTGCGTTCTATAATCCTGTGACTGCAATAAAAGCTTACAATGAGAAAAATTTGGAATTCCCTAAAATAGGTAAAACCTTTCGTTGGAAGATTTAGCTATCGGTTTGACTTTATACTCGCTGACGTTTATACCTGCTCGCTAATAACGTATATTAAAATAATTCTTAATTCCCGACTCTTTCCGATTCAAAATACTGAGGGTTGCTTACACAAATAAATTCTCCGAAACTGGCTCAGGAGTTGCTTCCCCTATACCGGGGTGTACATTTCCGTGAATTAAACTTATATGCATTGAATGAACGTAATATTTTCATAATGTGACAAATATTTCTTCATTTCTTGAAAACCAGCTCTATCATTCAGATTAAAAATAAAAAAAAAAAATGGAAAATGTATTTACCATCAGACGAATACTACATCTATTATCTGATTTACATATTTTCACTTCAATATGTTTATAGTTATCGTTATGTATCGAATGTTCAGTCATTTACATCTTTTATTCCATTAATGCCGTGATATTCGATAAACTTCCAACAGACTTCTTAAAAAATGTTGAGACCAAAACATTTCGATGATCTACACCACTATCGGTTACTACACCACTTGAGTTGGGCAACGGTCTGCAAGGGTATCGCCAAAGAAAATTTAGTATCTGAATATTTTTTCCACGACACATGGATGAACTCTGGCCAGACAAGTCGAGCTTATGTTAAAGTTTTTCGAGGACACGCCATTCTAAGACTTTTTCTCAAGTGTTCATGTAACACCGCTCCTGCGGCACGCTTTTGAAGGGAAATAAAATTCAACAATTTTTTATTCCCAATAAACGAAATTTGTCGATTATACATTTATCGGACGGCCTTTGTAAGTACTTAATGTATCGTTTCACGTTTTTCAAGATGTCGTATCGTTTTCCGTTGACGAGATAGCACCGTCGCATATATTTGTTAATAACGTTAGAACGATTTGTCAAATTATAATTTCCTCAGCACGGACATGTTTTTAAAAGATTCACGCATTACTAGTAAAATCCTCATATTTTTCCGATTACTATTAAGAGAGTGGCAGGCGGTTGAAGTCGAGTGTTCAGAAAAGCGTCCAAAATATCCCACTTTTTTTTACTTCAATCGCCGTAAATGGCAAAATATTTATTGAAAAAAATTGAATCTCCTTAACGAATAGAAGAAATCCGGAATGAAGCTACAGAATGCTTCTAGTCCCATATTTTTCCGATTTTTTTTCCAACGAGTTACACCCTTAGAAAGCTAGGGGTCAGGAATTTTGAAACCGATAGTAGGTACTTACAATCTCCGTCAAACAAAACTAATGTCTGTATGAACTTCTCGCGCGCGACACGCTTTCAAGACAATTATTCCAACATAATATACAGAATAATATCATATTATATCAGTTTCAGAGATAACTTTGATACATTTATTAGGATCCACCTATGCGAACTATGTCCACTTATGAATAGCATTTAGCACTACCCCAATCAGCGCCGTGCTTAGCCCTCGGGGCACCTGGGGCAAGTTGAGAGAACCCGCCTTTTCCGATACAAATATTTTAATATAGAATTTGAAACAATTAACAAATAATCGATAGTGGACCCGGTGGTTCGTTTTTTCATTACGTAATTTTGTTCTACTTCAAAAATCAAACGACTTTTGTATGAAACTTTTTTTTGTGAGACATCAATTTTTCATGCTGTTCAGCTGAACAATCACAGATTTTTGAATTTTTGAGAACATTTCACCTTTAAACTATCAAGTTTAGAGAAAAATCGCAAGAGACATGAAGTGCGTAATTCTATGTAAAGATTCTTGAAGAATAATTGCAGACTTTTTTCCAATCACTTTTTATTGCGGCTTCTTCAATTGCGTGAAAAAAACTCAAAAATTGTAAAACAGAATCCTGCGAATATTTTCCAAGAATCTTCGCATGAAATTACGTATTTTTTGTGTCCTGCAATTTTTCTCCAAACTTGATAGTCTAAGAGGTGAAATGTTCTCAAAAGTTCAAAAATCTCTAGTTGTTCAGCTGAATAGCATGAAAACTTGATATCTCGCAAAAACATGTTTCATACAAAAGTCGTTTGAATTTCTGAGTAGAACAACATAACGTAATGAAAAATATGGGTTTCCATTTAAAAAAACAAAGTTGACCTTCCCCTGACCTCAGCGGCGCCTCCAGTGAGAAATCCAATAACGCCAATTTCTTTCCCCCTTTAAACCTTAAAATTTTCACTATACTCAATACTTGATCGGAGCAGTATTTTTCGAGATAAATCAGGTGGCAGAGTTAAACGGACCACCCTGTATATGGGGCATTCCACGTCAACTCGACCTGGTTTTTACCCTTGACCTCTCGGATTGGGCCCGCGATTTTTTGTATGATTGTTCTCACTTTGAAAGGCACTCAGTTTTTATTTCAGATTTTTTCAAATGGATTTGAATTTTCTACAATTTTTGAAAACGACCATATTGATCGACACATTTTAAAAATCTGAAAAAATTCTGAAAAATCGTGTGTCAGGTATCAAAATTTTTAAGCTTAGAGCCGGAGTGGGGAGATTTTTCCTTCTTACCGTTTTCAAGCTTTTTCCAACAAAAAAACCATAAAAAATTAGAAACGGGAGTTATTTTACTATGGATGGTCGCTGAAACATTTTCATATGTTACACCGGATTTTTTTTAATTTTTTCAGATTTTCCGCAATTTTTTTTTTTTTTTTTTATTTTTCCGAAAAAATCTCTTGGGAAAAATCTGGAAAAATTTTCAAGAATCCCATGTAACATATGAAAATGTTCCAGCGACCATCCATAATAAAATAACTCCCGCTTCTAATTTTTTTATTGTTTTTTTTTCGGAAAAAGCTTGAAAACAATAAGAAGGAAAAATCTCCCCACTCCGGCTCTAGGCTTCAAAATTTTGATATCTGACACACGATTTTTCAGAATTTTTTCAGATTTTTAAAATGTGTCGATCAATATGGTCGTTTTCAAAAATTGTAGAAAATTCAAATCGATTTGAAAAAATCTGAAATAAAAACTGAGTGCCTTTCAAAGTGAGAACAATCATACAAAAAATCGCGGGCCCAATCCGAGGGGTCAAGGGTAAAAACCAGGTCGAGTTGACGTGGAATGCCCCATATACATACATACGTATAATTGTATAATAAGTCCCATACAGCACGATCGTCGTATAGATGTCATAAATAGGTTAGGTTAGGTTGGGTTGTGTCGAATAGATTTTTCGACGAATTGTCATTCAGTGAATTATTTTCGACGAATCATTTTTCAATTCAAATTTTTAGATTCAAGATTTTTCTATTCAATTAAAAAAAAATCAGGAAACCGGCTGACCTGTGGGCCAACCCTAAAACTTCCCGCTATGTGTTAAATACGTTACAACAAATTGATACTATTGTGTTTATAATACATTGAGAAAGGTTATAAGTATAGTTAGTTTTCCGTATATAAATTTTTTTCCCGTATGATTTTTAATCAAAAATCGAGTTTTTTCAAATGTCAACATTTCTAGGTTTTGGGGAGTTATATTTAATGTCAAAAAATATCGTTCAGTCTCAATTACAGTCAAGTCCTGGTATACCTTTTCGATCGCCGCAAGAATCATTCAAATCGGTTAATTCGTTCCCAAGGTTTAATACGAAAAAAAAAAAAAAAAATTTGTCGTGCAATATCTTTCAAACTAATCGTTCGATTTTGACAAATCTTGCGGCAATCGAAAGGGCTATCGAAGACTTAAATCTGATTAAGTTTTGAGACTCATCGCACGAACAGATTAGGAGATATGCGCTAAAAACATGAAATTTTTTTTTTTTAAGTTTTATTTTTCGACTAACTTTGGAACTACTCGACCGATTGACTCCAAAATCTAATCAGATCGAAGTCTTGATAAACCCTTTCGATCGCTACAAGAACCATTCCAATCGGTCAATTCGTTCTAAAGATATCGTACGACAAAAAATTTGTTACACACGCACACACACACACACACACACACATGCGGACGTTCATCCAAAAATAGTCGGAATAGCTTCCTAGGACCTCAAAACATCGACATCCGATGAAAACTCGGTTTTCGAAAATCGGACCGAAACCAATAACTCCCCTTCTTTTATGAAAATTTTCAATTTTCATAGCAGGAAGTTAAAAAATCTACACGAGTCCGCCGGCCGCCTTCACGGCACGGCGCCTGGGGCAGCTGCCCCTTTGCCCCACCTCTAGGCACGGCGCTGACCCCAATGACAAAACTGTACTCGACTTTTCGTTTTAGTACACCTAAGTAATAAAAGCTTGTTTTAAGAAAGTTTTTCCTACTATAGTTTTATTCCACACATTTAAATGATTCAAAAGCCTTTTTTAGAAATTGGTTATGTTAGGATCATTCACCCCCAAGTATCCCCTTTCGAACAAGCCCCGGCTCGGTTGCTATCTTTTGTCATTTTCGCCATATTACAAAAAAAAAACTTCTAGAACGGCAAAACATCCAGAGATTTCGATTCCCTGCAGTTACTTCCATGTTGATTATACTTTTTCAAATTTTCGGAACGATTTCGTTTAGTAGTAAAACAAACATATTTGGAAAGTTCGGTTGAACTCAGAAATGGTTCCGTCTAACCTCTGATTGATTCAACATAGAACGACCCTGGCACGATACGATACAGAATGCTGGATTCTGTTTACTTTCATAAGTATGAACTAATCATATTTTACTGTCTGTACATATTACAAAAAAAAGTAAACAGGTAGTACTTACGCAATGGAAATTTTGAAATATTATTTGCGACTCTGATTAACATCCGAGCGCCACGCAAATGGTCGTTACGTTTCACATGTAGGCGCACCAATATATAAGAATGTAATAGTCTCAGATTATTTCGCATTTCCAACGGTATATTGATTTTGTTTCTCTTCAATTCCTGATACATACTAAACAGTACATCGCGAGAATTTCTATAGTTTCCTGTAAATGAATTTATTCACATATACTGCGATAAGGGTATTACTAAGAAGTAGGAAAAGAGCACACAAGAGTTTCTACAGGGTCATCAATTGTTAGTTTTCTGGATTTACATTTCAATAATAAGCACACGTTATAAGGATGACTCCACCAATTATTAACCAGATTCGAAGACTTAGCAACGCTAATTCGCTTCTAACTATACTCTGTATAAAAATCCTACATGGATTCCATATGGAAATATATAGGAACATATAAGAACATATGAGAAACCATGTAACAAATGGAAATTTACGAGGGAATCCAAAATAAGCTTCCACATGGATTCTAGCATGAAAATTTTTAATACGAAACTATCTAGCACTTGAGAATGTACACAGGAATCCATATCGTTTGCTACGTGAGATTCTGCATGGGAATTTTCACTGGGTTGATTTTCAAATTTCATATAAGTGGCAAAATATGTGAAGTAAGTCACTTCTTCAGTTGGATGTTTCTAATCATACACTAATTTTAAGGTTTGAGGGTATCTTTAGGGGTCCCAACAAACATGTTTGGAGCTTTATTTTAAAAATGATTGATTTTTACCAATTTGTATTTTCAGATGATTCCGTCGCAGTAAAACGGGAAAAATCAAATTATTTAACACATGTGTTCGAGAAGATTTTTTCCCTACTTTCACGTAAAAATATCGCTTATATCCAGAACAAAGCGAAAATACGATTCCAAAATTTCAATCAAATTTTTTCAAAGGCCATCGAGGAATAAACAGGGTAAACATGCCTTCTGTGAATATCTTAATGATATTAAAATACCAAGATTCTAAGTATCAGATCTCGATCTCTACTGGTTTCTGAGAGAAAAAATCAAAAAAATATGAAATAATTTTTTTCTCATGATTGACTCGACCGATTTGTTTGAAAATTTAAAATGTTATTGAGGGAGTCGAGAGATTTTATATTAGGCGTTATCATACCTTCTATATGGCATTTTCGCCTCGCGGGGTATAATCAAAATAAATCTAGTCAATATAAAGATACTCGGTAGTCTCGCGACAAGTACATTAAAAAGAATTACATCGAACTCATGAAATAAGATCAATTAAAATTAAAATAAAAAAAAAACAAAGAAAAGAAAAAAAAAATTTGGAGTACGTGGTACTTGGCGGGCATTTATATTGTCTTGTAATTTCTACAAAAATGCCCGCCAAGTACCACATACTCCAAATTTTTTTTTTTCTTTTCTTTGTTTTTTCCTAATTTTAATTTTAATTGATCTTATTTCATGAGTTCGATGTAATTCTTTTTAATGTACTTGTCGTGAGACTCTACCGAGTATCTTTATATTGACCAGATTTATTTTGATTATACCTCGCGGGGCGAAGATGCCATATAGGAGGTATGTTAACGCCTAATTGTTTATTCAAATTGAAGTGAATTTGATGCACTTATCCGCAGCTTCATACGGTAACGATACAATCTAACAAATTTACGTTGAGTTTTAAAATCATAGTCGACATAAATCGCGAGGCATGTACTTGGCAATAGTTAGTGATTTCCATACATTTGTCGATGAACGATTAATTTTTTTGATTTTAACGAATAAGTAACTTTTGCATAATAGAATAGATGTATATATTTTTTTGCAGGAGGATTTTTGGCAGGAGGATGTTTGGCAGGAGGATGTTTTTTGTGGGTAATGATTGCATTAATGTACTTGGCGAAAGGTTTTTGCACCAGAGGTGCTTTTAGGGGGATTTCATTACTTTTTGTACCATCTAGATTCGTTCCAAGTCTTGTTCATGATGAATTATATAAAGACTTGTAGAATTTATACATATGAAAAATTATACATTTTGAATTTGAAAAAGGCAAACGGTCATATGATGGCGTTTAGGACGTTATGCCAGCTACAAACCTGGGCTTGTCGGTTTCATTGCCATGCGTTTTGATAAGCCACGTGTCAATATGAATAAGAAAATCACCATAGTGACAGTTATAATGCGGTACTGGCTAACAGTAGCTTTTCTTTATAACAAATACGCACTATACTTTTGAACTCTGTGGATTCGAACTCCAGGTAGAATCAATCACTCTGTAACTGTGACGTAGGGAAAATTTGAAGATCAGCCTTATATGAATGTAGAATTGAAAGGGAATTTGAATCAAGATTAATTTGAACATGAAGAAACTACGGCAACGATTCTTCATCAAATCAGAAATTGTAATGTGGTTAATAGTCTTTATAAATTCACTCGTGAATCTTGGTCTACTGGTAACAATGAAAAATTATCTATACTTTTGACATTCATTACATCAAAATATTAGAGACAAAAGATAGTTGATCGCTGGCTTCAATGGAAATAAATAGCACTGAGGATAGCCCCTAGAACCTTGCCGTACTATCGGATCATAATTCACATTTTTAGATTCTTATAAACTATTCTTGTCACTGGATATGAACGGTTCACCTACCACGGTGATGTTATAATAATGGTACAAAGTGATGTGATTGTAACAGGATCAAACAGTATTATTTTCTGCTTCCTCATTTACTCATGAGTTCTGAACTGTGACTCGTGAAGGGACAATATATTTGTAAACTCAGCAGTTGCAAGCGCAGTGCTCATTGACTATCCCATTGATTGGAAGGCAACGTAGACTACAACGGCTCTAGAATTTCGTTACTGAAAAATTACAGAAAACATGCAGTGAAAACGAGAGAATGATTAATATAAGTCCACAGAAATCTAAACTCATATCAGACCGAGCATCATTAAACTAAAATGTACTACCTACATCTGAAACGTGAGAAACGGTCTGAAAATAGTGTTTCTTTGATTTGAAGATATAAACATTCCTATCCCAACTCAATTAAATTTTGTGTAAAGCTCAATTTCCATAGGACATAAAGCTATCCTATAATTTGGAAAAAATTCTGCTAAAACAAATCTATTCATAGTCTTCAAATAAATACACAAATATGTCAGCCCGGTCATCCATCAAAGGGCCCTTGTTATAAAGCTTGGTCAGGTGATAATAACTTATGCCGGCGAAATTATCTTCATCCCATTGCTGTGATCTAGACACATTTATACGGTATTCACAAACCTTGAGGTATGATTTTAGCTGTCTGAAGCACATAAACGCATTCTACGAGGCACGACGTTTGGCACTATATACATACATAATGCGATTGTTAACATTTGTGTAAGAGTTAGCTTATTGTGAGAAATAAAAATTAGAAGCAAGTCTACGAAAAGTATCCTACGACACAAGCCGGACTTGTTCATCTGCGTCGTTAATAATCATGACCAATGTGACAGATAATTCTCATAACCTCGAAAACTCGACGTCGTAAAATAAACAAGTAGAAATAATTATTAAGCATTACTATAGAAAATACCGGAGCTGATCTCAACAATTTCTGCTTCACAAATTATATCGAAGTTTTCATTAATAATTATTTGAAAAGTTTTCAGCTACTCTTATTATTCTTCCCTTCTGCCGAGCTGTCATCACAAAATATAGGTTATTATTCTTTGCAGTCATCAGTACACTCGCGCATCGCGCATGCACGACGCGCATAGGACTCGTGCCCATGAACCATAGAATAATAAAAACACGTTACAGTATAGGGTAGACCAGCAGCTTTGTCTGATTTCATACCCGTGTATTCTCCCCTGTCCCAATGTCCTCTCTATGTCCCGACATACCCAGGCAACGTTACACTTATGTTGACGGAGACGTAGACGAAAATTCTTGATCGAACCTAGTGCTTGTAATTTAACGAAAACAGAAAATAATCAGTTTCCGTGCACCGATCGCATTGATCTTGGTGTTGAATAAAAGCTGCTTAGACCCTCATTCTAAAGATAAATTGATAGTTTACAGGATGATATAGAATACGGTGAAACATTAAAAACATCATACGATTATTACTCCCACTCCGCCGAATCGCAGTCTCTCCGGTATACAGGGTGTATCAGGTTGAGCGCACCGAAGTATGTGGGTAGATTCCTTGAGTCATTCTAAGACTAAATTCCCTTTACCAAAAATTCGAGGGCCTAATAGTTTCTGAGTTATAGAATATCTTAGTTGACCAATCACAGGGCTTGGAGCTGGCCTATTCAGGGCCGTGTCAAAAGAATAAAATAGGTCGTGCCCATGGGTGTGAGCCCGTAGAATTTTATTTTCTTTTTTCGAAGGTGACATCGACTCATCTTCGGGATATGTCCTCGTATAGCATACGTCTTCCTTATCTGCGTCCTGGCTCTCTGCTTCGTAGTTTTCAGCGTCCAGGTCATCCGCTTCGTAGTTTTCGGAGTCCGGGTCATTCGCTCCGTGGTTTTCGTCCTTTAGGTCATCCAGCTCGTCGTTTTTGTTGTCCAGGTCCTGCACGATGAACCTGGAAGATAAAAGCAACGCAGATGACCTGGCGCCAAAGACTACGAAGCGGATGGCCTGGACGCCGAAAACTACGAAGCGCATGACCCGGACGACGAAAATTACGAAGCAGATGACCTGGCGTCGAAGACTACGAAGCGGATGACCTGAAAGACGAAAACTACGAAGCAGAGAGCCAGGACGCAGATAAGGACGACGTATGCTTTACGAGGACATTTCCCGAAGATGAGTCGATGTCACCTTCGAAAAAGGGAAATAAAATTTTACGGGTTCACATCCATGGGCACTACCTATTTTATTCTTTTGATACGGCCCTGAATAGGCCAGCTCCAAGCCCTGTGATTGGTCAACTAAGATATTCTATAACTCAGAAACTATTAGGCCCTCGAATTTTTGGTAAAGGGAATTTGGTCTTAGAATGACTCAAGGAATCTACCCACATACTTCGGTGCGCTCAACCTGATACACCCTGTATAGAGACTCGGGTCGAGTCTCACGCCGTGCGTTTAGAAATTCTTTTTGAGGCCCATCCCTAGTCACCCACCTCCTTTTTGCCGAAAAAGGGGTGGGGGAGACACACTTCGATTATTATCCGGGCCCAGGCGTCGAGGACGCAAAATAAAATGCAGAGCGGCGATTCTATTTCAATTCCGAACACATACGTCCGAAAATATGTTCGTTTCATGCGAAAATAGAACTGCAATACCGTTTTTAGATTTTTCAAATGTCAATTTCCTCGGCGGCCATTATTATGTAGCTGTCTGCCGAATTTCGCTGGCCCGGGCGGTAAGTGGCGCCACGAATATAATGCTCCGACGCAAGGATAGCACACTAAGAGAGTGATATCCTTGATATTCGTGGCGCCACTTACCCTAAACTCGGCGGACAGCTACATAATAATGGCCGCCGAGGAAATTGACATTTGAAAAATCTAAAAACGGTATTGCAGCTCTATTTTCGCATGAAACGAACATATTTTCGGACGTATGTGTTCGGAATTGAAATAGAATCGCCGCTCTGCATTTTATTTTTGCGTCTTCGACGCCTGGGCCCGGATAATAATCGAAATCTGTCTTCCTCATCCCTTTTCGGCAAAAAGGAGATGGGCGACTAGGGATGGGCCCTAATGTACTTGGCGCGAGACTCTACCGAGTCTCTCGATACACAATGGGCATATTTTTAGCTTAAGGTGCTATTAAAGACGCTCATCGCCTGGAAAACGCGGGGAGCTAAAACTCCTACATCACTTGACCGATCGTAATGAAATTTTAAGGATCGATGTATTATCTTTGCAAAAAGTGGAGCAATTTTTTACTTTTTTAAAATTTCGAAAAAAAACATTCGAAATTTCGAAGAAGCCGTAAATTTCGAAAAAGTAAAAAATCGCTCCACTTTATGCAAAGATAATACATCGATCCTCAAAATTTCATTACGATCGGTCAAGTGATGTGGGAGTTTTAGCTCCCCGCGTTTTCCAGGCGATGAGCGTCTTTAATAGCACCTTAAGGGGTACAGGAGTTGAAGTGAAAAAAAAATCGAATCATTATACCTAGTATCAAGAGACTCGGTAGAGTCTCGCGCCAAGTACATTAAAAAAAAATTCCGGAACGGGAGTTCAGCGCAGGAGTGGGGGTAACCATATTATTTCATTAAGCGTATATGGGCAATATCCCAAGGCTCGCCGATTTAATGCAGGAATAAGATGCCAAAGAGATTTCATTTGAGCCTAATATCGATGCAATCGGTGTATACGAATAGCTGACATATGATTATTTATAAAATAGAGAAGGTCAGTTTCACGATCAGAATTTCTCCGTCTCCGGCTCACGCCAGATTTGCACATTTGCCCGGCTACCTAACAACATAGAGAGTACCTTCAACAGACGAAAGTTACACATAGAAAAAATTAAATAAAAGCAAAGCGAGTTCGTCGGTCTATGACACAATAACGCTCTCTATGACCCACGAGAGGCAGCATAAGCGTGTATGTTGGAACGATGGTGGCTACTTTCCGCAAGGATATAAGCCTTTGGAGAAACAACATATGGTGGAACGATGGCTACTTTCCGCAAGGATATAAGCCTTCGGAGAAAAAAACATATGGTGGAACGTATATTTTATCATATTCTCGATGCAGTTGCGGGCAATGAGAATGAAAATAATGTAAAAGATGGAGTAATATGTAATTAAATGTGCTCAGAAAAAATTGGGAAGCGATAGTTGTTCATTACATTACAGTTATTACAGGAGTCCTATGAAATAATATAGTCCAAGAAAATAGACCTTCAAATGCGAATTTTGAGATAAATACCGGAATTTTTTGTATAAGTTACTTTGAAGGATCTAAAATCGAATTATGAAAATCTTTTTCGAAAACAACCCCGAAAAGGGATGAAAAAAAATAACAAAGTGTTTTTCTTAAATTGTGGGGAAAGGGTAAGAGTTAGAAGAAAAAACCTCAAACAAAAGTTGTAGGGCACAAAATTTTATATAAAAATGATATCTTTACTTTTTGCGATAGAATCAAAACTAACAGAGTTAGGGTGGTTAGAAGCTAGGGGATGATAGTTAAATCTTAAAAAAATCATAAATTGCTGGAAAATTAATATATCCATAATTTTTTTTTTGTAACTATTAAGAAAATTATAAACTTCAATTTCAGAGGAAAATTTTTTTTTCTTAATTGTTCATAACAAAGTTATAACCATTGAAAATTTTCATTTTCGAATAAAAATGACTTTACTCGGTAAAATCAAATTTTTTATTTTACTATTTTGTTTACTATTTTATAAATTGACCAGTCGCGTTGGAATTTTTTTTTTACCTTTTATTTTCAGGCAGGTATAAAATTATTTACCTGGTGAAATATTTTATGAGGCGGCGACTTTGCTTTTACCACAGAGAAGCGTACACAACGGGCGTGCGCGTCTATGTCTCAATGGGATTACAGTGTGTGTAGTTATTAAACGTACAATTATTTGTTTGTGTAGAGTGTAATATGATCTTATAAAACTCTTGACTGACTTGACTGACAGAAAATATATTTGAAAACATTTAAAAAGCAAGAGAGAAAGAAAAAAATAACGAAAGAAAGAAAGAAAAAGAGAAAGATAGATCGATATAAAAATCAACAGAAGGAAATGAAAGAAAATGCGTCAAAAGCGCGCGGCAAATTAGAATCTCCGTGCGTGCAACAGAGAGGGAGCGCACCAATTTCTTTATAATTTAAATTACTGAAAATCCTGGTAATTAAATCCTGATTTAATTAAAGGATAGAAAAAGGTGTTTATATATGCTATTTTACAATTTATTTTGAAACCATTTTCTCTATAAAACTAAATTTTCAAAACTTATGTCGGCTTTAATATTTGAATGGTAAAATTGAGCGCTTGCACTACATTACTTCGCAATAAATCTAATTTTATAAACTAATATAATATATAAATCTAATTTTATGATGTTAATGAATAATTAAGTTAATAATTTGGTTAATAAATATATAAATCTAATTTTATAACGTTAATTTAGAATACACATGTTTTCTATAACCTATAAATGCGCGGGAGTATGGTTAATGAGGTTTAAGAAATTTAGTAAAAAAAATATCACTTGAATATTTACCTTTTTCAAATTAACAACGATAATTCACTAATAATCACAAATAAAATTAAATACACCTCACGATTTGCACGAGTCCAGATATTAAAAAAAAATAAATAAAAAACGGAGGTTAATTTGTTGTTTGCATTTTTCACAGCACAGACGGTGTGTAATATAAACACACTGTAGTCCCATCAAGGCATAGACGCGCATGCCCGTTGTGTACGCTTCTCTGTGGTAAAAGCAAAGTCGCCGCCTCATAAAATATTTCACCAGGTAAATAATTTTATACCTGCCTGAAAATAAAAGGTAAAAAAAAAATTCCAACGCGACTGGTCAATTTATAAAATAGTAAACAAAATAGTGAAATAAAAAATTTGATTTTATTGAGTAAAGTCATTTTTATTCGAAAATGAAAATTTTCAATGGTTATAACTTTGTTATGAACAATTTAAAAAAAAAATTTTCCTCTGAAATTGAAGTTTATAATTTTCTTAATATTTACAAAAAAAAAAATTATGGATATATTAATTTTCCAGCAATTTATGATTTTTTTAAGATTTAACTATCATCCCCTAGCTTCTAACCACCCTAACTCTGTTAGTTTTGATTCTATCGAAAAAAGTAAAGATATCATTTTTATATAAAATTTTGTGCCCTACAACTTTTGTTTGAGGTTTTTTCTTCTAACTCTTACCCTTTCCCCACAATTTAAGAAAAACACTTTGTTAATTTTTTTTCATCCCTTTTCGGGGTTGTTTTCGAAAAAGATTTTCATAATTCGATTTTAGATCCTTCAAAGTAACTTATACAAAAAATTCCGGTATTTATCTCAAAATTCGCATTTGAAGGTCTATTTACTTGGACTAATAATCATATCTATCTTCTCATTTATTTCACGAGATCGAGCCTTTGAGGTTATGGGAATTATCTGTCATGATTGATCGCGATTTATACATAACAAAGGGTCGGCAGTAATTTACCTATATTTATTTGAATAGTTATTTCTCTGATAACAGAAAGTAGCTCACATGAAATTCAATTTTTTTATATTGTCAAAAAATTACCTCGGGTGCAAAAACCTTGCGCCAAGTACATTAAAACGTAATAGTTATCAACAAAAGCTTCTTAAAAAAATTATCGCAGAAGTAGCATTTGATCTACAAAAGAATTGAAATCAATGGACGTTGCCAAGTACAATTAAATTTGGTTACAATTAATTTCGGATATCTCAATATAAACAACATGCGTAACACATAATGACATGCAGCATACGTACTCATAAGAACAGATCAATTAAAATTAAACTTGAGAAAAAAAAGGAAACGAAAAAAAAAATTTGGAGGTAGTGGTACTTGGCGGGCTGGTGTTCGAATTATCATGAGAATATTTAAATAGTTCAATATATATTTTCTTGTAATTTCTACAAAAATGCCCGCCAAGTACCACTACCTCCAAATTTTTTTTTTCGTTTCTTTTTTTCTCAATTTTAATATCAATTGATCTTTTCTTGGGAGTACGTATGTTGCATCTCATTATGTGTTACGCATATTATGTATATTGAGATGTAAATACCAACCAAATTGTTCTTGGCAACGTCCATTGATTTCAATTCTTTTGTAGATCAAATGTATAATCAAACGCTTCTTCTTCGATTATTTTTTTTAATAAATTTTTGATGATAGCTATTACGTTTTAATGTACTTGGCGCAAGGTTTTTGCACCCGAGGTGCTTTTGGGGGATATTATTATAACCCCGTTCCTTACCTACATTTTAAACGCTTAGGCATTGTGGAATTCCGAAAATTACAAAAGATAGAACGAAAAATGTTCATGAATGCATAGAGCACGCATATGTGTACATAGTATCGACTACGCATAGCATGAAAAAATGTGACCGGAGTAAAGTTAGAGATAGCGACTGGTGGCGGCCAAGCTCTGTCTTTTTCTAACCAGGAGCATGGTAGATATCAGAAAGAGATAGCGCCACCAGTCGCTTCTCTCCTTTCCCCTTAGGAAATGGTTCATCACTACGCTTGTGTTTCCCTTACTCGACTATTGCTGCGGTGTTTTTTGCGACCTGCCCGGGGTGCTTACCACCAAGCTTCAGCGGGCTATCAACGCCTGCGTTCGCGTCATATTCAATCTAAAGAGATGATCATATCACCCCCTACCGTCGGCGTCTCGGTTGGCTTTCCGTTAGCGATCGCAGGCGTTACTTCATGGGCTGTTTGCTGTACACTTCGCTCTCGACCTCGCAACCTGGTTATCTCCGTGCCAACTTCACTTTTAAATCGGACCTCGCCATCCGCTCCACGCGCACGGCCGAGCGGGAACTCTATGTCCCTCCTTGCCGTACCTCCTCTTTTCGTAAATCTTTCTCGGTGGCTACTTGCTACCTTTGGAATTCTCTCCCGCCTGATATCCATTCCGCTCCCTCGCTGCCCTGTTTCAAATCGAGACTTCATGCTCATCTCCTGCGTTCTGCCGAGTCTCTGGCTCATGCTCAAATTACAAACTTCCGCGACTTTCTCTATTCGCTTCTGTGCGTAGTCTTAGTTCAGCCTTAGGTGGCGTGTTCTTCCTGTTCCAGCCCAGTTTCTTATTTTGACCTGTACTGTTATTTTCTATTTCTTAGTTACTCAAGTACTCTTGTACGTCTTGGTGTGTCTAGATGGCTGACTGCAATTCAATTTGTATTCTACATTTTTCTGATCGTTCCTGCTTTTGTTATCATTCCTTTCTTAATGCCTAATTTGCTTACTTTGCTATCTAAGCCATCTGTTCACACTGCGACTTCTTTCTCTCTATTTACTTTATTGTAACTGTTCTGTTTCTTTTTAGTCTTTCTCTAGTCCTTATGCTTATCCTTAGTTATTATTTTGTATCTAGTGTTATTTTATTTCAATTGTCAGCCTATTATTACTATATTTCTATATCTACTATTGTATTATATTTGGTTCTTTTACTTTTGTCCCACGGGACTTAGTCCCTGGATGTAATAAAATGATCCCTCTCCCTCTCCCTCTCCCTCTCCCTCTCCCTCTCCCTCTCCCTCTCCCTCTCCCTCTCCCTCTCCCTCTCCCTCTCCCTCTCCCTCTCCCTCTCCCTCTCCCTCTCCCTCTCCCTCTCCCTCTCCCTCTCCCTCTCCCTCTCCCTCTCCCTCTCCCTCTCCCTCTCCCTCTCCCTCTCCCTCTCCCTCTCCCTCTCCCTCTCCCTCTCCCTCTCCCTCTCCCTCTCCCTCTCCCTCTCCCTCTCCCTCTCCCTCTCCCTCTCCCTCGACGCGTCCCTTCTCGCCTGTGTCTCCGAGTTTTTCGGAAACGCCTAGAGCCTCTTCTGCTGCGACACCGTCGGCTCGGGTGGCTGCGCCGCCCACTCCAGCTGAATCTATCACCTCAGGGGATGTGTTACGTATTTTAAATGCACGTTTTGACGAGCTCGCTGCGAAACTTGAAGGGCTTCCGGCTTTGCAAGCTCAAATAGAGGCGAACACCAGTCGTATAGTAGAACTAGAGCACCAAAACCTTGCTCTGCGTGCCGATATCGAGGAGCTCCGTCGAACGCATAGGAGTGAACAGGCTGAGCTGAGACGAACCTCAGCGCTTGTCATTGAGCCGGAAATCATTATATCGGGAGTGCCTTGCTCCACTGGCAGCGGCGTCCAGGCAGCTGTTAACCAGGTTGTTGAGGCGGTTGGTTGTGATCTGGCTCCTGGTGACATCGTCGCATCGCGCTTCTTCATTCCACAGGCGAAAGCCCGAAAAGACACTCCGTCGCCCTTGATAGTCAAGCTCCGGTCTCGAGAAGTTTCGGCTCAGTTGATCGCCGCTAAGAAAGGGAAAGGTCGGTTGACTACCCAGGACCTTCCCTCTCCACCTTCCGGTCAGGTCTGGGCGATAAATATTAACCAGGCGCTTCCGCCGAGTCTGTATAAACTACTGTCTGTGGTCAGGGTCGCGGCTAGAGCTAAGGGATACAAATACGTTTGGCAGTCTGATGGAATCATCTTGGTCAGGAAAGAGAACGGTTCACCTATTCTGCGTATTCGGTCCGAAGATGAACTCTCGGTGCTGGGCACGGACTGACGCAAAGGCCCAGTTTCTGCCCTTAGCCCTTGCTCGCGGTCCGTCTCTCTACCACCAGCCCCCAGGGCTCTCCCGCGACACCTTAAACTCTGTCATATCAATGCGAATCCTCTTCGGGCCCATATGGATCTTCTCCGGTTTCAATTCTCTGCTCGCGATGTGCATGTTATTGCGGTTAGTGAAACATGGCTGTTCACGGAGGTACCCGATGCTTCTGTCGCTCTCCCCGGGTATATGCTGTATCGCAATGATCGTGCCGGAAAGATGGGTGGGGGTGTGGCGCTCTATGTTCACGAGGAGCTGCGGGTCAAAATTCTGGCCTCCTCGCCCGCGCAGTACTCAAGAAGTCCGGAGTATCTTCTGGCTGAAGTCAGGCCCCGCAATCTGCCCGCTTTCCTTATCGCCGTCGTCTATCGTCCGCCAAAAGCAGCTAACCTCGCGAACTTCGAGCGAGACTATGACCAGTATAGTGCAGGCTTCACCTAAGTATTATTTTTGGTGACTTCAATGCCAATCAGCTGGCTAATACGTATGAGGCACAGAACATCCGCGATTTCTGCTGTGCTCGCGCACTCCATCTTGTTCCGTATGCCCCCACCTACCATACGTCCACCTCAGATACGCTCCTCGATCTAGGTATCATTAGTGATGAAGCTGCCCTTTGCTCGATTGGCCAGTCCACCGCGCCGTTCATCGCTGATCACGATTTGATCTCCGCTGTCGTTCAGGTCTGCGCACCATCAGCCACCAAGTCCTTCAGGGCAAGGGTGTATAGGAACTTCTCGCATGATGCTTTCTGTCAGGAATTAGCAGGCTCCGATTGGTCCGTTTTTGACGGACCAACTGATCTGGATAGGCTGGCAAATCGGCTCGAGGGTAACATTATAGCTGCCCTCGACAAACACGCACCATATGTCACCAGTCGGTGCAAAAATAGGTTTCCGCCGTGAATCACTCCTGAGCTTCGCTTGCTAGTGGCTACCAGGGACACTCTCTATCGAGCCTTCAAGAGATCGCGAGCGGAGATAGCTCTTCAGCGCTATCAGTGTGCTAGGGATGACCTGCATAAGCGTATCACCAGTAGTCGCTCAGACTTCTATGCAGCTCGCCTCACGGCTGTAGACGGACCGCGTGCACTCTGGAAGGAGCTTAGGACCCTAGGTATTGCTTCTACCCCTGCGAACAGTGTGGGAGATTTTTCTCCTGAGGAGCTCAATTTACACTTTGCTGCGGTCTCTCAAAGGTCCAACTCTGCTCAGGAGGTCGAGGAATTCTTCCTGGATCTGCCTCCGCCCAGCTATGACGACTCGCTCTTCTATTTCAAAGACATCTCTCCGGTAACACTTTTGAATGCCGTTGGCCATTTCAGTACGCAGTCGCGCGGGGTAGATGACATCTCGCTTCGAAACCTCAAGGAAGCGCTACCTGTGATCTTCCCGTATTTTCTGTCTGTTCTCAATTGCTCTCTAAGCACTGCTACGTTTCCGGCATGCTGGAAAAGAGCGAGGATTGTACCGCTAGGGAAAGTTAAAGCGCCGACGTCCATGCAGCAGGTCCGTCCTATCGCCATTCTCTCAGTGCTGCCCAAGGTGCTGGAGCGTCTCGTTCTAGAGCAGCTGGCAGACTATTTAGATACCCGTGGGCTACTGGATCCCCGTCAATCGGGTTTTCGCCGCGGATATAGCACTCAGACGGCTCTTCTGCGGCTCACAGAGGACGTTCCAGGGGAATAGACAATCGTATGGTTACTGTTCTTGTCCTGTTCGATTTCACCAAGGCGTTCGACACCATTCCTCATGGCCTTGTACTTACTAAACTACTAGCGCTTGGGTTCTCGCAGCACGCTCTCAGATGGTTCGCAAGTTATTTACAGGATAGGAGACAGGCAGTTGCGGGCACTGATGGAGCCTTATCGTCTTGGGCCACTCTAGGCATGGGCGTTCCGCAGGGTTCTGTCCTGGGCCCGCTCATTTTCTCTCTATTCATGAATGACATCTCGCAGGCCCTGCGTCACTCTAGTCACCTTGTTTATGCGGATGATCTCCAAATCTATACCTCCTGCTCTCTGAAAGACCTGCCTGAAGTAATTGCGAGGATTAACGAGGACATTCGAGCTGTTCTGGACTGGTCCGCTGCTTGCTCGCTCCGCCTGAACCCAGCAAAAACTCAAGCGTGCATCCTAGGGAGTGCACCCTTCATCGCGCAGCTCCAGTCTGTTAACCTACCGCCGCTCACTCTCGATGGAGTGGAGATCCCGATATCGGAGACGGTACGAGACCTGGGGCTCTCTCTCGACAACAAGTTGGCCTGGTCGTCGCAGGTGGGCATGATTTCTGCCCGGGTTCATGGTGGCCTTCGTCAGCTGGCTGCCTCTCGAAGTCTCTTGTCACCCTCGCTGCGGAGGTACCTAGTTATGAGCCTGATTTTTCCAATCTTCGACTACTGCTGTATTGTCTACAATGATATCTCGGGGGTGCTTAACACCAAGCTGCAGCGGTTACTTAACAACTGTGTCCGTTTCGTATGTGGGGTTCCCAGGGTAGAGCATATAACACCGTACCGGAGGCAGTTAGGCTGGCTAACAGTCAGGGATCGGCGCATTTACTTCATGGCCTCACTTTTCTTTACACTTACGCGTAGTGGCTGCCCATCCTACCTGCGGGAGCTTCTGATTTCTCGCGACCCGATGTCATATGGCTCAGCGAGGCTAGATAGCGGTGATTTTCGTCTCCCGTACACGCGCACGGAAGCTTTTGCGCTCTCCTTCTCGGTGCAGGGGGTCCGTCTGTGGGACTCACTGCCAGCAGAGCTGAGGGCTACTCGCTCGCTAGAGGCCTTCAAGAGGGGGCTTTACCAACATCTCTTCGAGACTGAAGTGGCTAGGGCCTAGGGACTAGGATCCATGGCGCGCATGCTACTGCTGGTGCTTTTTTCTCTTTTCTGCTCTCTGTCTTTCCTTTCTCTCGTGCCGATTTGTCTTGTCTCAGTTCCTCCCCCCTCTGTCTATTCTCGGCTACTGGCTTACTTTCTATTTTTGCCCTCTATTTTACTTAAATCTCTGTATCTGCTATCTTTAACTTTTAATTTTGTGTCTCTCTACCTATTCCTTTATAGCTTAGGACTCTAGAATAATATGTCTCTGTTTTGTAATCGTATTTATGTACAATCTGCTTACTTTGCATACCTCACTTTGTAAATGCGAAGTATGCTTGTCCAATATTGTTATGGACAAAAATAAAGAATCTATCTATCTATCTATCTCTCTCTCTTTCGGTCGGTCACATTTTTCCATGCTAATTGTAAGCGTAGTCTAATCATACTATAGTAGATCTTTAATCATTCAACCGGGTTATCAGCGGTTGCTTTAATAGCAAAACAAAATTTCTCTACGAAAGACTGTGACCAATTCCGTGTGCACGGTATCAACGACCGGCCTGCAATCGGTCATGATTAAAAATCATCTTGGTGGAACCACCTTACGCCCTCGTCTGTCGCCTATGCGAGCGGCTAAGAAGCATGCCCCAGATTTGGGGATGACTCGGTAACAGAGGCGAATGTGTAAATCGTAATAAATCATACCTGAATCAAAGATCCTGACCAGTTGACTATCCTGCACCCTAATCGTAAGAGTATATTTAGCTGAATTGTTTTTAGAAAAAAATTACACAAAGTCAGAAATAAACATTTCGAAAAACCATTACAATACCATCCAAATGCAAAAAATTTAATTTTAGCTCATTTCCAGACATCAGAAGTAGTGCTGTGCAAAAAAATTGATGAATTGATCATTACCCAATTAATCGATGAATCGATCAATCAATCAAACATCGGAACATTGATTCATCGAATAATCAATCGAATAATAGATCCATTAATCACACAATTAATCGATTATTTACGTAGACAATCGATTAACTTTATGATTAATTAACAATTATTTCTGAAGGTATAATATTATGATAAAATTTTGAATTAATCGATTAATCGATGCAATTTTGTAACCGACAATCGATCGCAATATATTATAATCAAACAGCACAATATCACTGCAGGAAAACGAAAATATGTACACTCGAAAGAGCGCGACTTTTCACATGATAATGTATCCTCACCTGTTATTTTTTATTTCCTCTAAAACTCTATGAAAATGATTGAAGTAGTCGATTTTTAAAATGCGCATGAAAATTACAGGTTCAAGTACGCATTACCAGAAATCTGAAGAATTTAAAAATAAACAAATACTTTTGGGCTCCTTGTGACTAGAATAAGGGGTGTTTGAATTTAGAAGAGAATCAGAGATAATGAGACCCCAAACCTGGATAATAATTGGTGGTATTACCCATAAGCATTGATATCACTAAAGATAATATCATATGGTGAATCGTGCTGCAGACTCGGACATTTGTACTTACCATTTATTTGTTCTTCATTGGCAATGATAATAGCAGTTTTCGAAGCTTCTCTGTATTGTTTTCTCGCCATATACAACCGAAATAGATATTTTGGATCCTTCGGTAATCCGTCACCACCTAATAAAAAATCTATAAGCTGATTGGCCAATTTGTCGTCCTTTGACGATGCTACGGTATCTATTGACAATGTGAGAGCGGCCTCGTCATCTGTTGCAAGTTGGGCAGCCTTTAGCAAATGTTTTAAAGCCTAGAACATGAAAAATTATTTTGAGTATGGAGTGTCATACGTATCGTCTTCGCATCAGAGAAATTACTATCGGGACGTAAAATCAAGACACCTGCGTTTACCATACTGTATCAGTGAAAAAAAAATTCGTAGGGCTTCGCGAAAGGAATCATTTTCGAGCTCGTTCAATTCCCCGTTAGTTGAAACATCGACCATTGTTGCGCGAAAATTAGGGGCGAAAGTATCGTTCAATATATGTTAAAAAACGTAGTTTTCGCACATTTTTTTCCAAAGCTTAACTTCAACTCGTCGTCACTCTTTCAAAATGGCTGGAAAAAAATATTTGAAAAATCATACTGAATCTTTGAAGCTTTTTGCGTGCAATGCCGTTCAAATTTCGAAAAAATTCCGAAAATTATGGTCACGGCGGCAAACAATAGCCCAAGTGATGATCTCGGAGCCGGGTAACAATAAAAGAATGAAATATGGCTGAAAATTTGGGAAAAAATTATGGTAAGCGATTATGATTGCGGTTTTATTCAATTGATGTCTTGTTAAACAATTATCGCGAGATATTCCGCGTTAAGTTTTCGGGGTAGGATAACCTGCGCGGCGCCTATGGCTGTTGGGAGCGACCCGACCTTCACAACTTCGGCTTTGATTCAAAAATCTCATACATTGTTGTGGAAAAAATATCCAGATTCCACAGCCATAGGCGCCGCCGGCTTGATCTCGCCCTGAAAAGGTGACGCAGAATACCCCGCAATAATTGTTTAACAAGACATCAAATGGATGAAGTCGTAATGGTAATAACTTACCATAATTTTTACCCAAATTTTCAGCCATATTTCATTCTTCTACTGTAACCCGTCTCCGAGATCATCACTTGGACTATTGTTTGCCGCCGTGACCAGAATTTTGGGAATTTTTTCGAAATTTGAACGGCATTGCACGCAAAAAGCTTCAAAGATTCAGTATGATTTTTCAAATATTTTTTTTCAGCCATTTTGAAAGAGTGACGACGAGTTGAAGTTAAGCTTCGCAAAAAGCTTCAAAGATTCAGTATGATTTTTCAAATATTTTTTTTCAGCCATTGTGAAAGAGTGACGACGAGTTGAAGTTAAGCTTCGGAAAAAAATGTGCTAAAACTACAGTAGAACCCGCTTAATAGGATCTCGGCTAATACGATTTCCCGCGTAATACGCTCATTTTTACTGGTCTCAACACTTTGCTATGTCTTTACATCGTAACTATGACGCCTAATACGCTCTCAATCCCGCTTATAACGCTCTTGTATTCACGCTATGCACGATTCAGTCTGACTGTCCATCGTACAACTATGGCAATATCTTTCATCCATCATCTCAAGCGATGACGATCTCAGTAAAGTTAATTCCATCAGAAATGACATTTTGCTGAGTCTGCTAAGAACCTCCGACAGCAAAAGATGAACTCGTATTTTAAGCAATAAGACATAGAAACGTAAACTGTATTATACATCATACTGTATAACTGTGTATAAACTCATTGTATCCTATTTTTATACATATTTTTATCGTTTTCCGCGTAAGAAGTTTTCCCGCTTAAGAGACTTTTTTCGTTCAATCCCTAGAGAATCGTATTAAGCGGGTTTTACTGTATGTTTTTTAACATAATTATGTGGCTTTCCACGTGAAGCGGGCCACTTTTTTTAGTGACCATCACCGATTTTGACTTCGACCAGGTATTTTGTACTACTTATGGACATAAGTCTTTGGGCCAGGTCAAAGGCCGTTGCAGGTCTCGGTTTGCTACCTAGCATAGGTAATAGAAATGCTATTTTCGCGCGCAAGCTCTTCTTTCACGGCTCATATCTCAGTTGTTTTAGATGGAAAGTTCAAAGTTATATAGTGATTCTTGGAGCTATTTTACTATATAACTTTACACTATATAACTTTGAACTTTCCATCTAAAACAACTGAGATATGAGCCGCGAAAGAAGAGCTTGCGCGCGAAAATAGCATTTCTATTACCTATGCTAGGTAGCAAACCGAGACCTGCAACGGCCTTTGACCTGGCCCAAAGACTTATGTCCATAAGTAGTACAAAATACCTGGTCGAAGTCAAAATCGGTGATGGTCACTAAAGAAAGTGGCCCGCTTCACGTGGAAAGCCACATATATATTGAACGATACTTTCGCCCCTAATTTTCGCACGACAATGGTCGATATTTCAAATCACGGGGAATTGAACGAGCTCGAAAATGATTCCTTTCGTGAAGCCCTACGATTTTTTTCACTTAGATACAGTGTGTTAAGCGCAGGTGTCTCGATTTTACGTCCCGATAGTAGGCATCATTTGTCGAAATGAGTTCATAAGAAACTCTTAATCATACCTTTTGGTACTCCTTTGCGTGGAAGTAATATCTCCCTGCCAATAAGCTATTTCTCTGAGATTCAAAATGTATAGCAAGGCTTTTGAAATCTTCTATTCTAACATTATCATCGTCGAGCGTGTTGACTAAAATATCTCCGTAGAGTTCCATTTTGCCATGTTGATTCGCTAGTTGAAATGCCTCGTCATGACAATTGGATAATATCAAAAACCTGATAGCAGAGTTATAATCGTTCATCTTTCGGAAAAATCTGGCAACCATTTTAGCACCTTCGATGCTTTTTGTTTGCTGAACTATTTCCACACTCCTAGCTGGAAATTTATTGTATTACAGAAATCCGAAATAAATTTTACAAGACATTTACAAGATTGCAAAAAAAAAGAAAAAAAAAAAAATAGGTGATAAAATCAAAACTAGGGGGGCTCTTGTGAAGTGAACCCCTCAAAATTAGTTTGAAAAATATTATTGAATGGGTGCTTTGCAAACGAGCATGTTTACTGTGCAAACATCTGCAAACAATGTGCAAATGATTGCACGTTAAAAAAATACCAATTCCTAAATTTGAAAGAAACTTTACTCTAACACTCACAGCTTTCTCGCTAAATATTTGTTGTACGAAATTATATATCAGGATAATGATGGTTTCTGGGAGTAAACTGCTTCAATTAAGAAATACCGTCAAACGATACATTGGGGACACATTAATCACATTCTTAAATTATAACATATAATCTTTGAAATAATTATTGTAAGGCTTGCGAATATTGAGCTGATGCATAAATCGAAACTAAATGATTAATTCACGAGTAATACCGGGATTATTCAAATGTTCCAAGTTGATTCTTATTATATTATCATAATCTTTTGCAGTCTCATATGCCCTTGCAGCTTCTTCGAATTTTCCTTCAACTTCTTTTGCCTTGGCAAATTGAATATGAATTTTTGGAGATGATATTTGTGGCAAGAGTTGTCCAACTTTGTGCCAGTTTTTAAGTTTTATGTATGCTGAAGCCGCCTTGTCGAAATATTCAGCTTTTTCATACAAAATTGCAGCGTCATTAAATTGCTGTAAACATAATGTGCAGGCAAAACATTAATTAATAATGATACACAAGACTTAATGAGCATTTTGGAGCGTCTCATATACCTATAATGAGGAAATTTCATCATCACCTTAATTTTTTCTAAAATCTCTGCACATTCTTTTCTCAGAGATCTCGAACTTTCTGCATCCATGGCTATACTAACACCCTTTCTACTGTCACCACATCTTATAGACATTCTCGCTATGCCAGCAAGACATTGACTTCTGTGATTAATATTTTGAATAGCTAGAGTCGACTGAATATTACTATCAACCATTCCACGTTCGTAATTAGCCAATGATTTCGGATAATTGCCACTATAAACGTAAAATTAATTGCGTAAATCTCAACGCTGTCCAAAGGAAAAAAATCTTTGGTACATCATAATAATACAAGTAAATAGGTCAATAAACATTATTCAAACTACAGACTAGACACCTTACGTGAATTCTAATTGTTGAGCATATTCTCTGGCAATAAATGGGATTTCTTCTGGTTTCAATTTCCGTGCTAAATCAAGAGCTTGCTCCCATTGCATCAAATCTCTTCTCAAATTCAAAGCTTGAACTGGTTGTGATGAGCATAAGAAAAACTTTTCAGCTTGGTTGTAGTTGCCCAGCAAGGATGACGTATGTCCGCATAATGAAGCTAGTTCATCAATGTTTTCAAACTTTTGTAGAGACCAAACTGTCGACGCATCCTCCATGTGTCGATAAACTCGTAACGCTGAGAAAAACATTATGAAAATATATATTTACTATTTTGCTGCACTGTTGTTAAGTATTTTCGTGGCCCTCAGCTTACCAAACTCTATGTTTAAATTGGCCATTGCACTTCGTCCTAAGGATTGCCAGCATTCACAATCATTTATTCTGCCGCACAC
Source organism: Macrophya alboannulata (assembly GCA_949628255.1). Lineage (NCBI taxonomy): Eukaryota > Metazoa > Arthropoda > Insecta > Hymenoptera > Tenthredinidae > Macrophya > Macrophya alboannulata. The sequence goes on along the minus strand of OX451206.1, from coordinate 36,085,796 downwards.
GTCCCAAGCATGCTTAAATCTGAGTCAGAAATAGAACGGTCACTTTCCATGAATGTAACAGATTTGTGAATAGGTAGAGTATTGGATGCGCAAACCTTCTACACGCAATATGATTGTCAAGGATTTCTCCTATCTTTTTTGTATCTACAATATTGCCAATATCCTCATGCGAAGACAATGTAACCTGTGTTAATCTACCACCGGCTGTACTCAATGTTACCTCTCCAGAGTACATTAGCATCGGTAAGGTTTCTGTGGGTAGTTTTGTCAGGCAGATCTTTATCACCTTGCTTCCTACAAAGTATTATATACAGTCTGTAAGGTTGCTGTCACATACTTGGCTTAAAAACATAGAGAGGCAACTGATTCACTTCCGGTACAAAGAATTAAAGAAATCAAAATTAAATCTTTGACGTGGAATAATTTGTGTTACCTTCAATACAATATTTCACATAAATATAAGTGACGATAACATTTTGATTATACACTGCGAATACCCCACGTTCAAAGATATTTTGGTCCCAAACTATGCCTTCAATTGAGTCAGGGCAGTCGAGTATTTGTATAATGTTTTCATCTATCGGATCATAAATGTATGCATCAGATTTGTCATCTATAAAACACAGCTGTGTTCCGTTTGCATCTAAGTAAATCTGTTTGATTCCATTGTTATGTGTGAATTCGGTAGATTGATTGAATGCTTCTAAGTAGAAGTAGACTATTCGACCCATCTATAAAACGTCCAATAAGACACCCACTTAATCTGAGTAGTAAGTTATTTTACGAATTCAGTAGAATCAGACAACACAAGAACATTCGAGTAGTCGTCTGCGAATGTATGTATGTGGATTGTGATTAAAAATATAAACAGTTCATAATATTACATCATTTCCATAAACTAAAAAGTCAGGCGATAGAGCATGACATGTTATTTTAGAATCCAAAGCATCTGACTGTGGGAATATTTTCGACTCAGTTCCATCGTTGGCTAAGTCTTGTTCATTCTCGACCTGAAATGTAATAATCAAGAATTAAGTGCAATATTCCAAGTTTATATTTATGTCTCTTCATAGAAAGGATGCACTGACTTACAGTATGTAACTGAAGCTTGCCGTCAAACAATACGGAGACAAAAGTTTGATTCAAGCATATGCTATCGACGGTTCCTAAATAATCTCTTTCCAAGTGTACAGGGTGATCATAATTAAATTTTGTCAAGTTCCAAAATAGTACTCTATTATTTAAACCTGCTGCTAGATGCAGAGGACCAACTGCCATCACAGAAGGTTCCATTATGGTATTGATAGTTTGCGGTGTGGGTTTATTCTGGAAGCGTTAATTTAATTTCGTTATTTTCATATTCTCAAATAAGCTAACTCTTAAAATACTTGAACATTAAGTTGACATGCAACAAGTTGTGATAAACTGGATGAAAATGAATGATCACCGATCATCTTATCGTATTTATTTGTGTTTCGAGTACCTTGTCCAGCGTATATAAATGTACAACGACTTCAGTCAGGCTTGTTAGAATAGCAATTCTATTTCCACAGACGCTAGTTAATATTGGCAATTGTAACAAATAGATCAGAACATTTCCACTGTGCATTGCCGCAGCCAGCATACTGCCGTCAGATGACCATTCCACTTTGCTGACACCAGTTTCTCCTGTCAGAGTTATTACTCTGTTTGTTTCTTCTAAATTTTGTACACTATGTACTTTCAAAGTGTTATCGCCGCATGTTACTATCTTTCCTGCTACCTGGCTTAATGCAATATCATTTAAAGAATCTCGGTGATTTTTGACTTGAAATAATTCTTGTCCAACTTCTTTTATATGCGTTGATATAGCTATAAAATAGCCTGCCTCAAAACCGACCAATATGTAACCATCTCCGTACCTAATTTACATTTTAACAGAAATGAACATATTTATATATAGATTTTATTCCCCAAGCTACGATACTATGTAAGATAGCACAAGGATTAAGCGAACTCACCACTTGTAAGTGACGATTTGACCATATCGCTTCTGGAAAGCTAATTCAATTGGATTGTCGGGATCCAAAACATTGTACAAAAATAATGTTGTTTTGCCGACTACAAGTGATACCTAAAAAGAATGATTATATATACTGTTGATATTAATTCATTCCTTCAATCTAACTCAATTTTTCCAGAGATGGCAGACCTGCTGTCTATGACGTTGGTGCACAACTAGGTTGCATGATTTTCGGAATATTTTAGAAGCATTCTCGAAAGAATTTTGCATTTGTGAGATGTTGGTATAAAAAACAAACAACATTGGTATGTATTTTGTCTTTGAACTGTAATGCTCAGATGGTCTTAATTATGAACCCTAGACACTGATCTCTATACCAATTGAGTAGCTGACTCCTATGCTCCTAACATAGGACGGCTTGTGCTCTAAACAAACAACATAAGCGCTATAGTAGCTTACCTGGAACTAACAAGTCACGTAACTAACGATCAGTAATGCGGGCACATTTAACAGACATATTTATAAACACAGAAGTGAATATAAGTGAAATGTTAATGTGAGATACGTACACATCGTTGTTCAATAACATGGGTTTTGTTTATATCGTAAGAAAAACGAAACTAAGCACGAATCGTCGCATTACTTCAAGTGAGTGTGTATGATAGCATTTGACATGTAAGCAATGGTTGAATATTCAGTCAACGATTTAAGATAGTTATTGTATATTTGTTGATGCAGATTTCCAGCACGAATTTCCGACGAATGGATGAGACGTGATATATGTGTGGGAAGGTTGGACACCGAAGAAATCGAGTACCTTGTGTTCCGATCATTTTACAATTGATTTTTATGACCACGGAAGATATCAGTGTCGATTAGAGAAAGGCATTTCACCCCACGTTTTACCCACAATTTTTGATATGACCGAACAAATTTTACCTAAGATTTTTGAAAATCCCAATAATGGAGATCGTACTTACATTTATAAAAAAAATATTGCCTTCCAATTTAAATATGGGGCATTCAATCCGAATTCACCACAGTCAAAAAATTGTCCCAGTAATAATTCATGAATGTTTGAAAAAATTAATGAAATGAACGATTTTAATATCTATCTGCATGGTTACAAACTGAACAGAAGTTTGAATTCAAAGACCGAATCTATTTTTTTGGTAATGCAAGTCGCGCACCTATCAATTTTTAATATTGTTTCCTTTAATTAAATAACAGAGTGCCAAGATAAAAAGTTAGGTACCAAATCAAACAAAAACGTTTTAATGTCAACAGTGTGCAGCGAAATGTCACAGGTGCTTTTGTCCGTAACCCCTGTTCGTACTGATCGTGAGCAGGGAAATGGTACAACTCATAATAGACTATCGATCCATTGACAAAGTGGAGTCATTTCAATATATGAGAAGTACATCAAACCAGAACCGCACAATTCGAAGTCAAAATAATTATAAGCAAAATGGCGAACTCAATATGGCACGCTCCTACTTCAAAACGAAGTTGGATTTTGAAAAAAATTGGTATTAATCCCAGGGGTTTCCGAGATCGCAACCTCAAACCGTGATATCACAAAAAAAGCTGGTGTAAATACAAAAATCTAAAATATTTATAATTTTTTTTATTTAATAAAATACTTGGTGCAGGATTTGTATAGCATTTTAAGATACTAAAAGACCGTATTTTGCCCATTATAGGATGTTTGTTATAAATTTGTTACTTCTACATGCTGATGCATGATGAAAAGACGAAAAAAAAATGATTTTTAACGTCATCATCATCAAGGTTGTCAAAAAAATACATGAGGCCGCCGAAGGCTGCTTGAAACTTGAATGAAAAAACTTCATGCATGTTTCAAGGAAACAGCCATTAAAAATATAGCTGCTATTACCCGTGATCCTATGAGAAAATCATAGTATAAAAAAATCGAAAGATATTACATTTTGACAGAAATGAGGCTGATTCTTTTTAACCACCTACTTCCATATTTATTCTACTTGAAAAATTTCGTATGAAACATTTCTTTGTGAAACACCAATTTTCTATGATATCCAGCTAAATAACTAGAGATTTTAAACATTTAAGAATTTTTCACCTCCAACTTATCATATTTGGAGAAAAATCGCAAAAGACAAAAAGTGCGTCATCTCATGCAAAGATTCTTGGAGAATGATTGTAGATTTTGTTCCGATAATTTTTTTTTTGCAGCTTCTTTAATCACGTGAAAAAATCAAAAATTGTCAACTAAAAATTCTGCAATCATTCTCCAAAAAACTTTGTATGAAATCACGCACTTTTTGTCCTTTGCAATTTTTCTCCAAACTTGATAGTTTAGAGGTGAAAAGTTCTTAAAAGTCCAAAAATCTCTAGTTATTTAGCTGAGTATCATAAAAAATTGGTGTCCTACAAAAAAATTGTTCCATATGAAGTTCGTTTGATCTTTCAAGTACAATGAAATTGCGTTACAAAAATTATACCGGGTGTCCTATTTTAATCTTACACCTGATTTATCTCGACAAATACTGCTGCGATCAAGTATTGAGTATAGTAAAACTCTTAGGGTTCAAAGAGGGAAAGAAGTTGGCATTATTGGATTTTTTAGTGGAGGCGTCACGGAGGTCAGGGAGAGGTCAACTTTGTTTTTTTAAATGTGAACCCATATTTTTCATTACCTGATTTTGTTCTACTTGAAAAATCAGACGGCTTTTGTATGAAAAATTTTTTTGCGAGACATCAATTTTTTATGATATTAAGCTGAACAACTAGCGGTTTTTGAACTTTTGAAGACATTTCATCTCTCTATCAACTGTGGAGAAAAATTGTAAGAGACAAAAAGTGCGTAGTTTCATACAAAGATTCTTGGAGAATAATTGCAGATTTTTTCTAATAATTTTTTATTGCAGTTTCAATTGCCTGAAAAAAATCAAAAATTGTTAATAAAAAATTCTGCAATAATTCCCCAAGAATCTTTGCATGAAATTACGCCATTTTTATCTCTTACAATTTCTCTCCAAACTTGATAGTTTAGAGATGAAATGTCTTCGAAAGATCAAAAATCTCTAGTTGTTCAGCCTAATATCATAAAAAATTGCTGTCTCACAAAAAAAATTGTTTCATACAAAAGTCGTTTGATTTTTCAAGTAAAACAAAATTAGGTAATAAAAACATAGGTTTGCATTTAAAAAAACAAAGTTGACCTTCCCCTGACCTCCGTGGCGCCTCCACTGAAAAATCCAATAACGCCAACGTCTTTCCCCCTTTGAACCCTAAAAGTTTTACTATACTCAATACTTGATCGGAGCAGTATTTTTCGAGATAAATCAGGTGTAAGATAAAAATGGGACACCCGGTGGGTTTCCATTTGAAAAAAACGAAGTTGATCTTGAAATAACTTTGAAATCGTACACCAAATGAAAACTAAAACATACGATTATCTTTCCCCTTTGAAATGATCGAACTTTTGTCTCAAAAGTCTTGCTCGAAAAAGCCTTGATCCCGCGATAATAATTCGCAACAGGACAAAATGAACACTAGGTATAAAGAGATATGGAGCATTTCATGCCAAATCAGCAACCCGTGAGTCTTTGCATTTTTGAAATTTTCCTCTCAATTTCTATAACTTTGTGAAAAATAGACCGAATCTAAAAAACAACAGGAACAAAATTTTTAGTTTAAAAGTACTTTTTTTTAGAAATATATAACAAATTCTAAAAACAGATATCAATTAGTTTTTTTCAACTTAAGAATAATTAGCAATGTTTGAATTTTCTACAATGTTTGCATCATTCGTTTTTTTTTTCCAACAACTTTTATAGAAATTTATAGAATTCACCGAATTTCACGACCAGTCCGGCCATGAGCAATTAATTCCTTCTATTTAATGTTTTATTTTCAAATATTAAGAAATTTTCTTTTAATGGATAAAAGAAAATCACTTCGAATCACTCTAAAGAGTATACTCTAGGCCCCATTGAAAAGAGTGTACTTTTAGCATCCAGAAATGTTTCACACATTATTAATATGTCAATTTGAACATATGTTTTGTTTCACAAAAATCCCTGACTTCCAACAAATTTCTCTGACATTCCCCTGACTTTTCCCTGAACAGTAGCATTCCCTGAGTTTTCCCAGTTTTTCAGAAGGTGGCCGTCTTGGGAGACTGGTGAAATTTTGATAAAAACGATATTTCATTTCTAAAATTACTACAAAAAATTTAATAAAAAATTGCTTTCAGCAAAATTTAAATTATGGTAGTATGTGTATTGTGTATTGAAAAAACATTTCAATCTTCTACGATGAAAGTGTATGCGCAAGGAGTTTTTGACAGCAGTGCGCAGGAAAACTTCTGCGAAAGATTTTTTGCGCATACACTTTCATCGCAGAAGATTGAAATTCTTTTTCAATACACATAATACCATAATCTGAATCTTGATGGAAGGAATTTTTGATAAATATTCTTTTAGTAATTTTAAAACCAAAAAAATTGTTTCCATCAAAATTTCACCGAAGTCTCCCCTTCATGCAACAGAGCCACAGAATTCCAGAAAGCATCACCTTACAGTCTTTCAATGCATCACATACAGTGTACAATAAAAATCTATTTATACATTTCAATAATTCACCTTCACTCGGTATTACAATGAACTTCATAGACATTTAAGCCATCGATACAAATATTACTTTTTCAACTAGTTATGTATTATTGAACGAGTGAGTTCTCTGTTTCCGACTCTATTCATTGTGCTACTTTCGACTTCAAAAGTGAGGAAATTTCACATTTCTTGAATCCACTCTTTGTAGCTAATCAAAGTATAGAATTGCAGAAATCCTTTCACGAACCCAAATTGACGCTGCAGTCTATTTAAACAATCATGTCAATACACCCTGTGCGTTGCATAATTCAGCAGATGCAAAGAGATAAGAGCACCATTGGTATTAATGACTTAAAAAGACGTGGCCAGTCAACGGCTTTTTTGGACTTTCATGGTGACAGTTGAAAAGTGGAACATTCCAACATCAAAACAAAATATTTACAATATTTGCTGATACTCCATAGAAGATTCAAAACGGTAGTACCTATTTTCTAAATCATACTACTGAGTGAGAAAAATTTGTTCCGGATATATTCCCAGATTTATGTAACGGTACTGTTGATTTGGTCCTTAAAATTGAAGACTGAATGGATAACTTACTGTATTTTCACCTCCGATTCTCTGGTCCATTTTCATTTCACTGAATTGAAGGTCAGATGGGTCTCCTTGTAACGTGATTTCCCTACGTGTATCACCTTCGCTTGTACTGATTGTCAGAACTTTATCCTCACTTGCTAAGGCAAGAAGGCCTTCCATTGACCATGCACCACACACGATTTTTTTTTTATGTTTACCCAAAATGGGAATACGCCTGTAAGATAACAAAATAATATTTACTGAACAAGATTGAACCTGTAGAGTAAGCGCAACATTGTTGTCAACCAAAGAAATATGATAGTTTGAACCCCTCAATAGGGGTTTTGGGAAATTTCATTTGATTCACCTGGTGGAACTCCAGATAGATTTAAAAATAAAAACTATGGGAAGTCATTACCTCCTATCTCAATTAGAAGGCGTATCAGTAAGCTTGGTTTTTATTCCATTTAAAAAACATGGATTTTCGTGATGACAGCAGTTATTATTTCTTCACACGTCAATTTAAGAATTGAGAAAGTTGTGAATTATTTACATCTATCGTATATTGTTCTAACTAATTGTGAAAAAAAGTTATACGAATGTTCCGTACTTGAAAAATTGTATATCGATGTAAATCTGATCGAAATTTAACTAAAATATCACTGAAATTTAACACAAAGTAACTAAAATCCTGATTCAATCATTAGGATATGATATTTCCAAAAAATGATTTCAGACATTAGATTTATTGTTCTACAGCTGCGGAAAATATAGCATCCGGATTTTATAACTTTTTTTTGCAATCAGTTACATCAACATATAATGAATTGGGATGAATTTCAGAATGTTTCCAGTCTTTTGGCAGACTTTAAAAAAAATGATAACACGAAATATCACAAGAACCCACGTTATCAAAGGGCCTAGCCTGATTTGCATGTGAATTGTGCCCTCAAACCGAATTAGACTTAGTCTGCACTAAATTTCAGCTATTCATAAAAAACTGAGTTCGTCCAAATTTCAGGAACTTCACTATCGCGCTGAAAACTCACAGAGACATGGTGTTCAGTTTATACGCTATTACTACTCCATTTTCACTCCGAAATTTGTTTTAAAAAATTAAAGATTTTGCAGACATATGTGTATGTCCCAGATTTTTTCAATATTTTTCGCGTTAAACTTAAGCTTTTAGTATGGAAATGGAGTAGAACTTGCTGACCACTAGTCATCACATCCCTGAGTTTCCAGCGTCATAGTGAAGAAAAATGGTTGAAATTTGCGTGATCTTTGTTTGTCATGAAAAACTAAAATTTGGCGCATAGCAAGTCTAATTCGGTTCAAAGGCCTTTTGGATAGAAACCGAGCTTACAAGCACACTTTCTGCTTCAAAGAGAGAGCTAAAGCTTCAGAAAATTTTATTTAGAGCCTGTTTCAAGGGCGAATTGGTAGAAATATGCTAGCACACCTATTTAGAACCACCCTAATAGCAAAATTATTTTTGTGTAGAATACATGGCATACTTAGCATTCACATGATCATAGAGGGCCAAGTTTCCTTTTTGTGTACCAACTGCTAGCATGCAGCTTTTCTTCGCCCAAATCATACAAGTTAAACTATCTCTGAGTCCGGCGTCTACTTGAGACTTTTTTCCAGTCGTTGCATCCCATAGAATTATAGCAGACGATCCGTTTGAAATAGCAGCCAACAGATCGCCGTCCGCGTCCCAACCAAAGCTGGTACATAATCCTGCCAGTTGTATACGCTCCTGTATTTCGCCCTGACGATTGAAAATTGAAACCGTAGAATCGCCACCGGTTGTAGCTAGATATGTACAATTCCCAGGACGCCAAGATATATAGACGTTGCCTGGACCGTGTGGTTGGCTGAGCCGATATAAAACCTAGGCAGAAGGAACATTGAAATTATTTAACGACTGGAGCAGTAGGTATGAATTAACCTTTCGTTGGTCGCGCACCTCTTCCCGAACGTCGTTGGTCGCTCGGTGAGGGAATCGCCACAATGTTAATTTTACTGCAACGTTGCCACGTCAATTTTAAGAAATAAGAAATTTCTTACCAAAAACAAAAATAATTTTTAATTATTTTGTAGTTTCAATTAATTCAACTAAAAAATAATTAATTATTATCAAAATATTTTATAATTGACATTGCACCGCCATATTCTCTTATCGGTCTAGACAGCCGGGAGAATTTTTCTACATACAGTGAGTTTTTCTATCTGCGGAACGACCCGTGCGTTCAGCTCATGTTCAGGTTGAGCACCGTATCCCCCCACGGCTATCTCCACCCTCAAGATTATTTGTCAAAATACTCTAAATATTAGGGATTGTTGAAAATGCTGAAAAATTAAATTTGGACAACCATCTAAGGTAATAATGAAGCAATTGAACATGAGCTGAACGCACGGGTCGTTCCGCAGATAGAAAAACTCACTGTATGTGGCAACGTTGCTTTTCGAATTTTACCTACGTTTGTGGTCGCACAGTGAGGGAATCGCCGCGATTTCACGGTTTTCTCACAATAAAAAATCATTATAAAAAAAATGAATACAGTTACAACTATAAAAATATTCTAGATTGACTTATGACATATCAATTCATGAATAGCTCAACTATTTTATAGAAAATATCAGTAGTTTGTTAAATATTTACATTTAAAAAAAAAAGGCGGGAATTCCCCCATAGCGTGACCGACGAAACGTTAACATAGTGTGAGATGTTCACGATATGATCAGAACATATTGTTTCGTGACTTGAAAGTGAAAAGTAATAGAGGTATAGTTTCTGACGCAAAATGAAATTGCACGGTTGAGACTCCATTAAAGTGGCACAAAACATTTTCAAGAATCGTTTATTTTCAAATTGATAAAAATTTGATTTGACAGAAAATTCAAGCTGTTAATGGATCCTGGCGGATGCACGACATGATTTTATGGTAAGATGAGTTTACATTTATAAGTAATAGCCGTGAATAACTGTAAAGCATGATATTTGACATAATTTATAACCTACCTTATCTGAAGCCATTCTTGAAGAATTATAAACAATTCCAATTGTTTACTAACAAAAAATATAGTACGTATGGAACATAAATATTTATATTAGCGTCAATCTATAGCACTCGTATTGATTTATTTGAGATATTTTCAAACTGAATGTCACAACAGTTTCCATGTTGTTTATAGCAAGACATCTTGGTAACTAGTAAACCAAGGAGGATCAGATAGAGTGGAAGCAAGGCGTATTCTGCGACAGTACCGCCGCCTGTGTCTCGGTACCGAACCGTTTGTGTACGTGTACCGGTGGTGCTGTGTGTGTGTGTAGCGTGACGTCAGCAAAGAAAACAAAAGAAGCGTTGGATGATCAGTGATATCGTGAATCTCACAAAAACCAATAAAAAGCAATGGTGTTTAGTTGATCTGCGGAAGGGTATATGAATAATCCTAGAGACAACAAAGATTTGTCATTCTTCTCGCTGCCGAAAGATCCTAAAACGTGAGTATACTTTTTGATTGTCGTTAAACATAACCAAGAAGCATGCGTTTTTTCCCATGTAACGATTTTGCAAACCAAAAGTATATTCTTTTATAATCGAGAATTTTATTTCTAGGCAGATGAAGTGGTTACGTTACGCAATTGAAGAACCGGCAAGGCACAACCCGTTAAAAGTATTACCAATAAAAAACTAAACCAAAATGCACTGTAAATCGACCGAAATCAAGTATTAAAATATATAATTATACATATATATAAACCTGAAACTCTGAGTCTGCATTCCTTATAATTCCTTCACCGTATATTAGAATATGAAATTAAAATGAGATGAATATCAATATACTATATCCGACATTCGAATAGCGCGCTTTTCTCACTTTAGTTTGGTACCGAGCCACAGATGGCATGAAAACTCGATACGGAATTTTACATTACGCTTATATGGGTGCTTCCACTCTATCTGATCCTCCAACTCCATATAGTTAGCCCCTCATCTACCCCGATGGGATTAATTATATTTTTAATCGTTTGCCGGTCGTTTGCTGGTGAATGCTGGACTAATCCAGACGTTTGCCGGTAATTTGTTAATTAATAAATTAATTAATAAAATTTCCTAGGGACTTTTTTTTTCCTTGGCCCCCCGATGAAAATATATTTAATTAGTTTTAATGCGAATCGATGTGAAAACGTTTGCCGGTGATTGATGGACTAATCCAGACGTTTGTCGGTGATTTGTTAATTAATAAATTAATTAATAAAGTTTCCTAGGGACTTTTTTTTGTTCTTGGCCCCCTGATAACAATGTATCTAATTAATTTCAATGCGAATCGACGGGAAATTGTTTGCCGGTGAATGATGGACCATCCGTAGGCCGTCAATTTTCATATTTTCCTTGTAAACGCGAAAAAACAATCCGTAGAATATTATCGCTGTCGAAACAGGAAGTATGGATTCATGAGAACACACATGTTTCCGCTTCATCCTGCATGCCGGCTACCTGTGCTACCATATGGCGGGCCTCGGAATTGCTTCGGTGCCTTCGGAGTCAGGAATGGAGCTACGTGATAGCTGGGAATTGTCTCAATAATTCCCAGCTACATCATTTTCAGTTGCTTTCCGCAATTTTTTTTTTCGATTTTCAATCAACTGTACAGGTACTGATTATACTGCGCAATTAACATTTTACGCGTAACGAAATTTCCATATAATGTAGCATGAAAGATCAAGTAAGGTCATTTGTGAGTAATGAAAATTAATTTGTGACAAGAGATTCTGCCACAACACTGCATTTTTCAACACACGACTTCCGATTGATGGATCAAAAGTTGCCACCACGTCAGCGGTGATGAGAAATGTTATTTGAGCCGGAAAGAGAACAGCGTCACGCTTCGAGGTCTAGAACAAGGAACTATGTGAATACCACACTCTACTTTCAACCTGGAGCCTGAGAATCATCTTCTGTAAGTAATTCAGACTTTGGTATTACTTTCAGACCAACGATCATTCCACTTCAGCATTTCCTCATAGTTCAAAGTATTGCAGATGATCCAAGCAAAGTCTGTTGTTGTTCCTTGTCGGATAATCTCCGAGATACAAACATCGAGCATACCCTACAGGCTGACAGACACACGCGGCTCGAAATGAATAATCTAGCCAACTTTCATCTCAACAGCGAAGAACAATACGGCAGAATTCAGAAGGTATGAAAAGCCAAAAAAACCTACCAAAAATTTGAGATCTATTATATCATGGATGTATAAAGGTGATAGAGGATATGATATAGCTTCATGGAAACACCCGTTATGAACACTTTTGCATCGTAATGTACTGCATATTGACAATCCGTATGATACGGAGCAAGCGCTTGCAAAAGCCAGATTTTGTCCATTGTAGAGTATGTACGAAATTAATCGTGAAATGTAGTAGTAGTAGTCTATTTTTGTCCAGTCAAGGTCTATACAAATTGAAATAAAATCCTGAAATGTAAATCTTGCTTGTGCTGTTCAAAATGGTTGAGTTAATATTGACCATAACTATAATCATGGCAATTATTCAAATACGTGTGAAAATTCCAAACAGTTATTCTGAAATATCATTTTCTTGTTAATCTGTTTAATGAATGTTTGTTTCAGGTTAAGCAGAAAATCTTCGAACCTCACAGTTTACATTAAGTAAAATTTGTAAGATGTGTTGTGAAAATAATGTCAAGACCGGCAGTTTGCTGAAAAGCCTGATCACCTTTGATAAAATTGATGACATCGACTTTACAATATCAAGCAAATCATTGTATTGACTCAACTGTGGAGAACTGAAGTTGTTTAAACACTAAAATGAGTCTTCAAATATATTTCAAGCACAAAGAAGTACTCGCACTAGAAAGCATTCAAAATGATTCCTCTTATGTCATATTAACCAGTCATTATCTTGTGAAAGAATTTTCACGGTTCTACATCCGCTCAGTTATGCTTTGGACTGTTACCCTCGAATTTCAGTATGGATTCATTTTTCGGAATAATGACTTGGAGCAGCAAAGCAAATGTGAGTACAATTTTGTTATTGCTGTTTGTCTGAGGGTTTCTTTGGTTACACAGTGGATGTGGCAGCATTCGCGGTTTGCTGTTTACTCCAAGTCTGCAGTTGACTGCAGTACAGTTATATACGTTTCTGTATAACGACATCAGCTGCACAGTCAATTCCTACAAGTTGTGAAGGATGCCCTGCTGCATCCCTGCGTTCTTGAACAATAAGCTCCTTGATTTGAAACGGTAGACCTGAATAAAACCAATGAAACTAAAATATTACAATCATTCTAGACCGATCTCATTGTACGGGAGCCTACCAGACGATTCAATCGAAAAAAATATACTCGAAAAACGTATCACATACGTATTCGAAACCGATAACTTGACAGGAATATGGATGGTAAAATGTATGTACTGGAAAACTCTACGATTTGCAACAGTCACCGGGCTTCAGATATCTGCAAGGTAAAATATTTGAAGCGTTCTAATAGTTCATGATACCTTAATTGACCTATGCAGTAGATAATTACGTTGTAATTACAAATGTTATGTTGTGTAAAAGATAGATTACTAGTTTCAAGAAAATATTATCTTTCAACTGTATACGTTCCTTAACTTTAAGAGTTACATCATCCTGAGACCTGGATACCACCTAATTCGACTAGATAGATGTGGAGAAGAGCATAAACAAAATGTAAGTACATTCTTGGTTGATGAAATTTATAATGTATGTATACTCTGCATTTATAGACTGGGTCTTTGATGTCAACTCAGATAACATTTGGCTCTCTCAGAGTATTATTTTATCTCTATTTTTTTTATAGTTATTAGCATACCAGAAAAGCGTAATTTTTATACATATACATACATTACTTATATAACTTCGTTAATGCATACTCTGCGCGAGACTCTACCGAGTCTCTTGACGTTTGAAATCGAAGAATTTGCAAGTCCAAAAACGTGCATTTTTTTTCATTTTTCTGCCTCAAAAAGCTCACTTCTGCAAAAAAATGGTGTCAAAACAATGACACAATTTATCAGCAGGTTGTTGCGAATTACCATTTCTTTAAAATCACACTTTTGATCATTTTTTTGTTTGATACTGGCAGCTATTACTACAAAATTGTATGTAATAAGGTCAGGTCCGCTATAAAATAGGTACATCTTCTTCTTTAATTTTTCGGCCCCTGGCTGGTTGGCCATCTCGCCATTATCATAAAACAGATACATCAGGACTGAAATATCGCTTCCGCGTCCCGCAGATAGGCATTATGTGAAAGATGATGAATAAAAAAAGTTACCGATACTCTGATAGTAAATGCACGTCAGCATAGCTCGGTGGTATAACGGAATCTGCAATTACTCTATATCACCGACATAGCATACCGACCGGAAAAAACACGTGTGTCAATGTTCAAAAATTTTAATAATCGTCTGCATTGGAAGCCATTTAGTATAAACAATTGAATATCGTTTGGAAGCATCCCCATTTTTGTGATGGATCCAAATAAAGTGTGACCGCAATAGAATAGATTGATAGTTTGATAAAACTATAAATCGTCTATGTTGTTTAATTACTACGAATCTCTTTGTAAGTCTAATTATTTAGGATGTCAAATATGGCGGGTATGGATAGGCGTTAATTGATAGGTTTTCCAACATTTTATCGGCATCGTAATTTTCGTACTTTTCGTAGAATTTCTAGTACAGTTCAAAATTTTTGGTGTCTGATATAATCCCGGACGTCGTCTTCGATTTATACGCAACAACCAACAAGACAATCTAGCAGGCAGTCTTTTTGATAAAAATTTACCAAGAAAAAATCCGGAATGCAAATGGGGCAAATCTGACCCTCCTCATTTGCTGAAAACAATAATTTTATGATACACGTGGTGACCTGAACTTTATCGTGAGATATTGAACAAATTTCAAATTTAGACGTCACGGTCTTCAGCATTCAATCTCTCATACTCGTTCTTAAAGAGTGCGCACAGTATTATTCTGTAGTTTTCACTTTCGTATAACTTATCAAATTTGCACAATTTGTTGATTGAAATATTAATGAATAATTCGTAAATTGAAAAAAACAGGTATTGGGAAGACCTCGTGCTTAATCTAGTATCTATAAGAGGTAAATGAGATTAAATCCTTAAATCTTATTTTTATATTTCCAGTGCAATGCCACGGAATGCTCTTGTATCGGTAGAAAACGCTGTCGCTGTAATTGAAAAATTCTTCGATCATTTTCAAGATGGACGGTATCCAGAATGGTCTTCGGATATCTGGAAGCAGATGAGCAATGCATTGGATCAAAGATGGTCCGGAGAAAATGTGTACCATAACGTCACCAAAAACAGACGAAAGATAACAGAAACTGCCTATTCCAATAAGAATGTACCATTTATCCCATTTAAATCCAAATGCGATAAGAATACCTTTGGTGAATCAATGTTGGATACTTCAACGAGATTGGATGACAATGACAGTCCCTACAGTTACGAAGAAGAAACGGTTGGTCTAGATTATTTTGAGGTCCGGATAACACCTGCCAAATGGAGAGAAATGAGAGAACCAGACACAACGTACAGCGACAACAGAACGTACCCAATACTACATAGAAATGTCTGGACCGACACGTTAGCGATAGCGATTGATCGTCAACTCGAACTTCCGTGCGCATTTATTTTTGATAAATCAAAAATATACGAAACTCAAGGAAGCCTACATTATATGCGAATCACAGGATTCTGTAAAAGTGGGAGATGCGGAAATCCTCTTTATTGCTACCTGTACGAAGAGCCTGTTGGGGATCGTAACTTCAATATTATTGTCAGAACACGTGATACTCTTCACGATAAGCATGACAAAGTAGAACGTCCGCTTCGGGGAATTAGGCGGCAACGGATTGGCGAAGAAGTTTTCAATGAAGGATCTACCAATTGGCACAAGCGTCAAGTCATCGAAAATACAAGATTTGGAGGTCGCATCCCATCTCACATTCCCAAGCCGAACATTCTAGATCAGGCTAAGAAACAATACGTTGATCGTAAGCTGGGGATTAAACCTTCAGATGGTAAGGATTTGATTAGGACTATTGAGGCAATGAAACATTCCGCACCTTACCTTGGTTTTATACATGAAGTCAAGAGGGACAAGTTCTACGTTTCATTCAGTACACCAGCCCAGTTGCATGCCTATAAACAATATTGCAGGACAACGAAAAACTTGTCATCAGTTTGTATCGATGGTACAGGTAGCATTGTACTTCCACTGATTCGTGAGGATGGCAGTCCATCTGGTCACATTTTCTTGTACTCCATTACAATCAACTTTAATGGTACTACGGTATCAGTCTTTGACTGGCTTACTGAGAGCCAGGATACTGACATCGTATTTTGGGCATGTAAACAGTGGCAAAAGTTGGGTGCCCCAAAACCTAGAGAAGTTGTATGTGATTCGTCAAGAGCATTATTGAATGGGTTGTCACTGGCATTGAATTATCAAACAGTCAAAGTTTACATCGAAACGTGTTTCTTGTATACTTCTAGAAATTCTGAATATCGATATCGATCCCCAATTTACACCTACCTCAGACTAGATGTGGCACACTTGATGATTATGGTGCGAAGATGGAAGTGCTTCGATCACATGCGGCATACAGTAGTACGTCAGTTTTACCAGTACTGTATCGGGTTGATGATCGATTGTCAAACGTTGGGGCAATTCAAGGAGATTTTCCAGCTAACATGTATTGTCGGTGTAAATGAATTTCAAGACTCAGTTGTGGAAGGCTCCGGTCAGACTGTTTTAAACTCTCGAAGAAAACTAGAGGAACACATAGCCAAACGTAATTTTGATCTTAATTTCGAAAGCAGCACCCATGATGATGATATTACCTCTGAAAAAAGCGAAGAAGAAGACAGCGCGGATAGCAGCCGTACGAAAGAATATATCGCAAACTTACGAAAAACAGCTGAAGTCATCAGGCATACAGGATCTGAATCGAATTTGTTTTTCTTTCCGGATTTTATAGATCGGTTCATGTCGCTTGCCTATGAATTCCCCTTTTGGACGGCTGTCGCCATTCCGCATGTGGCCGAGCATGCTTCTTCTGCTTTCGTAGAAGGACACTTCAACATCATAAAGAATAGAATGTTGAAGAATTATTCTGGACGTTTGCGTGTAGACAAATTTCTAAAACTTATCTTCAACGATTATTCCGGTAGTGCTGCTATTGCAACATCAAAATTGAAGGTTTTCAATCAAATTGATGGTCCATATCCTAGCCCGTCGATGAAACCAAATATTTTCCTGCCTAGACAAGCGAAGAAAACTATTCAAACACCAGAGAGCACGTCATTACCGTCAAAAGTACAGAACCTGGAGTCGTGTGAGAAGGAAAGCACCAGAAATGGCAGCACGCACCTGAAGTCAAGTCCGGATTGGCGAGATACAGGCATCGCTGATGTTAATGACAATGCTGTAGAAATAGATGATCGCTTTATGGAGAACATCAACATCGAAGATTTTCAAGATCGCTTCGAAGAATCGAATACTGATGTCGGTTCTGCAGATACTCCGGTGGAAATCAAGGCCATCATTCAGAACCAGCTAAAACCAGAAATAAGAACAGCGAAAGGCAAATATTTTAAACCAAATCCTGGTATTCAGCGTCGCAACACCTTGGCTACTAACGTTCAACAATCGGGAGTTCTGCGAAACGGTAATCTTGTAGCGAATCCTGCTCGTATAGATGGTGCATGTTATTTTGCTTACAACACCTGTGGCTTCGACTCCCCGATACAAATATTGTCAGCAAGTGCAATGGATGACCCGGAGTACATGAGTTTTGTTCAGAAATCAACAAATGAGACTTTGCAATTTATTCTTAACTTCATCGAAAAAGGACCTTGTGCCGATATATACAAACAGAGGGTCGTACTCCTGAAACGCCTTTTCGAATCTAAAATTAAAGCCAATTACGACCGTTGTGGTAAATTAAAATCATATTCAATTGACGTATTCGGCAACCTCCATACAATATGGACTACATGCTTCAAATCAGAACCAAGTGTACATTACATTTACCAATGTCCCAGATGTGATATCTATTCTTCACCAGTTTCAACATTATCTGTGAATCACAAGATGATTCGAGACCAGGGATTTGTCGCATTACAAGAAGCCCTTGTATTCCACAGTCAACTGTCGTGCATCAATGCCAATTGTACTGAGTTGTGTCAAATTGAACTCGCCTTCAACCCCCAGATCTTCATCGAACTGGATATCAGACCTAACCTGGAAAGTTTGACAGGACTGACTTGCAGATTGCGTGAATTTCCTTCGCAACTCAGTTTGAATGGTGTTCAATATCGACTAGCTGGTGTTATAGCAAGATTGCCAGGACATTATATTGCATATTGTAGGAGAGTGAATAACCGTTGGGAATTGTGCAATGATACAAAGTCAGGGATCATACATTCTAGGCCAAATACCATAATTGAACCTCATGGTGTGATATACATTATATCAATAGATCACGAAAGAGCTGTTGCTGATTCGTCCCAATCGTTTGATACTTCAGAACCAAAATTGTCAAGGAGCGCGGCCACCGTAGGCATGGAAGACAACATTACTAATAATAATGAAGAAATATCTGTCTCACCTAATAGGTTTGATAGGCTGGAGTTCCCCACAACAGTTCCACTAGATGACTCAGATACAACAACAAGAGATAACTGGCGCAATAAAGAAGAGATAAAAGAGTTTTGTTTCGGACCATCGTTTGATGAAACTGCTGAAGACAATATTTCATCTCAAGAGCCCACTCTAGAAAGCATTCGCAGTGATTATGAATGCGAACCGTTACTAATGTTGCAATCGGGCAATATCATGCCTGGAATTATTATCGATGAAGACATTTTTCACCTGCGTGGCACAAATAATTTCGATTCTATAGTGCACATACTACGTTGCAGCTCTTTGGATGAAACTCCATACATGGATTTAATGAAAAAATCGGCCAACGAAACTTTTCGATTCACACTTAATTTAATCGAAAATAATTCACATCAAGACATTTACCTGAGAAGAGCTGTATTGTTAAAGTCTTTGTACTCTGAGAAAATATTGCATGAAGTAGAAAACGATATTGCTCTGTACACAATCGATTTAAGTGAAACACCAACACATACGTGGACAACTTGTCTGGAGAACGAACCCAGTGTATTGAGGGAATACGAGTGTAGATCTTGTGAAACCTATGTTTTGCCAATGCCTGTATTGACGGTTGATCCTAACGTAATTGCTAGAAAAGGATTTGTAGCATTACAGGAAGCACTTTACTTTTATAAAACGTTGAAGAAGGTCAAATGTCGGCAAGAATATTGCTCAGAACTGTGTACAGTAACTGCATATCCAAACTTTCACTTCTACATCGAGTGCAACGTTACGAGCAGCGATCGTTCCCATACGAGATTGAAATGTCGACTGCAAGATTTTCCAATAAGATTGTGTTTGAAAGGTCAACCACGTCAATATAGGTACGCTTTTTTTCGTTTGCTCTTAAATATTCGAGTGATTCAATCATTTTTGTAATATTCTTGATTATCCAGGTGAAAAATCAATACGAGAGTACAATACATTAATTGCCCCTGCCAATGAAAATAGTAATTGATAACCAACCCACCTTGAACTTATTTATCACCTAAAAACTTTATATTATCATATTTGCAATTTAATTACTGTTATTTATTTCAGATTGAGGGGCATTGTTGCTCAAACTTCTGACCATATTGCTGCATACTGCTTAAGAGCCGACGATCACTGGGAACTGTATGATAGTTCTGCTACGATGACTCTAAATATCCATCCATCAGAAGCAATCGAACCTCATGGTGCAATATACACCTCTATTGCCTAAAAAAATTAGCACTTCTGCAATACGCTATCGCGTTTATCGTCTCACTGTTTAAGCTAACGAAACCGACTCTCGGTTTGGCAGGGTTATGCACCCTCCATATATTTATCGTTTTACATACTCCTCTCAAGATTACCGTATTAGAGTATTCATTAGTTAATATTGTCTACAGATGAGGCTCCAGTTTTATAAAATTACCGCATAAGAGTGTCTGATAATTAATATTGTTTGCTGTTGAGGCTCCAAATTTGTGATATTACCGCATATGTAAGAGCATTTGACAAATAATATTGTTGGCTATTGTTGAAGCTCGAATATTTTAGGAATATACCATATTAGTGTATATAATAATTAATATCGTTGAATGTTGCTGAAACCCAAGTACCACTTAGAGTATTAACATTATGGTTGATGGCTTTCGGAGTGCAAGGAGTATAAAATTACCATATGCGAGTATCCTCCAATTAAAATTGTGTACCGTTAAGGCTGAAGTTTTATGAGATTACTGTTTCAGGGTATATAAAAATTAATATTACTGGCTATTGTGGAAGCTCGAATATATTAAGATTATCATATATCTGACAATGAAAATTGTTTACCGCTAAGGCTGAAGTTTTGTGATATTACCGCATAAGAGAATTTGACAATTAATATTGTCGACTGTTGCTAAGGCTCACGTATTATAAGATTACCATATAAGGGTATACAACAATTGTTCTTTGTTTTTCTTACAATTCATTTGTGCAATACTTATTATAAAGACAAAAATCCAGAATACAGAGTACAGAGTAAAAAAATAAAGATATGAGTGTTTTGTTTCATCTATGTATATGTGCTGTGGTGTTTTCACAATTTCTGCAAGGCAAAGTCCCTGTATAATTCTCCTACCTCTTCGTCGCATCTCTTTTCTGTGTCTTCGTTCTCAACAAATAACAATTAAAACCTCCACTGAGGCTTGAAAACAAAGTGTGCAGCCTTTTAATCTTTACTTGCAAGCAGCGAAAGCAGTGAGTCATCAATGTAGTAGCAATATTACTTTGATCTCTCCAATCGCATTCCCGAAAGCATTTAAGAATACTTACGTTTCTTTATCTGGGTTGTCTCACAATGACTGGACGAAGAGTTAGTTAATGTTTCTAATTCCAAAGTAGGTAAATAACTTATACCTATAGAGTTAGTTATATATCGAATGAACTATTCAATTAAGCTTTATATTTATGTGAAAGAAATGAAGTTCTTTATTACTTAATTTGTACACGTGATCTTACAGTTGAGTATTCCGAGATAACCGTATGAGAATATTTAACAATAATTAATAGTGTTGACTGCTGTAGAACCTCAAGTATTGTTAGATCACCGATTTACAATTCAACAGGTTCCACATATCTCTCATGTATATTACGTGAGTGTTATCATACAGGGTGTCACAGAAAACATGCCGAGGCTCTCGCATGGTAAATCTTGATCATAAATGGGATCGAAATTTACTTAGCCGTTTTTTCCTGAGATGCATAGATTTTCCGTTATAATTATTTCAATTGTAGCCAATGACGCACGGCCTATGACTGGGCCATATGTCAGTGTGCCTCCCGCGCGATTGTATTTCGAGTGCACACAAGCGAGCGGGAGGCACACCGACATACTGCCCGATCATAGGCGGCGCGTGATTGGCTGAAATTGAAATAATTATAACGGAAAATCTATGCATCTCAGGAAAAAACGGCTAAGGAAATTTCGATCCCATTTATGATCAAGATTTACTATGCGAGAGCCTCGGCATGTTTTCTGTGACACCCTGTAGATTAAAGTTCCTTATAACAGTCCCTACCTCTTGATGATTCAATAAGTGTCCATAATAGATAATGGTACAAAAATTTGTACTCCAACAATCATCAAAAAAGTAGAAAATGGTCGGTATTATTCTATACTTTATCGATCAGACATTCACAATACAAAACCATCCAAAATATGTTGCGTTCATCTTCGTATCTATTCTTTACTCTGAATATCTCAGCTCACAGAACAATTCAAGATGGGACATCACTCTTCACTATCTGAAAAAGAAACAAAAAAAAATTTCAATTAGTGTACAGGGCAAGTTTTGTAATCAACTAGAATTACGACTGTTAAGAAAGCACGTAGCTTCAGCAAACTACATCCGCATACAGCAGTTATCTCACTGTAACTCACATTAATTAAATGCTTGATCACTTTTGGGCGACAGTCGATTCCAAGATTTGGAAATAAAAATTCAGAGGGCAAACCCATTTGATGTGTACGATCGAAATTACTTTTTCGAAACAGACTTGATATGCAGGTGTGATGAAAAATAGAGTTAGAGACATGTGCGAACGGCGGCACAATGCCTCACTCGTGTGGACATCGCAGCCTTTGAACACTTATTTTAAAATATGCTATTCTTACCTTCTATATGTATATCTCCAGAATGTTGAGATGAAAGTTGGCTAGATTATTCATTTCGAGCCGCGTGTGTCTGTCAGCCTGTAGGGTATGCTCGATGTTTGTATCTCGGAGATTATCCGACAAGGAACAACAACAGACTTTGCTTGGATCATCTGCAATACTTTGAACTATGAGGAAATGCTGAAGTGGAATGATCGTTGGTCTGAAAGTAATACCAAAGTCTGAATTACTTACAGAAGATGATTCTCAGGCTCCAGGTTGAAAGTAGAGTGTGGTATTCACATAGTTCCTTGTTCTAGACCTCGAAGCGTGACGCTGTTCTCTTTCCGGCTCAAATAACATTTCTCATCACCGCTGACGTGGTGGCAACTTTTGATCCATCAATCGGAAGTCGTGTGTTGAAAAATGCAGTGTTGTGGCAGAATCTCTTGTCACAAATTAATTTTCATTACTCACAAATGACCTTACTTGATCTTTCATGCTACATTATATGGAAATTTCGTTACGCGTAAAATGTTAATTGCGCAGTATAATCAGTACCTGTACAGTTGATTGAAAATCGAAAAAAAAAATTGCGGAAAGCAACTGAAAATGATGTAGCTGGGAATTATTGAGACAATTCCCAGCTATCACGTAGCTCCATTCCTGACTCCGAAGGCACCGAAGCAATTCCGAGGCCCGCCATATGGTAGCACAGGTAGCCGGCATGCAGGATGAAGCGGAAACATGTGTGTTCTCATGAATCCATACTTCCTGTTTCGACAGCGATAATATTCTACGGATTGTTTTTTCGCGTTTACAAGGAAAATATGAAAATTGACGGCCTACGGATGGTCCATCATTCACCGGCAAACAATTTCCCGTCGATTCGCATTGAAATTAATTAGATACATTGTTATCAGGGGGCCAAGAACAAAAAAAAGTCCCTAGGAAACTTTATTAATTAATTTATTAATTAACAAATCACCGACAAACGTCTGGATTAGTCCATCAATCACCGGCAAACGTTTTCACATCGATTCGCATTAAAACTAATTAAATATATTTTCATCGGGGGGCCAAGGAAAAAAAAAGTCCCTAGGAAATTTTATTAATTAATTTATTAATTAACAAATTACCGGCAAACGTCTGGATTAGTCCAGCATTCACCAGCAAACGACCGGCAAACGATTAAAAATATAATTAATCCCATCGGGGTAGATGAGGGGCTAACTATAGGGAGTTTGATCCTCCTTGTAGTAAACAACAAACTAATGCCAGACATCAGCGCCCTCAAGCGGAGTTTGTAGTTGAATGGACGGATACGGCTGATTCACGGTGGCCGACTTCTTGGCTTTATCTACCTATGGCTTTATTCGAAAATAAAACTGACCAAGTGCAACAATTCTAAAAAATCCACGAAATGTTATAATCCACGAAAAACGTTGATCGTGTTACGGCGCAGAGTAGCCTAGTACTTTTGATAGATGTCACTACTTAGTAATCGCGCTAAAATTTAAATGATAGCCCAATCAGTTATATTCAAATGATAAACAATAACAAAAAGAATAAATTATGAATATCCGAACGATTCTCATGGACCTTTGTTAATTATAATATTTACAGAACCTCTTTAAAAGGATATAATAAATTTGGCTCTCGAGAAACAGAAAACTCAGAACATAAGTTAGCTTGAAATATAAATAAGACCTAACTCCGTCTGTTTATACTCTCTCGCGAAATAAAGCGAAGATCGAAACCGAGTGGGCTACACCTCTCAAGTGGATAGATGCTAGCTGACATAAAGCATACCACGCCAATATGCTTCTAGCCGAGCGAAATGCGTGGGAACCCACATAACACAGGATATCCACCGTACATGCGATAAAGCGCCGTAACATATCCGGGATGTCCTGGACATCTTTCGAATATATTAAACGTACTTTATACATCGGGATATAAAAGGATATCTACAGTATATCCATGAATGTTTTGTTCGATTTACGGATGTACTTCGGAAATCCTTCGGAAATCCTTTAACATCTTGATGTATAACGTATACGTGTACAATGTATGTATACATATGGGCAAGTCCACCAATTATCAACAAATGAACGGGACGCCAAAAAATCGATTTGTCTGAAATTTTTACCTCTTATAGTGTGTACTAAGATTGAAAAGTTCACCAAGTTGGAACCCTCTAGGACTTACCGTTCGCGAGAAATGCCATATACAAATTTGCCATTTCGACCTAATTCAGGTTTAAACGCGAATTGTTTTCGTATCGTTATCGGCATAAAAAAAATATGAAAATATACGTATCTTATGTGGAAAATTCTCACCTTTCCGAATATGTTATTCATTTCTGGCTAACTTATCGAAATTAATCTCAAAAACACGTTTTTCGGCGAAAAATCGCTTTTTTTCATGCGCCACCAAATTTTATCTTACTTTTGAATTTTTTATCTGAAAGCTGAGATTTTTTCAGTGAGAAACCCAAATTTGTAGAGTGGGACGGCTATGGGATCCCGCGTGAGCTAAATTCAATTGATGAAAAGTGTATTATTTACACGCTTAAGGGAACCAGTACAGCTTGGTTTTGGAAATTCAGAGTACGTACTCCAAAATGCATTCATTTCTCAGCCAAGGTTTATTTCACATAAAAAAAAAAATTTTTCCTTGAAAACCTTTGTCGTAAGGTCTTAGGCACATCGCTGTTCCGATTAAGGTCGTTGAGGGCTCATTTTGTTCAGAAAAGAAATCCTCATCGTGTGAACGAGGGAATTTTTGAACAATTTCGTGTAGGCCAAGTTATTTGCAAATTAGTGTCCTAAATTTTGGAAATTTTGGATAATTGACCGTAACTTCTCACATGAATTTTTTTTTACCGATCCCTACGTTCATAAGATGTAGAATTGCTGTCTGAAGAAAGCAGGACCTTGAGAGGTTGAATTGGACCAACGATGTGTCTGAAACCTTACGACAAAGTTTTTCGAAGAAAATTTTTTTTTGATGTGAAATAAGCTTTGGTTGACAAATAAATGGATTTTGGAGTACTCAAAATTTCCCAAACCAAGCTGTACTGGTCCCCTTAATTGGCGAATAATACACTTTTCATCAATTGAATTTAGCTCACGCGGGATCCCATAGCCGTCCCACTCTACAAATTTGGGTTTCTCACTGAAAAAATCTCAGCTTTCAGATAAAAAATTCAAAAGTAAGATAAAATTTGGTGGCGCATGAAAAAAAGCGATTTTTCGCCGAAAAACGTGTTTTTGAGATTAATTTCGATAAGTTAGCCAGAAATGAATAACATATTCGGAAAGGTGAGAATTTTCCACATAAGATACGTATATTTTCATAATTTTTTTATGCCGATAACGATACGAAAACAATTCGCGTTTAAACCTGAATTAGGTCGAAATGGCAAATTTGTATATGGCATTTCTCGCGAACGGTAAGTCCTAGAGGGTTCCAACTTGGTGAACTTTTCAATCTTAGTACACACTATAAGAGGTAAAAATTTCAGACAAATCGATTTTTTGACGTCCCGTTCATTTGTTGATAATTGGTGGACTTGCCCATATGTATTAGGGCGGTCTAGACGAAATAGTGTTTCTTCTTGCAAATTCTGAAAAAAATCAACATCTCATTATTATATTTAACTTACTCATATGTCGAATAAACATATCTGGTCAACATCAACAAATCGGAATATATTCTGCGAAAAGAATTCAGAAACGTACGCGGAAGAAGGTAAGATATTCAACCATCTGTTGACTCCGATCTCATTCACCGACCAATCTCGGATTTATTACAGTCTAAAACTAAAAGGATAAACCAAACATTCCCTCCTTCCTTAATCATCTAATCTATAACATGTGTGATTCGTGGAAGTGCCCATTCGCACGGTAGATTAACTATAAAATAGTTACGCAAGAGTCACGCAAGCGCAACCACATAGAGGGTGACTTTTGCACCCTCAGTACGGGATGCCCCGAAAGAGAAACTCCCACACACTGCATGCAAAGTTGTTTTGGAAGACTAAAATCTGTAGAGGGTTCGAACACTGTTGGAAAAAATGTGTCAATTTTAACTCATTCCGTATGTCCCATTAGATCCACAAACTTTTTTTAAGTAATTTGACAAAAACATGATATGTAAACAGTCGACATAGGATTTAAAGTAGTGCCATTAAAGACGCTCACCTGGAAAACGCGGGGAGCTAAAACTCCTACATCACTTGACCGATCGGAATGAAATTTTGAGGATCGATGTATTATCTTTGCAGAAAGTGGAGCAATTTTTCACTTTTTCAAAATTTCGAAAAAAAA
Organism: Macrophya alboannulata; assembly: GCA_949628255.1. NCBI lineage: Eukaryota > Metazoa > Arthropoda > Insecta > Hymenoptera > Tenthredinidae > Macrophya > Macrophya alboannulata. Next base: position 36,058,931 of record OX451206.1, on the reverse strand, counting down.
ACATGCAAAATTTCGGAAAATCCTCAAATTTTGAAAGAGTAAAAAATCGGGCCACTTTCTGCAAAGATAATACACTGATTCTCAAAATTTCATTCCGATCAATCGAGTGATGTAGCAGTTTTGGCTCCCCGCGTTTTCCAGACGATAGGCACCTTTAATGGCCTATAAAAAGCCTAAGGCCTAAGGCGTTAAAAAGCCTAAGCCTAAAGGCCTAAAAAAAGTTGAAACTTTAACATATTTGTAGGTCCATCCGACGAAAATCATGTGTCATAATACATAAACAATCTGTTAAACTGAAAATAATTGAATGTTTAAAACGAATGACAGCTGAGTCAAATAAACTTGAAATACAGTTGAAATAGACGTTTTACTTATTTTACTTCACTTTAATTGAATGACATAAATTTTTAGTTCTTGTATACACAAACCACATGTTATTTCAAAGATTTAACATAAACATGAAGTTATTTCTTTATTATTCTAGAGTTAACATGATAGATGTGTCAAGTTCTGTGTAAGTATGTGATTAATACATTTCAATATAAAATACCAGCTTAACTTAGATCGAATTCGTTAAGGGATCATTCCACTTTATCAGCTTCAAAAAATCGATTTTTTTTTTTTTCATGAATTTCGAAAATAGATCACTTCAAAAATATTAAGTAGAAATTTCATGAAGATCGAAGCGGTCTAAGTATTTTTTTCCGAGTTTATTTGAGCTGCTCTGCCTCTTCTTACGAATTTCGTTTTTGTATACACAACAACTTGAAGAGAATTAAGAATAATTTTTACAAAAATGCCCGCCAAGTACCACTGCCTCCAAATTTTTTTCTTTTCAAAAAATCAATGGAAGCTTCCATTGCTTCTGACCGTATCCATCATGGTTCCTTGTAGCAGAATGACAATGCTATAAAAACAATTTTTGAGGCCTAATTATTAATAATTCAAGATAAAGTAAATGTCATTCTCTCAAATTCATATCACCTACTTGGCAATAAGATCTGATTTCAATACTTTTTTATATGAAGACGACATTTTTGTATATTCATATCAACTACTTGGCAATAAGATCTGATTTCAATACTTTTTTGTATGAAGACATTTTTGTACAATGTACTTGGCGAAAGGTTTTTGCACCAGAGGTGCTTTTGGGGGGGATTTCATTACTTTTTGTATCATCTCGATTCGTACCAAGTCTTGTTCATGATGAATTGTATGCAGAATTGTATAATTTATGTACGATCTCGATTCGTACTAAGTCTTGTTTATGATGAATTATATAATTTATACATATGAAAAAATTATACATATTGAATTTGAAAATGACAAACGGTCGTATTATGGTGCTCAGGACCTTATGCCAGCTAACAAACCTGGGCTTGTCGGTTTCTTTATTATGCGTTTTGATAAGCCATGAGTAAATATGAACAAGAAAATCACCATACTGGCAGCTATAGTGCGATACTAGCTAACACAGTAGCTTTTCTTTGTAACAAATAATACACTATACTTCTGAACTCTGTGGATTCGAAATCCAGGTAGAGTCAATCACTTTGTAACTGGGACGCAGGGAACATTTGAAGATCAGCGTCACATGAATGTAGAATTGAAACGAAAGTTGACCAAAGATTACTTTCAACATGAAGAAACTATGACGACGATTCTATCAAATCAAAAATTATAATGACATACATAGTGTTCACAAATTCACTCATGAATTTTGGTTAACTGGTAACAATGAAAAATTATTATAATGTCAAAATATTAAAGACAGAAGACAGTTGATCTCTGGCTTCGATGGAAATAAATAGCACTCAGGTAGCCCGTAGAACCTTATATCTTGTCGTACTATCGGATCATAATTCACATTTTTGGATTCTTATAAACTATTCTTGTCACTGGATATGAACGGTTCGCCTAGCATTGTGATGTTTTAATAATAGTAAAAATTGATGCGATTGTAAAAGGATCAAACAGTATTATTTTCTGCTTCCTCATTCACTTATGAGTTCTGAGTTGTGACTTGTGAAGGAACAACATATTTGTAAAGTCAGCAGTTGCAAGCGCAGTGTTCATCGACTGTCCCATTGATCGGAAGGCAAAGTAGACTACAACGGGTCTAGAATGCAACTACTGAAAAATGCAGTGAAAATGAGAGGATGATCAATATAAATCCACAGAAATCTGAACTTATTTCAGATTGAGCGTCATCAAGCTCAAATGTACTGTCTGAAAATAGTGTTTCTTTGATTTCAAGACTTTAATATTTCCATCGCAACTCGATTACATTTTGTGTGAAGCTCAATTTCTATAGATCATCAAGCTATCCTATAAATTGTAGAAAATTCTGCTACAACAAATCTATTTATAGTCTTCAAATAAATATATAAATATAGTCTGTGACAATAGTGTTTACCTCAAGTCGGAACTTGAAAAATGTATGTTATTGATGATCATGATTGATGCAACAGATAATACACACAACTTCAATGGTTATACATATAGACTCAAACATGTTACTGTGAAAGGTTGCATTTTTCGACTTTCAAATATTAGGTGCTATGCGTAGTCTCCAATCAAGATTCAAAGTATACCTATATTCGCACGAATCTTAGTCAACTATTTGTTCGTATCGTACTACTATTTGCCTCCGATTGCTGTATGATTGCATGATAATTAGTAGCTGAAACATAGAAACTCGTACCACGGCTCACGCATCCTAAATGATACACTATATCTGATTTATATACCTATATTATGCATAGAGTCACAAAACATACATTTGACAGTTTGATAGTCACTCTTCATAACCTGAAATTTTGAAATTTTACGCGAGGGAAAAATGGGGCTACTTGATATAAATTTTGCAGTTTAATTTTCAGGCGTTTCAGTAACGAATAGCTAAGTAAAATTTCCGTATGACTACCTATAGTTTAAAAATTGAAATCATATCACGCAAACGAAATGTTTACACAACGGCCACAGACTGTTATATTCCTGGCTAGACCAGCGAAATGACTCTTGCAGTGATACTACGTAGCATGATAATTGTTGCTGCGTCATCTGTCTTTATTCGTTGTAACGAATGTTATATACATACACGTCAACACAAGTCCACTTTGCTATAGTGTATTAGTAGGCACGCTCACTCTATTCCAGTGCCCAAGAAAAGAAGGAACGCCCCTCTATGTTGCTTATATAGTCATACAAACACCGATGACGCGATCGTGGAGAACACGGACGGGAAAAAGAATTCTTGGTCGAACTGAACGCTTGTAATTTGTAAAAAAATCATAATATCAGTCACCGTGCACCGATCGCATTGACCTTGGTCTTGAATGAAAGCTGCTTGGACCATCATTCTAAATATCAATTGATAGTCCCCATGATGTTACAGAATACGACACAATATTGAAAAACATTATACCATTATTACCCCCACTCCGCCGGAATCCAATGTCTCCGGTATAGAGACTCGTCGAGCCTCACGCCGCGCGCTTAAAAATTATTTTTAATGTACTTGGCGCGAGACTCTACCGAGTCTCTTGATTAACTGTTCAAACAAGCGGAAGGCATCCTGTATGGTGCCGGCATCGCTGATTAGCTGTATGATTTTTTTATGATTTTTCTGTAAAAAAAACTTTAAACGCGTTTTTCTCAAAACCACTTTTTTTCTTACTTTGTTGATTTTTTCTCCGGAACTACTGAACCGATCCTTATGAAATTTTAACAAACTACATATTCGTCACATGTATGGCTACTGCTGGAACTAGAATTATTTGAAAATTTTGATTTTAAGTACTTTTTTCAAGCGAAATATCACAACAAAAAAAGTCTCATTTTTGGAGACTTTTGTTTTCAACAGCCGCCATTTTGTTATTTTTGCATCATAATTAATAATTCTAGTTCGGACAGTAGCCACAAGCATATTGAACTCGAATCTTTTTTATTTTTGTGTTTCAAATGAATCTACTCAGAAATAACATCAACGAAGCTGATATCGCTTTTTTTCGATGGGCTATGCGGATGCTGCTACCAGGGATAGATAAATGATGTATTGATGTCTAATGAATAAACAAAAAATTTTCATACATTCCAAGAGATGTTTCATCAAGCCCAAACAAATTGACATCAATATCTTTTATAGGAACCATACAAAAAATTCCCAAAAATACCTAATTTTTCAGCCGTCTAAAGTGGAATGATCCCTTAAATTAGTATTCGAATATGTATTGAATTTGACATAATACTTTGAACTGCGAATTTTTTCAACAGTTCACAAATTTTCCAACATTGAAGAGGGGAAGGGATGATGGATTTGTGCTTTGTTTCCAATGCAGTGCTTTCGAACTGCTTTATACAGACTGTAGGCAATTTTGGTCCCTTTAAAGATGTGCAATCGCCCATAGCTGGCGCTTGGACATATTCCGTTCGCAATTGCTGATTATATTTTGAACACTGAAAAAAAAATTGATATTTGCAAGGTTAGAGACTCCGTATCTCTATGTGCATGATTTAGTCATTTCTGTTCCGCGGAAATGTTGCTGCATCGCTAGAAATAATGCAGGCAAGATGGATTGGCCCTATCCATATCTTACACGCTCCCACTACTTATGAACTTTCCCATTTAAAGCATTTTTTTCACTGATTATTGAGATGATGAATAATTTTCAACGATCGTCTAATCGTGATTCATGGGCTCAACTAAATCTGCGGGATCTAGCTATTATTATCGAAATTCTATAAGAAAACTACGATCGCGGGCTGTGCGAGGAGTGAACTCATGACGATTGCTCTTCATATTGTTCAGTTGGGGATCATTTTTCGTGATTACTGTAACGATTACGATGTTTCAATATCGTTTTAATTAATACATATTCTTCATCCATCTTACCCACCCGCATATAGGGAATATATCTATACTCCTATATATTTCCATAATTTTTTTCGATAATAAATTCATAAATTTTTTTTCTTATTCGTTAAGACAATAAAATAATATAGGTGCAACTTCGGCGGAATATCGAAGCTGATAAGAATAAAAGATAAATAAATTACCGTTTCAGCAGAATTATCATAGCTTATCCTGCATCTTCCCTACTGAAAATGTTTATGTGACAAATCACACGATGTTATGAAAGAATGTGGAATGTAATTTATCATATGATTTGTCTTGTGAATTCGCTAAAATATATGAAAAATCACATAATAAATCACATAAGCACGAATCATCAGATATACTATATCAAAAATCATATATGGTCAATCATATAGTTTATCATGTAATTTGTTTTGTATTATATCTGATGATACGTGGTTATGTGATTTATTACGTGATTTCGTATATATTTTAGCAAATTCACAAGACAAATCATGTGATAAATTACATTGAGAACTCTTTCATAACATCATGTGATTTATCAAGTGAACATTTTCGATAGGGTTGCGCCTCCCACATTATCCAATATAGTCAATATCTCACTCTGCAAAGCTGAGATTCGTAGGGAAGAGTCCCAAGCTTTGTGGTGAAATCGTAATTATAAAGTTCGCGGAACACGAAATAATAACATTATCCTAACGGGGATATACCGCGTTCAAAAAGATCAGACTTTGTCACATACAGAGAAGCTAACGTGAAAGTTAACACTCAGTCACAGCCAACTCGGGACACTCCACGTTTTTCGTCTATTTTTCACAGGCTGGCCATCCTCTATTTATTTTTTTTTCCTTTTTTTCGTTCGATTCTTTCCGATGTTCATCGATTTGACCAGAAAATTAAAAAAATAGCGCATGGCTAGCCTGCGAAAAACAGACGAAAAACGTGGAGTGTGCGGAGTTGGCTATGACTGAGTGTTAACTTTCACGTTAACTTCTCTGTATGTATAAACATCTGATTTTTATTAAATAGGTGAGGTATTCCATGCCAAGTAAACCAATCGTTGACCCTCACCTCTTCAAAAACTGACGCCGATTTTTCTGGTGATGAAGGAGTATAAAAAAATATTTCCTGAATTTTTTTCAGAATTTTCGGATGACAGCCGATGGTCTATATGATTTTTTCCTCTTTTTTTGGTTTTTTATGCATAACTCGACCCGTTCTGTTTCATCGATGTCCATGAATGAAACACGAAATTTTTCGGTCGACTTTCAGAATAAATTTTTTTCATATTTTTATTCTCGCTTTCCGATGCCTAAGACGTGAAAAATTCGGAAAAATAACAAGAAAATTGAGTTTTGACCACTTATGACGGTCTCGATTTTTTTGAAAAAAATTACCAAGATTCCTACTCTCAAAACGATTTTTTTGAGCCGTGCCAAATCATGGGCAGAGCACTGGATCCAATTTATTTCATGGTTTTTCTGTAAAATTTTTCTCATTCTCTATCGATGTTGACATTGAATGTTCGAAAAAGTTATTAAAACATCAAATAATCATAATTTTTGCTCGAAATGGCACTAAATTAACATCAAAGATGCATCGAGTTCGTTGTGGATAATTTTTCATAAGAATAATGATTGAATAAAAGGATAAAAATGATCCACAACGAACGCGATGAATCTTTGATGTTAATTTAGTGCCATTTCGAGCACAAATTATGATTATTTGATGTTTTAATAACTTTTTCGAACATTCAATGTCAACATCGATAGAGAATGAGAAAAATTTTACAGAAAAACCATGAAATAAATTGGATCCAGTGCTCTGCCCATGATTTGGCACGGCTCAAAAAAATCGTTTTGAGAGTAGGAATCTTGGTAATTTTTTTCAAAAAAATCGAGACCGTCATAAGTGGTCAAAACTCAATTTTCTTGTTATTTTTCCGAATTTTTCACGTCTTAGGCATCGGAAAGCGAGAATAAAAATATGAAAAAAATTTATTCTGAAAGTCGACCGAAAAACGAAAAATTTCGTGTTTCATTCATGGACATCGATGAAACAGAACGGGTCGAGTTATGCATAAAAAACCAAAAAAAGAGGAAAAAATCATATAGACCATCAGCTGTCATCCGAAAATTCTGAAAAAATTCAGGAAATATTTTTTTATACTCCTTCATCACCAGAAAAATCGGCGTCAGTTTTTGAAGAGGTGAGGGTCAACGATCGGTTCACTTGGCATGGAATACCTCAGGTGTAGTTGAGTACCGTTGAGATGAAAATCAAATGTGATAAAACATTTGATCAGAATCGCTCAACATAGTACGACGTCATAAAACATCGTACAAAATATGATGATGAGTAGTATCATTCACAGGTATATGAGGCATTCCACCCCAAGCCGAGTTAAGTCTGACACTCACCACCGGGTTTTTTTTTTTTTTTGTTATCCAAGTATGGTATAGAATTATAGTGTACAAAAAAAAAAAACATATTTCTCATCGAGTTTTAGATTTTTTGGACCACGGATGATTATTACTGCTCCCAAAAATACAAAACCCAATTTTGGAATCAATAGCCCTAATCGATTGGCTTCAAAGTTGTCTCATAAATTCTTTGTTAAAAAACGAAAATTTCAAGACCAAGATGGAGATGGGCGCGCTTTTTGTTTAGAAGCTACAAGCGTAAAAAGTAATTGAATCAGCATAGATATAATGTACTAGATTGGACAAGATGGCGGCTGACATTAGTGTCGCGCCATGAATGTAGGCGGCATGGCCATCGAAAATGGCATTTTCGTGGATTTCGCTTCAGTACTCTTTTTTACCAACAGTATTGCGTCTTGGTAAGAGTTCTGCAGAAATTGATCGATAATCTAGATATTCGATCTGACCTACAGATTTTTAATGATTGCGCATTTCACAATGTTGTTTTATATATTTTGTAGCATAGTAGGAGTTGAGGCATAGATACAGGGTACATTCATGAATTCCTCTGAATGATACATATCATATGGGTCATTCCTTGTGAAGTGGGCTTTTTTTTTCCTGCACCGACCTCCTATATATTTTTCATAATCTGCCAGGTTGTAGCAGAAAAGAAGAGGTCTAGTTTTTTGCTGATAGCTCTAAAACTATGAGGGATAGCGTAAATTTGAAAATAGATTCTCAAAGAAAAAAATTTCAATAGAAAAGTCTTGACTTTCGGAACTCATATCTCAATTATTTATACTTATAATTTAATGTTGAAAGTAGAGCTTCACATATAATTTTTTTTTTTTTTTCTACAATTTAATATCAATCTATAAATTCAAATGCATTGTGATATTATCTAGACACTTACGAGAGTAAAATTCCGTCCATAAAAAAAAAATTTCGTCGATTTTTCAACAGTTGAACATGTTAATAATAGAAATCCATTTGTTTTGGAGTTTTCGTCTATGTATATGGAAAATCGTGTAATTTTTTAAGGAAAGCTGCTAAAATTATTTCGCTTTGTGGAGACCTTTTGACATAACCTATCAGTTATAAATTATCTAAGCTAACAAAAAACCAAAAAATCAAAAAAAGTGGTTAAAATTTTTTTTTAATCGAATTATATTATTATTAGTGTTTTTATTTAATCAAAAGTATTCAAAAACATTTGTTTTTAATTTTTTGAGCCATTTGTTTGGAAAATTTTGTAAACAAATGGCGTAGAAGTTACATATTTGTAAGAATTTTATCTTTTGTTATTTCATTTGCTAGGGAATATTATGATTTTAAGAACAAAAATTTATTGCTAAAAAAATTTTTTGATGACTAATAATCAATTTCTTTGTTCTCGGGTTGTAAAATGATTTATTAAAAAAAATTTTTTGCTAATCAATCATTTACAATTCTTTACACAAATTAAATGAATGAGCATTTTTGTTAATAATTCAATTGTTTATTGAGTAAGCGATTTGTGACTAACAATCACCGAATATGTTCAAAAAATTCCTTAGATTTTTAGAACAAAAACAAAAAAAATGACGTATGTCAAAATGTGGAAGAAAATTTTTTCAATTTTTTATAGGATTTTATATTTTGGCACGCTATGGAAGTGAAAGCGGCCACTCAGTTTGTTAAGTTATTAACAGCTTTAACTTTTAAACTATCAGAGATATGGTATAATTGGCATCCAAGCCGATTTTATGGGCCATTAGATGATCTTTGAAATGAATAGTCGACCAAGTTCGTTGCTATTATAGATCGTCAGTTACATGCATTTGTTTATGAAAAATGAAAGCTTTTTTCCTTATATTCAACCTGTAATAGTTTATATCTTGTAAACTATTACAGCAATTGATTTTCAAGACGATTTTATCAAAAGATAAAATATGTTCCAAATTAATATTCAACTAAATCGATATCTATAATAGTTTTAAAAATATATGCATTCATTTAAATTATAGTACTTTTTTTCATGCTTAACGATCTTTTATCTCGATCTTTATCTTTTTTCTCGGCGGATTTCTATTCTCTCAAGTGTCTAGATAATATCATAATTTTCAAAGAATTTTAAATTAATATTTAATGGTATAAAATTTTTTCCTAATTTTTTAGGGTCGATATTGTGGCGGCGTAACAGCGCTGCATTCGCCCAGCGGAGCTTTATTTTCAACATTAAATTATAGGTATAAATAATTAAGATCGAGTTCGTTAATCAAGATAGAGACAGGAGGCGAGACTTTAGCTTCGGAGATTTTTTCCTTTTTCAGAATCTTTTCTCAAATTACATTCTCGTTCTTAAGTTATTTTTCATCTTCGACGAATCACAGCGAAAGGATTTTTGTTCGGTCATGTTTTTAAAATTCCATTAAAGATTACGTTGAATTAGTTTTAGACAGAGGTTTGATGGAGATCTCGACGTCAAACCGTTCAAAACATACAGCCCTCAAGAGTTTGAATTCTCAATTAAATACGTGAAAATTGCGAAATTTCATAATTCGAGCGATTCTTGAGTTGAGGGATCGAAAATTCGCCAGACTCCGTTTCTGTAGATAAGAAACGAATACAAATAATAACATCACAAATAAAACGACAAGGTTCTTCTCCGTAAGGATCGGCGTGGAACATCCCATACATGAGAGTTGAACAATCGAATAGAGAAAACTGATTTTTCGAAAAAGTATAGTGATTCCGCTCCATAAAAATAAAAAAAATGATGAGCCGCCAATTAGTAGAAACCATTGCATTCGTAGGATGTTACAGTGTATGTAAAGTGATGCACAGCCGTAGCATGACGCGAACGTTTCGTAAGTCTGCTTTGACCGACAGAAAATTTGTTTAATTTCAGCCCCCGGGTAAATACCTTTCCGATATCGACAAATGTTCTGTTTTACCATGAATTCTAGGTGGCAGCATCGGATGTCACTATTATTGTGTGACATATTGCCGTATACCACTAAGTTTTTTTAACTTGTCCAATCTAGTACCTTATATCTATGGAATCAGTGAGAAAAACCGAATTAAATATTTTATATTCCTAAAATCAGCGGTAGACTGATTAGTTACACATAAATTATTGCAAAGTAATAATTAAATTAATAAAATTTTGAATACGTAGGACTTTGGAGAAATTTGTACAGCTAGTTTGTTTATCAGAAGAAAATTTTAGATAATTGTAAATATATAACCTCTGGTGCAAAAACCTTTCGCCAAGTACATTATAAATGTGATATTTCCCACAAAAATAGTTTTGTAGCCATTTAATCTACAAAAGTATTGAAATCAATGGACGTTGCCAAGTACCAATCAATTTACTCCCAATTAATTTCTGAATGTAATCTAGTCTTAGTTTTCAGTGGGAATTTACATTTCGATATGTATAACGTGCGTAACACGTAAGAACATGGAACATACGAACTCATAAGCAAAGATCAATTAAAATTAAAATTTGGAAAAAACAAAGACAAGAAAAAAAAATTTGGAGGTAGTGGTACTTGGCGGGCATTTTTAATTTTTAATTTCAATTTTTACAAAAATGCCCGTGATCATGATTGATCATGAGCGTTATCGAATAAATGATTATTGATAAAGCAATTTTTATTTCATGATTTTTGTCACGAATATTTTTTGAATGATTGTTTTAATTAATGATTTTTTCAACAGTGTGCCTAATATTCAATACTTTTTTCAATTTGAATTCTTTTTCTTCTTGTGAATATTTTTTTTTTTGTGGGGGCTCCGCCCCCCCACACCCCCCTGGCGGGGGCTTCGCCCCCTGCACCCCCACCAGGGCCGCGGCCCTGGACCCGCTCCCCCCGACCGTTATCACTCCCTATTTTCTGACTATATCAGTGTTATTCAATACTACTTTGTCAGATTTTATCGCGAACTGACCGCAACTTGTGTCGAAAAATAGTATACATAACTCGTGCGGGCAGGTGATCCTGCACTCGTGCTTCGTGCCACCCTCGCTTCGCTCGGGCGGCAAACGTCGCACTCGTGCAGGTATCACCTACTTTCCGCACTTGTCACGTAATGTACTATTGTGGGAAATATCACATTTATAATGTACTTGGCGAAAGGTTTTTGCACCAGAGGTGCTTTTGGGGGGATTTCATTACTTTTTGTACTATTTCGATTCGTACTAAGTCTTGTTCATGATGAATTGTACAAAGATCAATTGTATAATTTATACGTACGAAAAAATTATACATTTTGAATTTAAAAATGGCAAATGGTCGTATGATGGCGCTTAGGACCTTATGCCAGCTGACAAACCTGGGCTTGTTGATTTCATGCTATGCGTTTTGATAAGCCATGTGTAAATATGAACAAGAAAATCACCATATTGACAGCTATAATGCGCCACTGGCTAACACAGTAGCTTCTATTTACAACAAATATGCACTATACTTCTGAACTTTGTGGATTCGAATTCCAGGTAGAGTCAATTACTCTGTAACTGTGACGCAGGAAATATCTGGAGATCAGCCTTACACGGATGTAGAATCGAAACGAAATTTGACCGAAGATTAGTTTTGACATGAAGAAACTACAGCGACGATTCTATCAAATCAAATATTATAATATGTTTATAAATTCACTCATGAATCTTAGTCTACTGATAACAATGAAAATTTATCTATATTTCTAATATTCATTACGTCAAAACATTACCCTAGCGGGTTCTTATATACGCTGAATATACCATGAGACAACGTATGACTACGCTCTTACCGCTAGTTATACCTAGATAGTAAGAAGGTATTCATACGTTGCCTTATGGTATATTTGCGCCCAAAGCATACCACGGACATACCGTATGTCTACAGTTCATAGATAGATTTGTTACGGTATAAAAATAAGGAAAGATATCAACAATTATTTTTATTTGTCGAAAGCGATTACTATAAACACTGATTTGCATGATATTTATGTATGAATAATGCAAATTGCATAGAAAAAAAAGAAATAAAAAAAAAACATACTCCACTATCGGGACTCGAACCACCGATCACACGCTTACGCGGTTGTGAACCAGAGCGCTTACCCACTGAGCCATCGGCTTCTTAATGATTGCTACTATTCGAAACATATGAAGGCACTTGAATTTATTCAAACTTATTGTCACAGAAACGACTGAGAGGCACATTTTATTATAACTTTCACCGTTTCAAATCCTAGACATGACCTACACATGAAATGTAAATTAATCAAATCGGTGGGGTGAAGTAGATAAGGTCGAGCATTACGCATATAAGTTTACATTTCACACTCAGTAATACGTGATTTATAAGTTCGGATAAATATACGTCCGAAATATATGTCTCGATACATCTGATTTTCGTACCGTATGACTACGAGAAACATACGGTTTTACTATGATATGTCTTCGGTCTGATTTGGGCGCGAAACTACTGTGAAACAACGGTATTCTCATAGTGGTTATACCAAGTAAATACCTATACCGTGTCCATACCGTAGAATTGAAGGGTACTCAGCGTATATGAGAACCCGCTAGAGTAGAGACAAAGGACAGTTGAATGTTGATCGCTGGCTACAATGGAAATAAATAGCACTCAGGTAGCCCCTAGAACCTTATACCTTGTCATACTATCGGTCATAATTCACATTTTTCGATTCTTATAAACGATTCTTGTCACTGGATATGAGCGGTTCGCCTAGCACGGTGATATTAAAATAACCTGAAAGCAACAGTCTATCACCCTTTAACTGTACGCAGAAGATATTTCAGAATGGATTTTGCATGACTTTAGAAGATTTAACATTTTGATTATAGCTCACTGTACTGAATCAAAATTTGAGTCAGAAGTATTAATTTCCATATGAAAAAAATACTGCGGTCATTCTATAAAAACAAAAATTATAATATAGCAAATAGTATTTGTAGTCTCCGAATGAAGATCTCTATAAGCTTACTCATGAATCTTGGTCCACTAGTGACAATAAAAATTGTCTCTATCTTTCATATTTATTGTATTAAATGTTAGAGATAAAATGATATTCATCGTTGACTTAAGGGAGTATACCCACCTGGAGAATAATTTTTGTTTAAATTACTGCTACGCTCTGAGAAAACATTTTTTTGACTCAGTTTTTTTACAGTTGATTAGTACTATTTTGATACATAGTTCATGATATTTCAAGATTTTGTGGTCTTCGCTGCACATAGACTTAGTCCATCAAAGAAAAATTGGTTGTCGTAAGGTACAGGTTGCTGTGTTTCATGAAATTTCTTCAAATTTGGAGGGAATATTCCATACGATAATGTAATTTAGGGCCAATCAAATAATAATTCATGAATTTGATTTTTGCACATAAAAATCTGTGATTGTAAGACTTTTTTTTCCATTGTTTTTAAAAAAGTGTCTTATAATAAAAAAATTATAATGTTTAAAAGTTAAATTCATGAAATATTATTGGCTTGGCCCTAAATTCCATACATATAGAACATCCCATCGAAATTTGAAAAAATTTCATGCAACGCAGCAACCTGTACTCTACGACAGCCACTTTTTCTTCGATGAACTAAATCTATGTTCAGCGAAGGCTACAAAATTTCGAAAAATCATGAACTATGTATCAAAATAGCACTCATCAACTGTAAAAAAAACTGAGCTATAAGACACTAAAGTTGATTAAACTTTTTTTGAAGTATATTGAACTTTTTGATTAGTAGATTGAACTTTATTCAAAGATCTATTCAAACTAGATTTAGATATGATCGTAAGCCTGGAATGAGATATAATTCTTTATGACATATAAAATGAACTGAATATCCATAAGTTTTAGATGACAGTCGAGAATGAATATTCCATTGCTCCTGATGCAATATGTTTTGTACTTTTCGAAAATTTTTACCTCACGTGCTTCTGCGTAGGGGATATCATTACTTTAATAACATTTGCTACAGTTTATATAGTTCATATTGTTGTAAGTAATGTGACTGCACAAAATATAGCAATTTTATCTCCTGCTTCCGCATTTTCTTATGTTAGCCGAGAGGGAATATTATTACGGGTATTCACATAACCTCAAAGACTCGAGCTCGTGAGGTAAACGATAAATCACATAGGTTAATATTCATTGTTGGTTGAAAGATATCGGGTCCATATTCGAACATGTTTATCTCCTACTCTGTGGAAAGTTTTCAATCAAACATTACTTTGTGAATTTTGCACAATTAAGTCTTTCACATGCCGGCTGACTTGAACTGTCAGTTTGACAGATCGACGCGCATGCGCAATGGCCTGGAGCGATGAATTGTGCTGAAAAGGGAGAAAAACTGAGAACGTGAAACGAGCCACCTCGAAATTAAAAATAATCATATCTCAGCTATACGAGCACAGATTCTATTGATGTTAGGCTTAAATGAAAGCTCTTTTGATCCTCATTCTCACAATTAATCGTAGATCTGCATGATGTCACCAAATACGGTGGGACAGAGAAAACATTATTCCCCCACTCCGCGGAAAATTGCCGCAGCTGTAAAGAGACTCGAAGAGTCGCTACGTACAGTAATGTTCAATGATGGGGTCCTAGTGGCTCACTATTTTTTCTGGACGAAAACTAAAGCGAGTTTTCATTCTCGCGAATTTCATGTGCCAACGCTCAAAGAAACAATAGTCAACAAACAATAGGGGTCAATTGTTTGTCGTATAGTCTCCATGGTTTGTCGGCTGCTGTTTCGTTGGGCATAGGCACACGAAATTCGCGAGGATAGAAACTCGTTTTAGTTTTGGTCCAGAAAAAATAGTGAGCCATTGGGACCCCATCATTGAACATTACTGTACAAAAAAAAAATTTTTTTAATGTACTTGGCGCGAGACTCTACCGAGTCTCTTGATCATAAAAATGGACACCATGCATGGAAACTCATAGAAGTTTTATTCTAAATACTAAAATAATCTGATTTTGCGAACTTTATATTGTAAAAATGTATAGATCCAAAATCTGTCACAAAAAGTCTAATATTATTTTCACTTTAATTCAACAATCTCAATTTTTGACACCATAGAAGCAAAAGCAACTTTGAGGATTAGCAGGGGATTATCCCAGAACAGTAATATAATCGTTCCCTAAAGGATTTCATATAAAGCAGTATATATAGAGCAGACATTCCAGATTTGTTAACAAATTCCCTGACTTTTCCAGGCTTGAGCCAATTCCTCGACTTTCCAGACGTTTCCAGGTTTTCCGGACGAGTGGCCACCCTGTAATTCGACACAGTACAATAACTATGTCACTTATGAGGCGCCCTCAGGACATCCTTGCCAAATGGGGCCCTTGACTCGGGTAAGCTCGGGCCCCACACCTGGCGTGCACGTGTGGGTGGCTCTCATGTATAACAAAATAAAATATTTCATGACCATGAATTCAATAAACCGAAAATTTTCAACCTCGATTTTCAGCAATTTCGTATTTTTTTTTTCCTCGACAATTTTTCCCCGAATAGTCCTTGAAATGCCCTAACTCTGTATGTAAGTTTCGTTACCAGCGACCAGCCTTTGTAAGGGAAGTTATGAATTATAGCGTTATTCAAGCCTAATATCAAATTTTATTGAATATATAATCCCCAAAAAAACACCTCTGGTGCAAAAACCTTTCGCCAAGTACATTTATGTGTAGATCACTCCACCAAAAAATAATAAACGTTGTGCTCGTTCGCTCGCTCACTCGATTAGTTTATGATTACCAACATATACAAGCATTGAAATCAGATAAAACTGCCAAGTATTTGTATAATAATAAAATTTTGGAAATAAAAAATTTGTTCAAACTAAATAATGTTGTATCGATTGCAGGTTTATATTTGTGTTGATTGGTTTATAATTATTGGTTGAAAAAACAGTTTGGATAAACAAATTGGAGATAACCACATTCATAAAAAAATATTCATAACGAAAAATTTATTTGAAAAAAAATTTTTTAAAAATAAAAAATTGGAGGTAGTGGTACATTGGAGGACCAATGTTTAAATGACTATCAGAGGACATTGACATGGTTCGCAATTCATATTTCATTGGTTTTTCTCTATGAAAGGCCCGCCAAGTACCACTACCTACCTCTAAATTTGTTATTTATTTATTTTTTTTCAATTTTTTCGTTATGAATATTTTTTTATAAATGTGGTTATCTCTAATTTATTTATCCAAGCTGTTTTTTCAACCAATAATTATAAACCAATCAACACAAATATAAACCTGCAATCGATACATTATTTAGTTTGAACAAATTTTTTATTTCCAAAATTTTATTATTATAAAAATACTTGGCAGTTTTATCTGATTTCAATGCTTGTATATGTTGATAATCATAAACTAATCGAGTGAGCGAGCGCAGCGAGCGTACGAGCACAACGTTTAATCTTTTTTGGTAGAGTGATCTACACATAAATGTACTTGGCGAAAGGTTTTTGCACCAGAGGTGCTTTTTTGGGGATTATATATTCAATAAAATTTGATATTAGGCTTGAATAACGCTATAATTCATAACTTCCCTTACAACGGCTGGTCGCTAACGAAACTCACATACAGAGTTAGAGCATTTCAATGACTATTCGGGAAAAAATTGTCGAGGAAAAAAAAATACGAAATTGCTGAAAATCGAGGTTGAAAATTTTCGGTTTTTTTATATTATGCAACATAACTCCGATGATTTTGTATCGATGTAGAGGAATTTGAGATTTTCTGAGAGTGCTTAAAATTCCACGTATTTTGAAGAAAAAACATCCGAAATCGGTCCACTTGTTCAAGAGTTATAGCCGTTTGATAAAAAGAACACACCCAGAATTGATAAAAATGGGTATTTGCTCGAAAAAATGAAAAAATCCTGAAATAGGGGTCCCCTCAAATTGCTCAAAGAGTGATATATTAAATCACTGAGCGATTTAAATTTTTGGTCCCGACCTGCCTGGGTGATTTGAGATGGAATCAGTCTGTTACAGAAAGTGTTTGAATCAACGGAGTTATATCATTCTTAGCACTCTTATTTGTCTTCCACTCAGGATCCCTATGGCGGATCTGTGAAGTAAAGACCCTGTATGCAAACGATTTTCTTGTAGATAATGTTCGGATGTATTTTGCAACGCGTCTACATGTTACAAATCAAAGGACAACACAATCTTGATATCACTTTACTTTAATTTTATGTGTTTATGCGTCAGTTATTAATTGTACACTTTATTTATTGTTGATGGAATCAACAATAACGCTCGTCCAATCGGTACATTATAGGCTATCAAACAGTTGATTGCTGGTCCACGATGATACGAGGTGCCTCCGAAGCAGCGGCTCCACACATTATTATATTTATATTCGGCATCATCTATGGGTTCGCTAATATTTTGTGGTCTAAGATTATCTTTCCTCATTTCTGTATTATCTGTAACACTTGTTTTATCACATAAGAAGATGAACTTTCATCTCCGGCATAATCTTTACTTATGGTAGAAATTTGACGTTTGAATAGGGATATCTTCAGTTGAAAATGTAAGATTAATTTTTATTTAGATCAATAAACTAAAATGATGATAGATGATAAATTAGAAGTGCATACATCGTATAACCATTCGTTACCAACCCAGTCAGCCAAAGTGTCTACAAGAGCTCTTGTAAGAGCTCTTGCTTAAGACGAGAAAGAGAGTCCGATGCAAGAGTTCTATTAGAAGTCTTCTAGAACTCATTACTTTGGAGTCGAATTATAGAGTTCTAAAAGAGGTCTTATTTTGGAGCTCGCGTAAACGGGTTTGCTGAGAAGTCTGAAAGAAGTGCTAACTAAACGTGAACCTAACCTAACTTAACCTAAAATCGTATGCAAACGTATGTACGATTACAAAATGCCGGCAGAGGCCAAAGCGTGATTGCCGTAATTAACTTCGCTTATTGAAACAATAGAGGTAAGTGTAAAATACAACTAATAATTTATATCATATATATCGAGCTGTGTTTATGAATATTCATTCTAGACAATTATTCGAAACTGTTGTTCACATACGATGTAAGATCCACAATTGTTGAAACTAACATGAATCCAACCTCACTTTTCTTTGTAGCACATGCGCGTATAGGTCCGTATATAAAAAGTAGATGGGAATTAATCGAGTGTCGATAAGTAAGTCTTGATTCTGCCGACTTCATGTAAGATATTCCGACTTCATGTCAGTTGTAAATAAATCTTGATTCTGCCGACTTCGTGTAAGATATTCCGACTTCATGTCAGTTGTGTTATATTGCACAAAATGAATAAAAAATAAAAAAACAATCAAATGTATCAAAATTTCTTGTATACATGCATTTAACTTTCGAAATGCTCCAAATTCGAGTAATTTATGAATTTGGCACATTTCGAATGGTGAATACATGTATTTCAGAAATTTCGATAAATCTCGTAGAATATAGTTATATGAACGGGTTCGAAGAACATTCTTATAACCGACTTCTGAAAGATGTCGTATTTTGGAGCTCTGAATTCACGTTCTGAAAGAGCTCTTTTCGAGGCTTTGGAGAGCTGCGAACAAGAGTCCAAAAAGATTGCATAAGAGGTCTCCTGGACTTCTTTTAGAATACTTATCGACGCTTGCCCGAGAGCTCTAACCAGTTTTCGCGCGCTCGCTTAGAGGTCTTTAGGAGCACATTTGGTTGACTGGGAAACGTATCAAGTAGTACTATTATCTTTGGTTTAGGTACTAAAAACTTGGGACACACCCGGTAGTTGAATTTCCGCAACGACCACGAAATGACAACACTAACATTATGATCTATGATACAAATACAATAAATCACTTTTCCACATATTAGGAATATGTATCTAAGTATATTGTAATGGAACCTGACGCCACAAAATTCTAATATCTTTATCGAATATAGCTGTTCAAATAATATTTCAAGTTGATAATCTAATGTGAATCTTACACAAAATTTTACACATATTCACACAAATTGCTTGGATCAGTTATTAACAAATTGTGTTTCGTTTTCTGATGTTCCATAAATTTTTCATGGCGTGTATCTAGTGATTTCTTATAGAGATAAATATCTCCATTCACCACGATGATTCGAATTGAATTTAGAATTTCGGGTACGGGTTACCGTCACATGTTTATTCAAATATATTAATAATTCCAATAAATTATTCATTCGTAACTGTATAGTTTAACGCTGTAACAGCAACAAATCAACAATCAAGCTCATGCAACGGAACTTCAACTTAATGTAAGTAGTGTGCAGGGGGAAAAACTAACCCCTTTCAAATACAACAAATTCGTCTTTATGTACAAATCTCATTCCTCCTAAAACATTTAAAGTCGATGTAATCAGCTGGAACATCTTGATGCCTGCTTTATGTCACGGTAGTTAGCAGATTGACTCTATTGAAACTAGATTTTCTATATATAGATCATCTTTAAATGAATATAAAAACTTAATTTTATCTCTTGGTCATTGTTTTTTTTTTTTTTTTTCTTTTCGCATAATTTGGAAAGTGAAATGAGCTGTAGTTCTATATTATTGACAAACTTGCTCGATTTGACATTGAAATTTTACAAGTCTCTAGAAAATAATTATATGCCACAATAATCTTCACATGAAATTGCCTTTTAACAAATTATATAAATACGATTGTTAACTTCAATGGTTTTTCAATGAATCTCCACTTTTGTCAACTCATGAAGGTCTTGGCAAGGTCTAAGACTACAAAACCACACAGAGTTCAATATACATACTTATGTATATCAGATCCCTGCCAACCCCCTCAAAATGAAATTGCACAAACTAATATCTAAAATTGTGTTATGTCATGATTCTTTCACTGACTCTTTTTTATCTAAATTAGGTGCTATAGGTATATGGCTGGTCGACGTAATACATACCTATAGAAAATGATTTGAAACTATTTTTCTCACATAGATTTCAATTAATATTAATTAATATGGCACCGATGGTCAGCTTAATAATTTTTGAAGTGAAATATGCTGAGCGGGCTCTGTTCTAATGAAATAAGATTTAAACCTTTGTGTCTACGATTAGCCGTACAACAATAACCCTTAGTTCCCTTCCCTTTCCAGCGTTTTTTTTTTCAACTTCCCGCTATGAAAATTGAAAATTTTCATAAAAGAAGGGAAGTTACTGGTTTCGGTCCGATTTTCGAAAACCGAGTTTTCATCAGATGTCGACGTTTTGAGGTCCTAGGAAGCTATTCCGACTATTTTTGGATGGACGTCCGTGTGTGTGTGTGTGTGTGTGACTAATTTTTTGTCGTACGATATCTTTAGAACGAATTGACCGATTGGAATGGTTCTTGTAGCGATCGAAAGGATTTATCGAGACTTAGATCTGATTAGATTTTGGAGTCGATCGGTCGAGTAGTTCCAAAGTTATTCGAAAAATAAAAATTAAAAAAAAAAAAAAAATTCAGGTTTTTAGCTCATAACTCCTAAACCGTTCGTGCGATTAGTCTCAAAACTTAATCAGGTTTAAGTCTTGGATAGCCCTTTCGATTGCAGCAACATTCATCAAAATCGAACGACTAGTTTAAAAGATATTGCACGACAAAGATTTCTTTTTTTGTTGTACGATACCTTTGGAACGAGTTAACCTATTTGAATGATTCTTGCGGCGATCGAAAAGGTATACCAGGACTTAAATTTAATTGAGACTGAACGATATCTTCCGACATCGAATATAACTCTCTGAAACCTAGAAATGTTGATATTTGAAAAAACTCGATTTTTGATTAAACATCAGACGGAAAAAAATTTGTATATGGAAAACTAACTATACTTATAACCTGCTTTAATGTATTATGAACACAAAAGTATCAATTTATTGTAACGTATATTTAACATATAGCGGGAAGTTTTAGGGTTGGCCCACAGGTCAACCGGTTTCCTGATTTTTTTTTTTTTGCAATCAGTACTGGTCTAATTGTAAGAAGATCCCTCTGACTCTGGAGAAGATGTTAAAATGCAAAAAAATGAGTAAACATTGTTTTCGAACTGATAATTCAATAAAATTTGTTTTTCCTGTTTTAAATCAGAGCATAGACGGGAAACATGGTACACGGACTACCCGTAGAAAGTTTTTGAATGTTTTGACTGGAATAGTTTGTGACGTTGTCATATTATTTGCTCTGAAATTTAGGTTTTCCAGTTGATTCGATATATTAGTATTTACTTTTCCCCAAAGATGAAAGCCACTCAAATCACAAACCACAATCTACAGATATGATAGTGAAAATTAATCGGACTTTGAATCAGCAAATTAGAAAATTCTATCTGATACTTTTGTTATTTTTGCTTTGAAATTACTACACAGACTAGAAACCTAAAACTTTACATGGTGTATCAGATTACATAATTTGATGAGGATAATTGTAAATTTTAATGCCACCTTTCAACGATTATGTAATCTCTGAGGAGAAAATAGTAATGATTCATATCTGCTTTTATTAATTGTTACCATCTTTTGACCGCAACCACTCATGCGGAACACAATGTGTACTATAGACATTCTATAGTGCCCTCCCGTGTAGAAATTTCGGCCGGGCTGTAACCAGGACCCGAATATTTGGCCTGATTTAGCATTAGGGCCCTGATCAGGAATTTCGATTGGGGCCTGTTAGGAAATGTAACGTTTCGCAGACCAAGCCCTGATCAGGTCAATTTATCAGGCCCTGGTTAGGAGAATACATCAGGACCTGATCAGGAATATGACATTACGCGAATAGTTGCGTGGAAAAAAATAAATTTAGATACTCAAAATGAATTAATTTCAACGTGTGAAGCGCTGATCGACACCTACTAATCGCAAACAATCGCACTTAGGTACAAAGTAAGAATTTTAAGATGAGAAAATTTTCGCATTATTGTGCCGGGATTCGATCTGGGGACGCTCGCATTCGCTTGTATTACTAGTCGCACGCTCTACTAACTACGCCAAACTACCTATTGACAAAGTAAGTCACTTTCTTGTAATTGTTTTGAATTTTGCATCTGTCTCAATGATATCAGTGTTTCAATGCGGTTAAGATATCTCAACTAAACATCCGAGTTGCAAATATGTTTTTAATTTAATTTCTTGCCTAGAGTTCCACAAGCTCTCACTCGATTTAACGCTTACAATAGATATTTAATAATATCTATAATATTGAAAAAATATTTATTTCTACAATAGTCTGATATTTTAAGATCTATCGTAGAAACTCCAATCTACAGATCTCTTTGAAAATTGTTATCAAAATATCCTATCGGATTCCACTTTTTTCTACCAAGTATCATGATATTTTTAAGACCAATCACAACTTAATTACGGAGAATCACATTTTGTCTGTATGTGTGATCGTTATTTTATTTAATATTTTCAATATTTGAATCTCTGGTCAAGATATCAAACGCAAAAGTTTCCTTCTGTACAGGGTGTCCGTCAATTCACGTTAACTGAGTAGTATAACGTAATGTCCCCTGTCGTTCCCTATGAACAACTAAGGCAGGAAAGTGTAGATGAAATTTTTGGGGTCTACAGGTACTCCATACTCGTTCGAACCTCAACATGTATTTTCGATGGAGTCCTAATATTGCCCGATCAAGCCCCAATCTGTTGGCCTTGTCAGAATCTCAACGTTAATTTCCGGCGAAGTCCTACTATTGCCCGACCAGGCCCCGACGTGTTGGCCTTGTAAGAACCTTAACGTTTATTTTCGATGAAGTCCTACTATTGCCCGATCAGGCCCCTATCTGTTGGCCTTGTCAGAGCCTCAACATTTATTCTCGATGAAGTTTTACTATTGCTCGATCAGGCCCCGATCTGTTGGCCTTGTCAGAACCACAACATTTATTCTCGATGAAGTCCTACTATTGCCCGATCAGGCCCTGATCGGGCAGTAATGAGGATTTATTATTTATTTATTTTCGAGGGGGTCTGAATATCACCCGAACAGGCCCTGATCGGGCAGTGATAGGGATCTATTATTATGGAATCCACAACTGATCCCGATAGGGGCCTTTGTGTTGTCAAGGCCTTCCCGAACTAAATTCTGCACGGGCTGCACAGATTCATGAGATGTTTTGGATTCTACACCTATTAGTCCAACCCAACGTTAAGCTTGACCCATAGTAACATTAGTAACCACATCTCTATTAGGCATACGTGTTAACCACATTAGTACGATTTGGGGTTTCGCATTTTCAAAGTATGTAACTGTAACTCTCGTATAAATAATCCAAAAGTATTCGATAACCAATATTTTTTGGAATAACAATTTCCCAGGAATCCAATGGTAATAGTCTCGAATGCGAGAAATAATATCGATATAGTGAAAGTATATCAAAATCAGAAAACAAATGTTCAAAAAGCCACGAACAAAAAATTTAAATGATGCAAATTTGCACTGGTGTGGTTACTACAGGTTTAACCGATTTGTGAACTGTTTCCAAATAATGATTCAAAAAACACTAAAACAATTTTACATTTTCTCATCTAGATTTCGTTCCCCTGTACGGTAATGAACGTTTCTGATTAAATGTTGCTTTCGCTGTCTCTCTGCAGTCCTGTATGCCCCTCTCTTATCCAACAATTCAGACCCGGAGGAAAATAGATTGGATGAAATGAGATTTAATAAGACATTCAAGTTATACGCATGATTATGTGCAATCAGATCTAATTGAATATTCTCAGCTGTATTGGGATGAAGTGAATATCGTTAGATATAATCAGTAACATCTAATCGTATTTCATTAGGCATAATAGGATATGATCAGATGTAACATCAGATCTAACCAAATCTAATTATACACAAAGCCGGACATGATCTGAAATCATTTGATTCAATTATATCTTATTAAATAGACTTTTCCAGGGCGACACTATTTAATAGCAGATTTTCATTTCCAATTGGCGAATCAAATCTTCTTGGAAACAAAAATTGTTCATCGAATTCAACGGACAGACTGCCATTGTTTGTTACAGATCCCGAAAGTATCATTACCCAAAGAATTAACATGACTTCAACCGTCTGTATATTCACCAACTACAATGATTGTCAGCGATGGATGTCAGAGTTGTTGGGACTTCAAACCGAACCATTACTGGAAGGGTTTGACTTCTGATAACTTTTGAAAAAATTAAAAATGACTTCCCCTGATACTGAATAGTCGAAACTACTAATTATTATCCATAATTCGTGTGATCTGACCATTAAAATATAAGCTCTGCGGTGAACTTTTCATCACAGATGCGGTAAACAGATCATGAAACACGAAACTACCAATATGCGATGCTTAGTTTAAACAGGTGCACGTTATTGAAAAGGTATGCTCATTAGAAAAATTTTATGCCAATATCTGTATCAAAAGGATGCCTTTTGAAAGCCGTTTGTGTTTCAAAGGTATGATGTGGCAGTTAGAAACATGCTCTAGTGGTCTTTAACCAATTTTAGTTAGTGAACGGACATCATTCTCCTGTTAATGACTTTCCTATAAACCTAAGACCGTAATAAACACTCGATATAGTTATATCGAGTATGAAGCTATAGATGGCGTTATTTACTTCAGTGAATTACTAACAATTTACCTTTCGTAGATCTTTTACAATCTCAAATTGGAACAATGTTAGCATAAGCATCATAGATTTTCACCCAGAGACGACAGAAATGTTTTTTCCGAGCATACTGGTTGTTTGTAAATGTATAGTATAATTGCCAATAGCATAATTGAATAGAAGTGAATGTCATCAGGATGCAACATGTCGGACACTCCATGTGGAATCGAACAGTCGATTTCCCTGATTCGTGACTCTCACTTGTCAATACTGAAGTACCACTTCGCGGGGTTGTTCATGACTTTTTTCAGATCTTTGGTCTGAATCACGTCGTATTTACAACCATTGGAAAGTTCAGTTTTTTGTTATTTACGTTATTTTTAGATTTACCCAGCTCGACCATTAAGTGACCAATCGGAAAAGTACTTTTACGAAAATTTTCGGGTTTTTAATGAAATTTTAAATTACTTCTGTGAAGTAATTTTGTTGTTAGTTATCCTCTGCATTAAGGGGATGGTCTAGTCAATTTTTACCGGCATAATTATCCTTTCGAATATCTCGGAAACGAAGGTCTCAATCGGATTGTCCTTTTGGCAGTGGATAATTGACGAGCAATGAGTTCGAGTTGGCATGAAAATTCAAGAAAATATAATTATTATTTCTTTGTTTTTTTTTTATCGTCAAGTGTGAGCGTGTCACCGATGTCGACTTATCGCAGAGTCTGCGCATCCTTTTCGCAAAAACGAGCTTCGAAGCACCATTCTATAGGGAATTACGAACACACCCATCAAAAAACATTTCTGTTTTATGCAGAAATGAGGTCTAATTCTGAAAACTCGCAGTTCGTTGTAATTAGCGATTGTAAATTGTTAGGAACCCATGATGATTCTTAGTTCCTGCATTGCCTGAGAGAGAGAGCTCAGCGTGCGAATCGTTGCATCTTCTTCTCACTCAGTAGCTATGAGAAGGAAAAGACGATGCAACGTTTCGCGAGCTGAGCTCTCTCTCTCGGGCAATGCAGGAACCTCGAAGGGAACCGAAAATTATCATGGCTTCCCAACAATTTACAATCGCTAATTACAACGAACTGCGAGTTTTCAGAATCAGACCTCATTTCTGCATAAAACAGAGATGTTTTTTGATGGGTGTGTTCGTAATTCCCTATAGAATGGTGCTTCGAAGCTCGTTTTTGCGAAAAGGATGCGTAGACTCTGATATAAGTCGACATAAGTGACACGCTCATATTTGATGATAAAATAAAAATAAATAATTCTATTTTCTTGAATTTTCATGCTCACTCAAACTCATTGCTCGTCAATCATCCGCTGCCAAAAGGACAATCCGATTAAGACCTTCGTTTGCGAGATATTCGAACGAATAATTATGCCGGTAAAAATCGACTAGACCATCCCCTTAATTGGCAGTTTTACCCGACAAATTTACACAATCAATTCTTTGCGAAAAGACAAAAACTTTGAGCTCAGAGCGCAGATAGCCGTGCATTTAGTTTGGGAAATAAAATATGGTAGATTGTGTTTTTTTTCTGTAATTATAATTTACGTGTATCTTCCAAACTAAATGCATGCCCTGCACAAAATGCCAAATACACACGATACAGATTCGTATAGGTAGATTCGGAAAAATTCCGGAATGAAAAACCGGAAAATTATCCGGTATATCCTGTCTATCCCGCATTTTGAGCAGGATGCCCATCCTCGCATTGGGATCACAATTTCTGTCTCTTTACAAAACGTACACGCACAGGAAAAAAAGTTAACTTGCACCAAGAAAGTGATTAGGAAAATCGAAATTATCCATGACGAATTAGTAAGTATTTTCTTGAACCAAGGAATTTTCTTAATTCAAGAAAATTTTTTACTTCGTCAGGAATGATTTCGATCTTCCTAACTATTTTCTTGAATCAAGAATATTTATCTCCAGCGAAAACAAATTTTTTTTCTGTGCGGGCTAAATTTCATCAAAATCGTTTGTGGCAGATCGCATGATTCCCATATACCGAGCGGATGGTAGCAAACTACTTTTAGTTTTGATCTAAGACTTTACAAATGGTGTTTTTTTTTTTTTTTTTTTGCAACTTTTTAGTACTTATTGACGGAAAATAAATGATAAAATGGTGCGGGTCACAGCTAGGTCGAAATTTCCAGGGACACCATATGATGTTTCCCGTTCTCAACTACTACCTCAGCCCACGATGAGACTTGCGGACAATGTGTGGCATAGAAAAGCGAACGTTCAGTAAAAATTCAGTCAATTCGATCATCGCACTTTTCTGTTACAAGCGAGTTTCTTTCAATTTTGGATAAAACTACCATTGAATGGGTAGAATAATTCATAACAAAATTATTTCGAAGAAGTTAATTCAGAATCGAACAACTTTCGTAAAAGTACTCATTGGATAGTTTATTTGGTGGTCGAGGTAAGGGAATCTGAAAAACAAATGAATTGCAAAAATCTGATTTTTTTAATGGTTATAAAAACGAGGTGGCTTAGACGAAAAATCTGAAGAAATCAGGAAAAATATGTCATTATTCGTTCATTGTGACATGGAATGCCTCGTATATGTATATGTGTTACAAATATGATAATTGATATACCAAACAAAGTTCTATCAGATGTAGCAGAGGTAAATTGAAACTTACTACATAGACCACTGCAAGTGTACCAGTGCACCATCTATACTAGACACAATACTTGAGCAAAGTATGTTTTGGTTGTTATTCACTACGGAAGCATTATTAAGTTGATAAATGAGAATATTAATTTATCAAAGTGGGGCTGAACCGAGTTTTATAACACCTAATACGCGCATGCAACATTAAGAGCCGATCGCTTCATCTGTGAAAATTTCGAATACGATACTGTGTGCTAAATATTTTCATTCATATTTGTGGGAGGTTGAAAATTCATAATACAATGAAGTACTTTCTCTTCACGGCGTTACTTGTCTTTGTACTTCAGAGATATCGCAAAACACCTAATAAAAAGCACAGAAGTATATTAGCACTAATTAATAGAACAGAATGTTGTATCAATAAAACATCTTACCAGATGACAGATGACAACACAGACCGACAATTTTTTTTCTTTTCAAAATTGTTTAATTTATCTCAACTGATTATATATTTGTTGGACATGCCGATTTGAAAAGTTACTGATTTTTCTATTTATAACATCAAAATTGTATAAAATCGGGACTATCAAAATAATATTAGAAAAAATTAATTAAAAATGAAAGATTTATGTTTTTCAAACTAGATCAAACTATTTGAAAATAGATAAAATCACTTTATAGTACCTACCGAACAAACTGATAATTGTTATAAAATTTCTTTGTTATTTATTAATGAATCTTGATTTCTGTTATTTTTTTCTTGTGTTTAACCCTTGAAGCATCTTGCTTTGAACTCTAGCAGTAATTGGCCATCATATTAATATCAAATCTTCTCTGGTATCAGCCATTCAGTTCGAATTGTCATTATGCAGCTACATTTTTGATATGTAGTGTATATGGGGTAGTCCACGTCAACACGATCGGGTCCTGACCCTCACCCTTTCAGATTTACCCACCGATTTATCATATTCTTTCTCCAGTGTAAGAAATTTTTGTGCATTATTACAGAGTTTTTTCAGCTTCCGTTTCGGAGCTATCGAATTTTGACCTTTTGGTAGTCAAGTTTTTCAAACGATCGTAGCTCAAAATTGAAAGGTCGGAGGGCAAAAGTTCATTTGACAAAAATTATTGCGTTTTGTCTCAGCTATTCAAGTAAATTTTTACAGATTTTTCGGACTTCTGCAATAGAGCATTTCATATAGAGAAAAAAAAATAAAAAAATAGAAAATCTCGTTTTCCAAAAAAAAACCGTTTTTTGAAATTTTCATATTTTTACATAAAATTCTGTGACTCAAACCGAAACTTTGCATATATTGGCCAAGATGGTTTGAGCATTCGTTTAGAAATTACAGGCTATTAAGTACGGATGAAGAGTTTCAATTTTTTCAAAAACTAGATACTTGATAAATTTTAGTGACTGTATTGAAAACTCTACGGTTCATAATTTACAATTCGAATCATTTTAACCATCGTAAGTGGAAAGTTGACTATGTATAATATACAAGGTGGGTCACTTCAAGTGTCGAAAATGGGAGGAACTCAATCGCCACGAGAGCCCGCCCGTTCAGCCAATCAACAACTAGAAAAATTTGGTCGACCGAAATTCTTACGAGAACACAAAATACCATTTCTTTGTGTAGAAAAGAAATATCAACAACTGCTCAACTAGGCTGTTAGGTATAGCAGTCTGTAGGTAGAGAAGGCCAACAATTCGAATCGCTTCAGTAATCGTCGAATTAAATAAATATCTAATAGCCTGGTTGAGCTGTCGTTGTTGCTTTTCTTTCCTATACCAAGAAATTGTATCTTGTGATTACAGTAGAACCTCGATTATCCGAACCAATTGGGACCGGGCCTAGTTCGGATAATCGAACAGTAATGTTAGGTAACACGATGTTCAGCGCTGGGAAATATTCAAGATATATGTAACACTTACATATATCTTGAATAGACACTTGAAGTGACCCACCCTGTATATCGACGCCCTAATGAAAAAACGTGATATCTCAAATTCTGGTTGAAAAACATGATATCTCGAGTTCAATTTGCAAACCATGCTAACTCTATATCACAATTTTTATATTTTATTCCAACTTTTCAAAATATTATTTTTATCTCAAGTTATCACCAACTTGAAATCTAATATTATTTTCATCACAAAATATTGTTTTCTTCTCAAGTTATTACCAACTGGAAATAAAATACAAAACATTGTGATATCGAGATAGCATGGTTTGCAAATTCAACTCGAGATATGGTTTCCAACCAGAATTTGAGATATCATGTTGTTCAACCAGAATTTAAGGTATCATGTTTTTCCACTAGGGCGACTATATTTATTGTCAACTTTTTAGTTACGATGGTTGAAATGATTAAAATTGTGAATTATAAACCGTAGACTCAGAAAGGTCAAAATTCGGTAGCTCCAAAACGTAAGCTGAAAAAAATCTGTAATAATTCACAAAAAGTTCTCACACTGGGGGAAAAAATGTAATCAATCGGTGGATAAATCTAAGAGGTTGAGGGTCAGGACCCGTTTGAGTTGACGTGGACTACCCCATATGCAATTATCAAAATGAAAATTTAATTTTTTAAATAAAACGAAACCTAACGTGATAAAAACATGAGAATATTTTTCCCTTACGTAGCACATCTACATTTATGAATAACACCTTGTATAATTAAAATACCAAAAACCTTGCCGGCCGGTGTAATTAGTCACTTCAACATACAACGTGCATACAACCGAATTGAATAAGATCTGCAAGGTAGTAAATTATTGTTATGATTTAATTGAAGGCAGAACTATTGTTAGTGAATCTTCACATAGTGCGAAAAAGCTGAGCAAGGCTGATCAATGTTTATGGTACCGGTTCGTTAGAAAATTATAAACATTTACACTTTACAAAACAATCAAGTCTCAGTAAAAACTAAATTAACAATATGATGTGAATGATTATAAATTAAACATAGGTATATGTCGATTTGCAATTATATTGTAGTGGAAATAGCACATGAACAAAAAATATTGTTACCTATTCTCATTTACAATCTCTGCAATGTCCTAAACACAAAAAAATTCTAATTTATCTTTGGATCAGCAACACATGCATGTGAAATTATTGGCACCCAGTATATCACTGCCAATGCAAAATATTTATTATCATATTTGTATAATAATATGCGAATATTTTCACCGAAAATTCAACGTCCCTGATCAAAGTTCATTTCGCATTATGTCCAGAAAAATTGACGTATGAAAATCCAGGCACTGTTCATGTTTTCCTTAGAATTAATGTGAATGAAAAGCTAATTAAATTCTTCCGGGGTGGTTTATTTAATGATTACTGTTCATACATAAGAAAACAAAAGCGTTTGAACTAGGAACCGAGTATTTCCAAGTGCATACAAGGACAAAGCCAAGGTATAGCTATGAAGAATTTGTTCGAATTTTTTGACAATCAATTTACGCAAAAATTCGAGCAATTCCCAGGACACAAGTAGGAGTCTAGGATACTTTCATGCTATATTTCGGCAAATTATGACCTTCAGGATTTACCCTGTTTTGGTAGACGGTAGTATTTTTATGTTATTTTGTCATATTCGATTATTGTGAGTATCTTTACTATTTATGCCGCAATTTCATATGGAATATAGTAATAAAAATTACGTATTGAAGTGAGCGGTGTTTCAGTGTAAATAAATCCTAGTTTGAACTAAACGATTATTTTTATGCGTTTATTTAACGTGAATTAATCATAATTCGACTGATCCTAATGATAAAGTAATAACTCGGCGTTCGAGCTAGAACAGCGACATTTCAGAACGGGGCAATACTGAGTATGTTTAACATCAGTAATCTTGGGATCATACGTTATTTCTGTCCGTCTCTTCGAGCCATTGCTTTTTGAATCCACTTATGTATTCCATTAGAACCTGTTGAATTGATGAAAACTATAACTGGTCTCAAAATTTTTGGTTTGTAGCTGAGAAGACCTAATCAGATTCTAGTCCAATCCACTTTCATACACGACTTCAGTTCCAGTTGACTAGAATAGGATGTTAGCTATATGTTTAAAAGAATCTTTGACAATCCCTTGCTCGCGCAATTTATTATTTGTGTTCCCTTTAGATTGTATGTTTTCACTCCAGTGGTGAAGATGATTTAAAACCCTAATATTATCGGACCTCGATGAGTAGTCAGTGATAAGTATTTTAGCGTTCACATAACAAATAAGAAAAAAATCGTACACCATAGGATACTATTCCAATAAGTAAAAATTGCTTAAGTCTATGCATCTTCGAATAAGACAAACACAGTGATCATTGACCACACTCCTCTACTACTCCCTACAGATTCATATACAGTAGCATTTAATTATTTATGTCTTTACTTTTAGTCACGTTATTATTTTAAACATTATCATTGAGAAAATAATTATTTTTTCATATTATGGCAAGCGAAAAGTTTACCTTATTCCGTATTTCCTCTTAAATATCTTTTTTTTTTTTTTTATTTCTTTACTTTTCTTCTCATCTATGGCCCACTTATTTTACCAAATGTATGTATCTAATTTAGACACATATCTTCGAGTTTTGTCTTTAAATTTTAATAAATGGAACGTTAAGAAATAACAACAGCCTCTTTCGAAGAGGAAAATATATTAAAACCTTTACTTCTTTAAACTGTAGTATACTAATATTGTTTAGT
This sequence comes from Macrophya alboannulata, assembly GCA_949628255.1. Lineage (NCBI taxonomy): Eukaryota > Metazoa > Arthropoda > Insecta > Hymenoptera > Tenthredinidae > Macrophya > Macrophya alboannulata. Next base: position 36,026,689 of record OX451206.1, on the reverse strand, counting down.
TATTGTATTATGTCTTGCGCTGAGCATATTGGGACATTGAGAGCCTTTGGTTCCAGTTTACTATAATATAGGTATAGTGTCTATGCTTAATGTTTATCGCAGAAATTTTGCGGGTAATTAATACACCGATTAAATTATAAAATAATTACAACATACAGCTTACAGATTTTCAAATTCACATTGTCAATTATTGTAAGTAAAATTTTTAGCAATCATTTTTAAGAATTGCAATATACTTTGCTTCATGAATATTACAGTACTCAGGACGTTCGGAATTAGTCAAAATGTAAGCTGTATTTGATAGTATCATTTCATATCGAGGTATGCAAATAGAATTTCCTGATTTAGAGGATCACTTATATAACGAACAAGTAGCAAGTGATCGATACAATTTTTTGATAAAAATTTACTAAAAATCGTCATTGTGGCTTGGAACTAAAATTATTCCCCTATTATATTGTGCACGAAACTTCCCAGAAGATGATTCGTTACATGATTAATTAGTAACCGTACCTAGATAACAATCTTTTAAGTGGTGCTAAATCGTCGTGTCGATGCGGAGGCATATGTACTGCAAAATGCGCAAAGGCGTTGTGAGTTGGCGAGATCTGCATGAAAAACTTGTGCAATATGCCAATCAGATCTGAAAGCTTGCAATATGTCTGAGTGTATTTACATCTGTATGACGATTTGTCTACACAAATGAAATTGGTATCTGGGTCTGGGATATTCCATTCCGTTTTAACCAAGGATCATCTCACTTCTTCGTGAATTTCATTCTTAATTTTCATTGTTACAATACTATTTGCAAGAAGGAACAGCGAGATGCTGCAGAATGTTTCATTCAACTGCAATTGTGATATTATTTTTCGAAATCTTGTGATTCGATTAGGGTAAAATATTTGCGTCTTAACGAGACCGTTTATTTGAAAGTAACAAATTTACAATCAATCCGAAATGTACTATTTTTCGGGAGAAATGTAGGAAAACTCAGTTTAAGTCTAATAAAAAATGTCGGATTTTTCGCAAGATTTAAGCGAATTTTTTTCAGGTAGACGAAATATTCGAGACATTGCCGGGAGCGGTGACCTCGAAGGGACTGGAGTTGTAGTTAGTATTTTTGATAAAATAATGGAGTTGTCCGTAAGAAAGGTTTTTTGAAACGTCCTGAGAGTCTCAATTAGTTCTATGTACTCTGTCGAGGGGTTAGACGACCCTGAGAGACAAAACTAGAAGTCGGTATTCATGAATATTTTGCAGGTAAACCAATGTATATTTTGAAGTGAAACTTCTTTTGGCAGGGGACCAAAAATTTTGGAGTGGAACCAAAAGTGTGAGATTTACATATACCTATATAAAATATACATATATCTATATGGGGCATTTCACGTCAACTCGACCTGGTTTTTACCCTTGACCTCTTGGATTGGACCCGCGATTTTTTGTATGATTGTCCTCACTTTGAAAGGCACTTAGTTTTTATTTTAAATTTTTTCAAATCGATTTGAATTTTCTACAATTTTTGAAAACGACCATATTGATCGACACAATTTAAAAATCCGAAAAAATTCTGAAAAATCGTGTGTCAGATATCAACATTTTTAAACCTAGAGCCGGAGTGGGGAGAATTTTCCTTCTTACTATTTTCAAGCTTTTTCCGAAAAAAAAACGATAGCAAACTTAGAAGCAGGAGTTATTTTACTATGGATGGTCGCTGAAACATTTCCATATGTTACACCGGATTTTTGAAAAAATTTTAAGATTTTTTGCAAGAGATTATTGCAAAACGAAAAAAAAAATCTTGCGGAATATCTGAAAAAATTTTCAAAAATCCAATGTAACATATGAAAATGTTTCAGCGACCATCCACAGTAAAATAACTCCCGCTTCTAATATTTTAATCTTATTTTTTCGGATAAAGCATGAAAACAGTAAGAAGGAAAAATCTCCCCACTAAGGCTCTAGGTTTAAAAATTTTGATATCTGACACATGATTTTTCAGAATTTTTTTCGGATTTTTAAATTGTGTCGATCAATATAGTCGTTTTCAAAAATTATAGAAAATTCAAATCGATTTGAAAAAATCTAAAAAAAAGACTGAGTGCCTTTCAAAGTGAGAACAATCATACGAAAAATCGCGGGCCCAATCCGAGAGGTCAAGGGTCAAACCCAGGTCGAATTGGCGTGGCATGCCCCATATATACTATATCAAAAATCATATGGTCAATCGTATAGTTTATCATGTAATTTGTTTTGTATTATATCTGATGATTCGTGCTTATGTGATTTATTATGTAATTTCTCATATATCTTAGCAAATTCACAAGACAAATCATATGATAAATTACACATAGATTTTTTCAGTAGGGATGGCCACACGGTTCATCCGAAATAATGACAAAAAACAAAGCATTTTGCTAAGTCATCTTTAATACACATCGTTACGTGGGATTATGTAAAAATGTGAAAAAATGGATTTTTGGTAAAACACTGAAATATGTAATCGTTTTAACACATAGAATTTCGTCTTCAAAACATTGATTAAACAAAAACGGTTAACATTCGGAAAAAAAATCCTACGTAGCGATGTGTAATAATGCTCACCTAAGGAATGCTTTCAGTTTTTTTGATTTCAGATGAACCATGCTGCAGTTCGGATTCCCACAGATTGAAAAAAAAAAAAAAAACATGAATCCCGTTCAAGCATGTATCTTCACCAATTAATAATATTTTTAAATTTAAGAAATATAATCGAGAACCTGAAAACAATCATTAAAAGTGTGTAAAACATAGATAAAATAAATGTGCATTAGTTTACCTGCAAAATATTCATGAGTACCGACTTCTAGTTTGATCTCTCAAGGTGGTGTAACTCCTCAATGCCAAAAAATGCAATCAACAAATACACAAAAAAGACTGGTAAGTTGCTTCTTTCAAGTAGTAATGGAACGTGAAAAACTTAAGATCATATTTGATAGAGGTGAGTGTTGGATCAAGATCGAAATGGCGTGGAATTCTCTATAATATGTGGGAAAATCGATCTGGTTTCACCTAGTCTTCGGCAGCATATCAGATACAACTATAAGTATTTTATTTCCATTCTATACCACTTAAGGTGGTATACACATCTCAAATTGGGACATTTTTTAACGATTAGCACGTCTCTACATTTTTTTTTTTTTTTCTGTGAACAACTAGTTTTGTTACAGAAGTTTGCTAGTTGTGTGACGCATAAGCAAGGAAAAGTTAGCAGTTGTCAGGCAACGGGTCTCAAAGTTCGACGTAGTCAAAGTAAAAGCAAGGAATTGCAAACATTTGGATCAACTGGTTTTTTGATTTTAGATATTTCAGTCTCCAATTGTTCAAAAACGAAACCCCTATTCGATTACCAGCCAACTTTTTGATGTGTTGATTTTTTAATAGAAAATTGGTTTTTGAATAACTAGAGACCCAAATATCTAAAATGTAAGAAACAGTCGATTCGAATATGAGTGCTTCTTATTTACTTTGATTGCATCTAACTCTGAAACCCAATTTCTCACAACTTCGAACTGTTACTTGATTATGCTTCAAAAGAGTAGCAAACTTGTGTAATAAAACTGGTCGTTCGAACTGGACAGACTCCGGTCAGGCACCCATATCATTAAATAATTGACAACCCTTCAGAAAATGTTCATGTGTTTAATCATATAATGTTATTAAAGAATCCTGTATGTAATTTATTATATGATTCATCTTGTAGATTTAATAGAATATATAAGAAATCACATAATAAATCATATAAGTACAAATCATCAGATATACTATATCAAAAATTATATGGTCAACCGTATAGTTTATCATGTAATTTGTTTTGTATTATATCTGATAATTCGTGCTCATAGCAAATTCACAAGACAAATCATACGATAAATTACATTCAGAATTCTTTCATAACATTATGTGATTTATCACGTAAACATTCTCAGTAGTGAATGTTTCAAGTAATAATGGAACCACTCTCGTCAAGGTCTTGAAATACATGTTGTTCAATAGAGAAAATCATAAAAGTGGCATCAAAAATTAATGTATAATGATATAGGTATAGTGACATAAGTACAGCTCTGGAACTGCAAGTGATAGGAGACAAAATAAATAAATAGCTAATTGTATCTATTACTCCTTTCAGGTGTCTGAATTTTGACGAAATTGTAAATTAGTGGTGGTCAGAGGCTAGGTGAAAACAGATTCAATACCCCGTATAGGCATGAGAGATTTGAAAAATATTTTTCAGTCTCAAATTACTTGTTGTATTATGAAAACTTGTATAATTCTAACACATTGAATTCTCTATCATTTATAAATTTTGGTTTGATGTACAATTTCATTTGTACGACAAAAACATTGGAAATTATTTGGAACAATTAGCATATTTGCACACCTCAGATATAAAGCAGTTATGTTTCGAATCGAATATTTTTCTTTGCAGCAAGTTCCTTAGGCTCTAGAAATACATTTCTTCGCACATCAAGATTCACAATTTTCACACTGAATGCTGAAAAATGCATCTCGAGTACTTGAGTTGTTCTACAGGTTCACGTTATTAAACGTGGACTATGTAGACCTTCGACTTGAGTGTCTATAGGTGGACAGTGCTGGGTATCTGGCGGACCCCAGTCATGTAAATTTCCACTGTTGGCCAATCTGTGTGTGAGTCGGTGAGCTATTGAAAATCCGCCACTGCCTTCTAATTGCGTCAACACAATTATGACTTGTCTAAAATAGTGTGGTATATTAATGAAAATTTTTAGGCGGGTCAATAGTCGAATCAAGTAAGCATATTTTCTTAAGTTAAATATTAATCACGCATGTTGAAGGTTCTTTGTTCGTGATAAGATTAAATTATTTTTTTCTACTGCATATCTCCAATGAAACTCTAGTCTGTAAGTGGTGAAATACTATCACACGGTTCTTAATTTTACCAACCTATGCAATGGAGGTACGCTGTCGGCTGTTCTAAGTTGCCCTCTGGTAGACACGACGTTGTAGCTTTCGTGACAATCACATTTGACGTGTATCCATTTGTTCACATGACGATTTTCTACCATAACGACGAGGCCTGCCCAACCTTTGGTCAAGTAATACGCTGTCATACCTTCTCTACCCTGCGGGATTAAGTGAAGTGTAAAATATCGTTGTTTATTACTTTGAATATGGATGGTCTTCAATATAGTATTTTCCCACTGAATTTTCTTCAATAATTATGATCGAAAACAAAAATTTCAGTTCATTTGGTGGCATGAATAAAAACTAGCAAATGTTATTTTTGGTAAATTTTGAGCGATGCTCGAGTTCTGATGAATAATAATGTAAGCAAATGCTGACTATATGTATCAGATTTTGCTCGAAAGTCGGTAAGTAACATGATTAACAAGATATTCAGTCTTCAGGTGTTACTAGCAGTTTCTGAGATTGTTAAAATCTGTGAAGCCGAAGACCCAGATGAATATTCATGTTGGTGCATATTATTTGGACACCTTTAATGAGAAAAACTGAGCGTTCGTCAGAATGCGCTCGCACAGAGCCATTATCTGCACTTGTATGAACACAGGACTATCAGTTACTGGGCTGTTCATTTGCAAGATTTGCAATATGATTATTATTGCAGATTTTGAGAAAAGCTCGCGAAACTATGATCGTCTGTCGCAACATAATCCAATTGATTCTCTGTTATAATATTTTTTGATTCCCTGTCTGAATATTGTTCTGTTCTACTTTGCTTGTGAGCCCTAATATTAAATGAAGCCTACATGGAAAACCTCTTTTTCTTCTGTGTCATTATTTATTCGAGAAGATCCATCTTACATATAATTAATATCGAAATCTAATTGTATTGATATTGAGCGAGTTGATGTCAAACCTTCTCTGGTTCATATATTCATCTGTTTGGTTAACTTAAACAGTTTGAAAGTTCTAGAGCTGCGATAATTGTTGTATGTACTTTTATTTTAGCAGAATATATTTTCAATTCAAAAATATTTGGATGTCCAGTTTTAGACATCGCAAAATTTTTGTACGATGTCTTTGAAACCATAGACTAGAACTAATAAACGCCTTGTTTTTTGAAGAAACGTTTTTTTTTCATTATTGCCATGTAAAACAAGGGGTAAATAAGAATAATAGTTGTTTGATAAATGAGGGGATGGTAATGAAGTGCCAATTAACATTTCTGAAAGTTATCAAGCGGTAATATATTTTCATTTTATGGGTACTGTATAATACAAATATACCACAATTGTAGGACATTTTTTTAAAACATGTCAGTTAGCACTTATCGCATATTACCGTCTAATTGTCGATATAGAAAACCTGAGCGAGTTGATGTCAAACCTTCTCTGGTTCATATATTCATCTGTTTGGTTAACTTAAACAGTTTGAAAGTTCTAGAGCTGCGATAATTGTTGTATGTACTTTTATTTTAGCAGAATATATTTTCAATTCAAAAATATTTGGATGTCCAGTTTTAGACATCGCAAAATTTTTGTACGATGTCTTTGAAACCATAGACTAGAACTAATAAACGCCTTGTTTTTTGAAGAAACGTTTTTTTTTCATTATTGCCATGTAAAACAAGGGGTAAATAAGAATAATAGTTGTTTGATAAATGAGGGGATGGTAATGAAGTGCCAATTAACATTTCTGAAAGTTATCAAGCGGTAATATATTTTCATTTTATGGGTACTGTATAATACAAATATACCACAATTGTAGGACATTTTTTTAAAACATGTCAGTTAGCACTTATCGCATATTACCGTCTAATTGTCGATATAGAAAACCAAGACTACTATTACGAGAATACTTCACTGGATGTCTGTATTACATAGATTTCGAGATTCATTAGTCTCTGAAGATGCTAATTTTTTCTGTGCTCGCTCTCCTCAAACTGACTTTATTCATCATATTAACGAGTAACAATTTGATTGAAACAAATTGCGGGATGGGGTATAAACGTATATTTTGTAAAATTGATTGGCAAAAAAGTTAGTAACTTCCCTGATTTGCTATGCTGAGAAGTGTTTTCAAACTGGTTAGTTAAACTAATAAATTCCAAAACCATTTAGTATTTGCGTTGAAACGGTTTCAGGATATTGATCATAATTTATCTAAGTGAGGGCTTTTACTTGAATCTTTTACTTGCCACGATTGCTTTGTACAACCTTATTCTTCAAAGCAATTGCTAATTTTTACCATGCCGCCCATTTAAAACAGACCCTCACTGAAAAATCCTTGAACAGAAATTATTGTCAAAACGAAGAAATCGATCAAAGATCTCAATATCATTGGGGAATAGAGAAGATATCAATATAGATCCCTCTTCGTGCTATCGAAGTTTCATATGTGGAGAAGTAATAATAGACCGAAAATTTGTCAAGTCAATGGTATACATAAGAACTTACTTCGTGCCGTTGTCCTTTGGCTAACGTTAAGCTGATGATAGCGTCAGCCAATACAAATGCTGGTGGTGAAATTTGCTCGACTAACAGTTTCTTTGAACTGTGAATGGCGAGTACATACTCTGGATAGCTTGATGTATCTTCCATGCCTGTATGCCAGTGATTGAAAGCAAGGCACACCATGATGTAGAGATCTCTTTCCAACATTTTATGACATCCAACAAAACCACGAACTTGACGTTTACTGTGCTCTACCAATCGACCAACTTCCGGTGCCGCTGGCGATCTGGTTCGAAAAACTACTACGCACAGATCCAGTTGAGAACGTTGCGATTTTTCCGAATTCCTAGTTTCAATGAAAAATTAATTTGTTGCATAAAAATTTGTTATAATCAAATATGAGATAATGATGCTGGCTCATGCCTTTCAATGTTAGACTCAGCGCTTCATTGTTACTGCTAATATAAATAAATTTTCGATTCAAAACCATATAGTCGATTGTCTTTTTATTGAATATCATTAAATGGTGTAACCGTGCTTCTTACCTTTGTCCTTCTTGGAATAAGGTGAATTCAGTTTCGGTTGGCTCAAGTACAGTTAACAAGACACAAGACAAATGCCTCAATGACGACAAAGGTGGCAGTGTACCCCTCAGACGAACTTCACTCCACCCAACTCTTGTTTTGCAGATATCAATGCAATCAAAATATTTTAGGACGTCGTCAAACGATATCCAAAAAACGCCATCCGACGCACCATGGGGCATTAGCATCTCACGTAGCTGTGCCGTCCAAATTGGACTATCATCCGACCAATCTCCTTTCCAACTATAGTGGCCCCAAGGATTACGCAGTCGTAGCAATCTTATGCCCTGAAGCACACATTTTAACATTAACTGCAACAAAACTTGATTTTCAATAGCAGACAGATTATTTAATCTATAATCTTTTAACTAATATCAAAACGGGATAAAAGAAGGAATACTCTTATGAAAAAAAACCCTTCATTTTCGAGGATATGTCTTGAAAACTGGGCATATATATTTAACATTGACAATTGAATGAGGATAAACTCTAAATTGTTCAGATTAAATCTTCAATTTTTGAAGATGAGCCCCCAGTCGCTGAAGGGGAACTCTGATCAGAATTACCTACTCTCAATTTTTTCAGTGTTGATTCTCAATTGTTGGGGGTAAACCTTCACTTGTTAATTAAATGGTGATATAGGATGTGATTTCAAAATTACTTGTTCATTGAGGAGCTTCTCAAAGGCTCTGTTCCAGTAAAATAAAGACAACAGATGAGAAGAAGTTTTGTGTTATTTGTATATGGTGATAAAATATTCAAGATATTCTAAGATAACACTCATTGTTAGAATAATTTCAATTCAAATGAAGCAACTTATTCGCAATGGACGAAAGCACTTTAACAAAACACGGTTTTATGATAATAGACATGTCGATATGTTCCGAGAATAATTTGTTCTCGAAATTATGTTCTTTGGTACTGAAACTGCAATTCTCAAGCGAATTTAATATCACAATTTGTTTTTCCGAAAATTCGGTACAAGGCAAATATAATATTTTCTACTGGTTATAGGTATGATACTTATTCGATAAATGTTACCTAATGAGAAGTCTTCTAATTTCAATTGCGACATCATAATACAGTATCAATAACTCTAATTTGTATATTCTATTGAGTACAGAGTTCTTTTAGAATTGATAGGATCAATTTGATTCAATGGAGTACCTTTGAAAAAAGGATACATCTTGAAGTTGAGGGTTTTTTCATAAGAGTATATTTCATAAGTTTTATAAAAGATCATTTTTCGTAAAGTGTACAACAACCAATCTGGCTAGTCTTTCACAAATGAGTATAATCATTTTTATCGTAAACTTACTTGAACGTCTCTTACGTCCAAAACGGAATATGCATGTCTGAAACAGAAATATATATACATACGTTGCATTCCATGCCAAGTCACTCAGCTTACGACCCTGACCATTTTACATTTTGTTCATATGTTATTACATGATGGTTCTCACTTCTAAAACCACCAAACAAGTTGAAATTTTTTATTTTATTAATCATATAAACCATCTCAAAAAACGCCATCTTTCTAATTTTTGAAAAAATTCACACAAATTGTATAATGAAAAACGATGATTTTAAGTCCAAAACGGTCGTGGAATTTCGTTTGTTTCCATTTTCTCCAGAAGGCTTCAATATTTCGTGTCAATAATTTCATTGAAAATAAAAAGATCTTGTTTGCGTTTTTTTTTCTCAAATTTTCCAAAAGTCACATAATCATATGTTTGGGACGAATGTAAAAAAAAATTGTCTTAAACAAAATCTTTTGATTCTTGATAAAATTACTGAAATACAATATTAAAATCCATTGAAAGAAAAATGAGAGAAAACCCGAATCCCACTATCGCTTTGGTCTTAAGATCATCGTTGGGGTCCAAGGGCGAAGCCCGGGGGGGGGGGGGGTTGGTTCGTAGGGCGAAGCCCCCCGGGGCGCCATAAAACGAAACTGAAAAATAATTTAAAAAAAAACACAAATCAGTCTAAAGTAATATAATCATACACTGAGAGAAAGATTTATTCATAGCTAATAAACATTTATTTACCGTTCTCGCCTTTTTCGAAACGAGATTTCAAACACAGTTTGTCGAAAGGCAGCGGACGTGATCGTAGTCGTAACTCAACACGCCCGATGGCGCTAGTTACGCTCTAAAAGCGTGCGGTAATAAACATAACCGCACTGTTTTGCGTGCAGTAATAAAAAAGAACCACACGGTTTGGGGCATCGGCCATTTGGCGTACCATTTTTAGCGCGCAGAGTCAAACTTCCCATGCGGGCGTAACATAAAAAATTTAATATGGTCAGGATGACGGGCTAACGAGATAACTAGGGGCTTTGAAATAAACTGGATCGACAACAATCAAAAAAGGATATGCGTCGAACGCCGTCATTCTAACTGGGCCTGTGGTAGATAATTTTTTTTAGTCGGATTTTTAATTTTATAACGCTATACGTTGATAGGAAAGTAGGTACATTGCGCATATTTTTAGTTCTCCGAATGTAATTTCCAATCTTCTTAGTTTTTGAGAAAATCACGAAAATGTTACTTTTTTCCGTTATTAAATATTTACAATTTGTTGTGTACAACTCGCTCTAATTTCCAATATAATAAGACTTTCGGAATAAAATTTATTAGGGGCATTGTTATAAACTATAAATATAAATTTTTTCAGAAATGGTGGCGTAAATTACGCATTGAAAGTTTCATCGCCTCGGGAGTCGAATGGATTTTGAGAAAACCCAAACTACCTGTTAGATAAACGTTCAGAAGAGTTCAAAGAAGATTTTTGAAAATCGGCAAGCGATTTTGACGTGTCCTCAAGCAGCAACAATCATTAAAAAGATTTTACGCTGCCCGGCGCACGTGCTCGCTCGTTCTATGACCATATTGCAGAGGAGGATAATAAAGGTGCTTGACACAGAATCTTAAAATTTTCTTAGGCTCAAAGTGTTTGGTGAAGTGCGAAATTAAACAAGTGTAAACTTCGTGACCGATAAAATCATAAACGGTAGTTAATCGACACACCAGTGCTCAGTTGACAACCCATTTTGTGTTGGGCAGATTATTCAATAAATTCTATTAATAAAAAGTGAAATCTACAACAACTTTCACGCACTCATAGTGGTGGCTGATAACAAGCCATTATCTCAACAGATAAGTGCTGATCGGTGATCCAACAAACTAACCCAAGATATATTCGACCTAATAAGTCAAATTTAGAAACTCATCGAAATCAGTTAGTGAATCGTGATCATATCAGAATATCAATTCAGGATATACAGGGAGGTCCGTTTTAATTGCCCCAGGCGAATATTTCAAAAACTAAGAGAGATACAAGAAAAAGTTTGATACGAAACTTGAAGGGTTCTGAGGGGGAAAGATAATGCTAGTATGTGTTCACTTGTGGGTCTTGCCACTTCTGAGATTTTGCAAGTAACTTTGGATTTTAGATAGGGAACACATATTTTGAAGATGAGGAGCTGATAGCGAGATCGAAGACTAATTCAAATACGAAAAAAGAAAAAAAAAAATTTTTTTTTTTTCAATTAACCAATTAAATTTTTTTCAATTGAGCTTTCGCACATGTTCGATAGATTGAAAGAGAAATTCGTGGATTAATAACAGAAACAATTAACCGCATTGGTCCACCCGACATAATTACACCGACAAGTTCAATCTCATGTCGTAAATAAACGAAAAATCATTTTCAAAAATTTTGGAATACATTTGAAACAATCAAGAAGAACATTTGAAACAAGGTATTAAGAAAAAAAAATTTCAAATAATTTTTTATTTTTTTTTTTGAATTTTTTTTTTTTCGTATTTGAATTAGTCTTCAATCTCGCTATTAGCTCCTCATCTTCAAAATATGTGTTCCCTATCTAAAATCCAAAGTTACTTGCAAAATCTCGGAGGTGGCAAGATCCACAAGTGAACACATACTAGCATTATCTTTTCCCCTCGAAACCCTTCAAGTTTCGTATAAAACTTTTTCTTGTATCTCTCTTAGTTTTTGAGATATTCGCCTGGGGCAATTAAAATGGACCACCCTGTATATTATACGGACGAAAGTAACATTTTCGTGATTATCTCGAGAACTAGGAAGGTTAGAGATTTTTTTTTTTAAGGACTAAAAATATGTCATTTCATATCAAGATCCTATAGTGTTATAAAATTAAAAAACCTACTGGAAAAAATTGTCGCCGAGGGGCCAACAGAAACGAAGGCATTCAGCACATACAGATCCCCTTTTGATCACCATCGGTTCAATTCTGTTTTTTATTTCTGCCTTTCCGCCTCTCGTCAACTCTGTTGTTTCCAGTCTAAACTGAAGTATCCAACAATCTTGGCTTTGAACAAATTATCTGAGACGAACTTCAATTGTCGTACTGTTATATCATTCAAATGTCATGAACAACAGGCTATTTATTCTTGACTTTCACATTACTGTGTGACAGAAAGTCGTAGAAACTTGAGAAGCACACTGACCACTTTAAGGTCAATGCGCACTATGCAAAAGCGCGTCGAACCGAACTGATATTTTATATTACATGCTATCGTATGAAGTTCGCTTGTGGAAGAGGGGTCCATCCACATACGATAGCATGTAATATAAAATATCGGTTTGGTACGGTTCGGTTCGACGCGCTTCTGCATAGTGCGCATTGACCTTTAGAGTTTGCTGTTTGAGATGCTTTACTTTAAATTGGTTCAAATTCTTCTCTTTCACAATTTATTGAAGTTATCAAATAAAGACAGGTTGAGATTTCTAATGTATAACTGAAAGCAGGAAATCTTTTTCTTTAATTTTTTCGAAATATATTCAAGATTTTTTCTAATAAGCTAATATAATATTTTTATAATTTGAATAATAGAATGACAAATTGAATATACCTATAAGATGCGTCCCAGACATATTTGTGAGTTCTAAGATTTTAGGAGATTCAATCTGAGATTAGAAAAATCGGTGTGGTGGGTCAGATAAAGAATATAGATATTTTAGAGATACCGTTAATGACTTTTTGTTTACTTTCATCAAATAATCAGATATAAATGGCAATGCATAGTTCAAATGCGTTAAATGAAGGTTTTATTTCCGATGTACGCACGTTAGGTACACGTTCCAGAAATAAACAGATGTAATGTATCTGATAGCAAGTATATAAGATAGCAAGTATACCTTGGTCGAAGACCTTTACGTTGATACTCTTCTTCGTCTACTTTCATATTTCCACCTCCACAACTAGCACCCATCAAGAACATAGCTTGCCTAGAAGATAGAAGCTGTGCCCAGATTAAATCTTTATCCAGTTCATCTTCGCTAGGTAAAGCTGAGGGCTGTAGCGGAACGCTTTCACAAGGAGCACCTGTCAGAGTAGCCAGACCTTCAATCGCTCGACCAGACACCAGAGCCTCGTAACACCCATGGATTTTCGCTACCGCTTTTTCAATTAGTGGTACCCATAGTTGTTTTCTTTTCGCCTGTGGTTAAACATATTATCGACTTGTATTCAACTGAAGCTTCATAAAACTTAACGGAGCACATTTACCCAGATAACAATTAAACTTACTCCGAGGGTGCCCAGTTTATGGTCAATATAAAACTCCATAAACACATCGAGATCAATTTTGAGTACATGATAAATAAAAACGAATTGGAAGCATGCAATGAAAATTCTTTAGTTTTGAAGAGAACACAGCAACAGGTATTCGTGAGCTCTAAAGAGAGTGTTCTGTCACGAAATTTATTGTACCGCTGAATTTTTCATCAAAAACTAAGACGCAAATATTCAGAGAAAAAATTTCGAGAGACCAAACATTCTCAAATGTGGTTCAATGTTCTCCTATTTGAAAGCAAATATCAGTCCAAATCAGAGCAGTCAACTTGAGAGATCCTTTGAAATAGTTATCGTTGTTTTCATTAGATTGATTATTGGTAAATCTTCAACCTTTAAAGACATAAAAACAAAAAAATTCCAAATGTTTGCACCTATTTTAAAAGCTATTTCCACAGTCGAACAATTATCATCGTTTATTTACAATGATCGTCCGTTTATTTATTCAGATTTTGTAAAACTTTGAAAGTAACTTGGCTAACCCATTTGAACCTGACCCAAAAACTTTCCGTGCTATTTTCTCCAAAACTATTATAGTTGAAGCTCTCGATTCAAGTTCAAGATTTTCAGGAAGCTTGACATCAAAGACTAACCAGAATTTCACTTAAGAACTTCTTTTATGTCTGTTTATCAGACAGAGATCTGTTGTCTGAGTATTCAGAGAGCCAAATATATCAAATTGAAGCAGCTGTTCATTCAACTCTCTTGCATTAAATGCTTCGACTTTGTCTGCACATAACTTTGTACAAAAGCCTCAGTATATCTGTGCCGCCAATATTTTACCATCTGGGTATACTATACGTTTCAAGTAGCCAAGTATGGTTATAATTAAAAAGTGAATTTGGCATACTTGGGAGTAGACTAGATGTCCTCTTTTATCACAGGGAAGTAGATCGTCAACGAGTACAGTTGTCCATTTCCCGTCCTTGCACAATCTGACTTGGTAAGCCCCTTCCGGACAAGTTTCTTTCATAACTAGTACTCTTCTAACAAGCTCATCACTTTCTGCCAAGACTGCCAGTGCCGATAGAAGCCAACAATTCCCTAAAACTCCCTGCGAAATATCAGAAGGTAGGGGTGTCCTAAAAACTGCCCAGGGTAACTTGGAATCTACACTGGAGTCGACATTTATTTGATGTGGTCTTCTCCACTGAACCACATGGTTGTCTTTCGTTTCCGCAGGATTGTAGTACAACGATTTTGGAGCCGGAGGAAAGGAATCGTCAACAAACGGTTCATTTGTCTGTAATCAGAAATTGGTCAATAAAGTAACATTTCACACATTTTTGCAATAAGTTATCACTTGTTTTGGAAATTCCCAATATCACAAAAATCATCGCATTGAATATCATAAAGTAGAATTCCATATACCTCTTTACAATATCGCACGATTCTTTCCCACTTTTCTAAGGCTTCTCTCTCTTCTATTTGGCGTAAATTTTCCATTACAACACTTTCTTGTCTTTGAATTCTAAGGGTACTAGTTCCAGGTTCTCCGAGCCTAAGCCTGTCACCAGGTATTTGAGATAGAGTCTTGGAGCTTTGGCACATCTCGCAGCTTCCGTTCGTACTTTTGTTTTCGTAAGTGCACACCTTGCATTGCCACTAAAACAAATGATGCTTTTAGGTGCCGAATTTGCAATACAATTGCTAAGTAATAACATGGAATTGAAGATAGAATTGCAAGTGTAGTCATAGTGCTACGTTGAAGAAATTAAGACGAAAATGAAATGTACATGCTCTTGAAAGGTTTACTTAATATCAACCTGTGCGTGAGTTATTTCTTTGGTTCTAGATTGCCTCTTATCTCCCACCCCTGATCCATTTCGTCGTACAGAATTTCTATGCCGAGGTGTAACTGCTCTTGAGCTTGCTGGAAGTGGACAGGTCAGTCTGGGACTTGGACTTCTTTGTCCAGAAACTCTGTTGTCTCTCGGTACTTCTAGGAAGTCGGCAAATGTTTTACAGGCATTACAACTTTGTGCCGTCAATGGGTTTCTCAAAGTACACGAGGGGCAAACCCAGCTTTCTCCTTTCCTCAAAGTTGGGTCATCGAGATGACTGACGCTTTTTAGTTTTGACCCAGCACAAGCTTCGCACGTCGTTCTTGTCGCGGCATTCAACAATGTACATTTTTTACAAGACCATGCAGGTGAAGGTAATTCTATCAGATCGTCAAGATCAGATTCTGCTGTTGCTAGAGTAGCTGATTTCGGTGGGGTGTATCTCACACTGTCTCGTGATACAATAATCGGCGAAGAAGCTTGCGATCTGCAGCTTGCTCCATCTTTAGTTACAGTAATCAAACTCGGTTGTGCCAACGATGGAGGCGATCTCAAAGACGAACAAATATCACATCCAGTAGACCACAGGGGATTATAGGCATAGGAACATTTTCGGCAAGTCCACATACGCTTTGGAGGTGCAGCTTCTGCTGGCTCACCAACTGGGCTTGTTGAATCGTCGAGTGTTTTCGAGGCAATGGCACTAGATTTAATGTTCTGTTTTCTTGGCAATGGTGGTGGCGTGTCTGGATCAGAAATCCCTATATATGAATATTTTGGTTTAGAATTAAAGCCGACAGAATGCGGTGGCACAGCCGGAGGTTCTTCTTCGTTTAAACTACGGCGGTTTGCAACTTTTCGATGAATTACATTAGTCACAGAATCAACCTCGGAAAATGATCGCCTGTAAGTTGGAGGACCTGCGGAGGAAAGTGCTCTTGGTTCCCAAGCCGGTACACTGATAACTACGCCGCTACAAGGCGCAGGACTCCTTGGTGCTTCGCAAGCTTCACATTGTTCTAATTCAGGTGCATTGTCCAATGTACAATTGTCACAACTCCACAGGGCGTCATCTTGCTGTACCTCGGAAACTATAAGACTAGTTGGCCTCTGAATTCCAGCTTCCGTTAATTTCTGAACAACTGAGCCGTTTGACAAAGAACGGCTGACTTTCGATTTTACACGTTCATACACCGAAGGACTGTGACGTTTTGGTGATCGCTGAGAACTATCAACATTCTCTGTGTAAACAATCGATGGCGGATCCATAGTTTCGACAGGAGGTAAGGTCCAACTTTCACGGTTGGACCTTGTTCTGTCACTACGACCAATGCTGGTCAGCTGAGCCATGTCTGAGAAGTAAAGATAGTTGAAAACAAAGATTATAGTTAATACAATCTGGAAGTACAAAGTTTTTCTAACAATATTCAAGAGATCGATTAGTGTATCTCTTTTCTCCAATAACTCCATTTCATCAGTCAATTATTGCATACTTTTGAAAGTAAGATTTGAATTTTTACAAATCATACTGCAGCTCAAATAAACCATATCTAATTGTTTTGCAGTGTACAAAAAGTATTTTGAATGCTCTTGGTGAGAACCCTAGGTAACTCCCTCCACCATAGATTTTCGTTGCGCCTTGGTGGAGTGAAAGAATACTAAAAACAAATTAACACGTATACAGTAGAACGTAGATTATCCGAATTGTTGATTATCTTAATGTTCGCGTATTCGAATGATTATACCGTTATATTATTGCGTGACATGCAAACTCGAAAAAACGAGCTAGATCCTTTGTAAAACATATAAAAATGGTCAATTTTTTCGCAAAGAAAGCGAAAAAATGTTCCATTGATAAGATGATAATGGTAATTGTTTTTAAACACATATATTCTATAACATCGCATGAATCAGTGTTTTTTTTCCTCTGCGGAATATTGCTGTTCGATTATCCGAATTTCCGACTATCCGAATCATGTTCAGTCCCAATTAATTCGAATAATCATCGCTCTACCGTATTTAGGTGTACGCACTTAGCCGATTTTGAGAAAATCTGTCAAAAGTTGCAGTATGCTTTGAAAGCCTTAGTTCACTTTGCATGCGGAGGTTTTGTGACCTGTGTTCAGAGCCCAATGATGAACTTTGTTTTCCGATTTGTGCTCTTCATTCCTTTCTTTCTTTTGTTTCATAAATATTCTATACATGCATATCTGATATTCATCTTGAAGCAATGCTTTTTCCAATAGGCTGTCCTTATAGTAAACGTGTAAGGGTATACTAATTTTTGGGGAATCGGTTTTGGTGTAGCATGATCTTGCTAATATGTTTCATTCCAAATGATCATCAAACTAAATTACAGAGATATATCTTACAGGTTTATAGCCATTCTAGAAATGAAAAATTTTGGTTTTTGTGTAATTTTGTTCACACTTCCCCAATTCTCTATTGCTAATGAGGCATACTTGTAGCTGTTTCCGAGGACAAGGACCCCCTGTGATGATTAGAATCAAATAAGCTTACGGTTCTTGACAGCAAAATCAAGAATTACCCAAAAAACAATACCGTTACAATCACTTACCATGATTCTAGCCTAATGGGTAAAGGCTTTATAATAAATATTAAATATAAATGTAGAATTTAAAAAAAAAATAAAAAAGAAGATAAAACAGGGTAACAAAAGATTTTTTTCTAGATAACAGCTGATTTAGGATGAAGGAAAAAAATACGTCTTTGCCATATTGGTAATACCCTTTGACTCTGCGGAGGTTTAACAAAACGTAAGGGAAATATATCTGGGGTTTTACTCATCAATAATTTTATTATCAAATCAATGCAGTTTCTGACCTTGATTGGTTTTATTAGAATTGGCGGAAGCCGGCGTTGTACTAGAGGCAACATTTAAAACTTGTGGATCCAGTCCCGTGGCCAAAGTTGTTGTCAGATCGGCGATGTTTTTGGACTGCGGATCTTTCAATTTGCTAATTCCTGGTCTTCTTGCCTTGCGTGTCCAAATTTGACTTTCTTGTTTCGATATAGGCAAAGAAATTGTTCCACATGCAATACAGTGGCGCGAAGAACTTTGGCTGTTTGGTTGTAAACATCGAATGCAAGTCCAACAAATTGGCAATGAAGGTAGAGACAAACTCGGTTTCAAAGGTTCTGAATTATCTATGTTGCCAGACCAAGAGTTGTGCCGAATTGTTTTACCTATGCTTCGTGATGCTCCATGATTATTCCTGGCAAAAATAATCAATAAATTAAACAATGAAGAAAACTTAGAATTTCACCAAGTTTTAACTCTTTTTACTAATGAATTCGATGTAACATATCTAATCGTAGTTCTGACATGAATACAGGCTAATAACCATAATGATTCATGATATTTGCTGATATACTAGGTATGTAAGTTAATGTAATCAGTTGGCGATTATCAGCTATGTATCAGCTCGCACAAGGGGTGATGAGAAATAACAATTTCATTCAGTTTCCTTGCTAACTTGATGATTATTCTTTCACGTTTCAGTGAACATAGAATCAAACTCACATTGTTTGCAGTTTTCAGAGTTTAGAGTTAGTCAATTGTCGGCCATTTGTTATTCGTTTGTTTACACTATGTCGTACAATTTATGTGTAGCTCAGTCGTTCGTAGCGCGTGTAATTGTGACAAATTTATGTGGAAATGAAATCTATGTTACAAAAGTAAGATTAAACCTAAATACAAGTAAATAAATATGCCTATTCCTTACCTAGATACAGTGGTGCTAGTGTTGATGGGAAATGACAACGCTTTCGGAAGGAATACGCAACTGGTTTTAGGGCTATTTTTTAACTGATTCGTAAAATTGAGTCGTGGCGGCGGTGTTGGAGGCGTAGAGTCCGCGGAACAAGAATTACTTTTGGGGTGGACATTTGTACAAGGGGATGTTTGAAGATTTGTTTTATTCTCGTTTTCCCTACGAGCTTGCCCGCACCTGGCGCAACTCACGCTTTCGGTTGGGTTTATGAGAGAACACGTTGAACAATGCCACTGTAGCACCGAAGCAATTGACCCCATTCTCCATTCGTATTCATGGCTCTTCACTGTAATAAATTCTAAATCTGACAATTTTTCAACAATCAAATGTCGAAAGATTCGTCCTAAAGAACCAGAACACCTTATCCTTTGTCATATGTTTTTGAGCGGCCATTTTTCAAATCGCAGGCACCCCGAATTCGCTTGTCAAACACCGTCTTTTCAACGATTTTTCATGGAATATCCTAAGAACTTCAATATTACACGATATGCCAGTCATTTTTCACACCTTTTTAAACATTTTAACGACTTAGCAACGTTGGATTCCGTGCATTACAGAGTTTCGATTTTTTGGCGTTTCTTTACGCTCCCCGCGGTGTTGACTGCTGTGAAGCTGAGCGCAGGGGTGTATAGGTATAATAATATCATGACAACCATACGGTATAGAAAACTTTCAAATCTTCAGGGGACTGCAAACAAAAATTATACCATGAAAATTTTTTTATTGCGATTTGCTGATGTTCGATGGAAAAATATTGAAACGCAAAGAAAATATTTATAGCTTTCGAAATCTTTTTAGCAAAATATAAGACTATAAAAAACCTCTCTAAACAAGTGTTGGAACAATTATTATACTATTAAAATGATAGAAAATTAAGCCAGATAAATTTTTGGCATTGATTGACATTTCTAATGTTTTATTTTATTGCATATTTGTAACATCCAAATGATGAACGTGGGCCGTTAGATGTTTGATACGTCAGTAAGTGACGTCATAGGTGATGTGCGAAGAGAACATACGGTGCTGCCACCTTGGATTTGAAAATTATGGTTACACTATGAATGTACGCAGTGCTAGGTCGTTGTCGAGTCCCTGTGGCGCAGAGGATAGCGCGTTGGACTTCTAATCCAAAGGTCGTGGGTTCGATCCCCACCAGGGATGTGAAATTACTTTTATTCTTTTAAATCATCAATCTGGGATCTCCTAGTGTTCCCTCGTTCCCGTACTCCATGAATAACTATTAAAATTATAGACAAAATAAATTGATTGAAATTTAATTCTAACTAACAATAACAAGCGGAATGAACTAGAAAATTGAATTCTTTGCAATCATTTATTAGGTATGTATCAAATCATCAAATTCTTAATTAAATTGACATGAAAATAATAAAATTTAGAGTAAGTGGTACTTGGAAGGCCAATCTAACATAAATAAGCAATTCATAAATTTATGTAGGCTATAAAATTATAACATAAACAAAGAAGTAAAAACGCGTAATTTTTTATATTTTATTTTATCATTTCTTTTCACTTGTGTTGTACCTACAGTTATTTCGCAGCTGGCACATCCAAATATGAAGAAGATGAGAATTGCAGCTACGATGCAGAACTGACTGACAGAACTGCTTTTAGCCTTTATAATACATATTCTGCAGAATACTTCTCGACTTTGTGGTTCGAAAATGTAAAATCATATCGACCAAAGCAAGCGTTGATTGGGCTTGAAACTGTAAGATAAGGAACATTTCAATATCAGCCTTACATTAATTGAAAAAATTCAATATTCCTATCACAAATTATTGAATGAACTAGAATTTCACCCGAAGGTAATCGCAACATTTTTTTATTTTTTATTATACTTTTCGCGAGACTTTACAAATTTTGTTGATCAATCACCTATTCTGTCAAGTGTATGAGAACAGAAATTTCAGTATAGGAAATAGTTTTCTGTCTCCGAACAAAGATAGCGCAGTACTACTTTGAACTTCACTTATGAATCTCGTTTCTCTAATACCAATAAAAATGATCTCTGTTCTTGGTATTTATCGAGTCAAATCATTAGAGACGAAGAGATGTCAATCATCTACTTGAATGAAATTAGTCAGCGCTGAGATTCCTCTGAAACGTTGTTTTCCAAATTGCCGTATTGAAATTCACATTGGTCGCAGATTTTCAAAACTATTCTTACACAATGAAACTTCATATCATGGTTAGCTGATATATTGAAGCTTGTGTTTGATGTATAGTATAAAGGATGGCGGAGACGATAGGATAAAACGATGTTATCTTCGTCCGTGTCAATCAGTTTTACTTTTCACTGTGACGAACCAATGTGTGTGAAATATCACGAGTGCGAAGACTTCATTACTACTACTATTCGCCACATGAAATAGTTGATATGTGTGATAGACTTTCCAATTGTTGAAATATTAGGAAAAATATGTGTGTAGTGAAACAAGACAATGATGGAAATTAATCTCAAGGGTGAGGTTTGGCTTACGTCAGCTAAATACATCCACTACATGAAGTATAGTTAATCTGAGGTTAATAACTCGTAAATAGACAATATCATGTTACTGAACTAGACCAATCCGTGCAGAAATGTCGAAAATTTTGAAATCAGCTTCACAGAAGTTTAATAAATTGAATATTTTTGTTATGGCTTGGTGAATTCATTCATTGAAAAGATGTCAAGTTTAAATTCGATATTATATAAAATGATTTTGTCACTTATTATTAGACATATAAAAACGGAGAACAAATATTTTATTATAATGCGGTAATTTTGTCTCAGTCTACGAAAAAGGATATCAGTGGTCTTCCTTCGGATTGCTCTTATGAAACTTTAGGTGGATTCATACAATATTTACGAATCTTTTGACATTAATTCGCTAGCTGAAATACAAAAACATATTTCACAAAGCATTTTGTTCTGCGGTTTACACGATTACTACAAGTTTGGCTATGAGATAATTGTAGAAGTGATGGAATAAATATTAAAAGCCTTTCTGAATTGAAGTATACATAAAATAATCTCGATCAATATGACAGATAATTCATATAACCTGAAAGGCTCGAGCACCTAAATACACGGCTAAACAGATATTATTTACTACCATTCTAAAGGACACTGCGGTTAATTTCATCAATATATTTGTTCCCAATTTTGTTTAAAAAAGAACTATTTTTTTTACGGGCTTAGGAATAGGGTTAGCACACGGTATGAATTAAGGCGGTTCCCTACCTAATTATGACCTTTTCTAAAAACATTGGGCAAAATAGTGCTATTAAGCGGAATATCTCTGCCGAGGCATCGAAAACGGGAAAAAGGGATACGTCGCGACATGCTATGTGCAATTTCGAACACGTACGTCCCGAAACATGTTCGATTCACGCTAAAATAGAGAAATGTCGTATGGACCAAGCTTTTCTGACAGTTTGGCGATTCTCAAACGCTCGAAATCATGGCGACTCGTCGTGTTTGGTGTTGTCGGCGACGCCTCCGAGATGGCGTGACGCACGAATATGGTAGAACGGGTAAAACAGTCGCTGGTCTAGAACACCATGCTACACGATCACTGTTCGATATACTGGTCGGTCACTGGACAAAATCAGCTGTCAGTGATAAATACGTGTGGGAAGTCCGAGTCTTCCAAAATTATCACAGAATGTTGTTATTGTGGTCAAGAACCACAGAAGACTAACGGAGCCGGAACGTTTCAATGGTAAGTGGATGAACGAAATATAATGATGATATAAATTACGCCATTTATATTCACCTTCGTTAGGTTAGGTTTCATTAGTTCGTTGACGATAAATTATTTATTTCGCTAGAAATTCGTTGGAGAGGCACGTACAGCTGGGGAGTATACATAAAGAGTATTTGTGGCAGCGGATTTTTTTTGTCTCTATACTGGTTTTCGAATCAACCAGAGCTACCCCAATCTCGGTCAAATGACAGGCGTCTTCCAAATTTGTCCAAGGAAAGTGAAAGTAAATCTTTGTAGCTATCGCTTCTCTTTGCCACGTCAAACAGGTACTTATACGCTTTGACAGGCATTCCTGTTATCAACACTGGGGACGACATGAACATGAATCTATAAACCATGCTCGCTTTCAGATATCTTCGCTGGTGGAGGAGACAGGGATTACGAGCCCAGCGAGATCAGCCAACTTGGTCACGATCGTGTCCAGGTACCCGTTTTCATCCTTCCGGCTATGGATCGCCGCACCTTTCGAGGAATATTTCCGTCCCAACAATATTTATGCTTGTTTTGGAAAAAGGTGAAGAGTAATTTCGTTTTTGTTTCCGATCATTCGAACAAGATCGTATCTTTGCTAACTAGTTCAATAATTAGATCCGTTACAGAAATGCCTGCGGTGACACGAAACGGTGCGCGATTCATCCCTGGAATTATATACAGCTGAGTACTTCCGCATCTACACCGAAAGTGAAATCACACCGCGTTCCCGGAGAGACGTTGAGGCTTGACAAACTTATTTTATCGAGAACCATACGAATCAGTACAGATTTCTTACACATCATCTGATTCGTTGATCAGAATTGGCGTCGAGAATATTAGATGTATCTCTTTTTTCTGAGAGAAGGAATTGAATAACCGAAAGAATGCCAGCAGTACAGATGGAACACACGGGCCTTGGGCCGGGAAGAGCGGTTTGCTACCGATTACAGACTTACTAGTACAGTCATTTTCTTCCATTCCGTCCTTACGGACTGGGCTCAAGTGGCAGAGCTTGAAATACTGATTGGCTTTATTATTTCGTAGATGTGTTAATGAATAAATAAATATATGAATAATCATATAGTATAGATATATGGAGATGTGTGGATGAATAAACATGTGAATAATTGATAGTATTTTGTTTCATTTCAATTTATTATAAAGATTCGTTTTCAGGTTGACATATACCCATCGTCTACATAAAAACCCGCCTTTTACTTGGATACATCGATAATCACAAATTAGGTCTTGGTTCTTTCATTTTTACGAAGTCGAAAACTTTTACAGAGGAATTCATCAGAAGTCTGTGAAATAGACAAATATACACCAGATTGTAGAGCATACAAGCTTCGCAATGATAAATATTATATTTGTTTCAGGAAAAAACGAACAAGAACATTTTGTATCCGTCCCACTGCAAAGTATTTGACACGCGTTTTCGAACACCACCTATTATTAAATCGAATGATCCGACATTTAAATTTATATCGATACATTTGATGTAAATTTGTACAAACTGATTACACAAGTCTACACGGATTTAGTGCCTGGGATTTGTATACCTGATCATTGGAGGTTTTCTAGAGATACTGAACAGAGAAAAATTACTATTTGTAAAAAAAAATTGCTTTTGCAGCCAGGAGAATGCTATTTGAAAAATTAATAAAATCTATGATATCTATTATTCAGCTGATAATAAACCGAAACAAATATTGTTGTATATTCTCTCAATTAACTTCAAATTCCAAAACAAAACAGAGATTGAAAATGAAGCCGTTTACTATTCTTGTTATGTTCAAAAGAACTTTATCTGACTAAACCCTGAGTACAGTCCCCCATCATACTTTCAATGATAATGAATACTAACAATGATAATGATGAATTATATAATGAATACCAACAACAATGGTAACAATTCCACTTCCCTCTACTCATCGAGTCAAAATATGGGAAACTAGTTTATTTATGAAATCGATATTATATCTCCCAAGACTACAAAAGCAAACTTTAACGGGGGTATAAATATTTTTCCCTTGTTTTGATGCATGACAAACAAAAGAATAATGAACTAGTCCCAGACACAAGAAAGATTTTCTTTTTCGTTGACCGGTGTTATATAGATTCATTTCAAGATGAATCGATTTACTGAAGACATGCTCTTCTTCGATCGAATGATTTGTCCCT
Organism: Macrophya alboannulata; assembly: GCA_949628255.1. NCBI lineage: Eukaryota > Metazoa > Arthropoda > Insecta > Hymenoptera > Tenthredinidae > Macrophya > Macrophya alboannulata. The sequence continues at coordinate 36,001,541 of OX451206.1, read as the reverse complement.
TGCGCACGATTGCGTTCTGCTGCAAGTCTTCAATTTTGGTTCTCGATGAAACAAGTTTGTCAGGGCTCAACGTCTCTCCGGGAACGCGGTGTGATTTCACTTTCGGTGTAGGCGCTAAAGTACTCAGTTGTAGATAATTCCAGGGATAAATCGCGCACCGTTTCGTGTCACCGCAGGCATTTCTGTAACGGATCTAATTATTGAACTAGTTAGCAAAGATACGGTCTTGCTCGAATGTTCGGAAACAAAAACGAAATTACTCTTCACCTTTTTCCAAAACAAGCATACATATTGTTGGGATGGAAATATTCCTCGAAAGGTGCGGCGATCCATAGCCGGAAGGATGAAAACGAGTACCTGGACACGATCGTGACCGAGTTGGCTGTTCTCGCTGGGCTCGTAATCCCTGTCTCCTCCACCAGCGAAGATATCTGAAAGCGAGCATGGTTTATAGATTCATGTTCATGTCGTCCCCAGTGTTGATAACAGGAATGCCTGTCAAAGCGTATAAGTACCTGTTTGACGTGGCAAAGAGAAGCGATAGCTACAAAGATTTACTTTCACTTTCCTTGGACAAATTTGGAAGACGCCTGTCATTTGACCGAGATTGGGGTAGCTCTGGTTGATTCGAAAACCAGTATAGAGACGAAAAAAATCCGCTGCCACAAATACTCTTTATGTATACTCCCCAGCTGTGCGTGCCTCTCCAACGAATTTCTAGCGAAATAAATAATTTATTGTCAACGAACTAATCAAACCTAACCTAACGAAGGTGAATATAAATGGCGTAATTTATACCATCATTATATTTCGTTTATGCACTTACCATTGGAACGTTCCGGCTCCGTTAGTCTTCTGTGGTTCTTGACCACAATAACAACATTCTATGATAATTTTGGAAGACTCGGACTTCCCACACGTATTCATCACTGACAGCTGATTTTGTCCAGTGACCGACCAGTATATCGAACAGTGATCGTGTAGCATGGTGTTCTAGACCAGCGACTGTTTTACCCGTTCTACCATATTCGTGCGTCACGCCATCTCGGAGGCGTCGCCGACAACACCAAACACGACGAGTCGCCATGATTTCGAGCGTTTGAGAATCGCCAAACTGTCAGAAAAGCTTGGTCCATACGACATTTCTCTATTTTAGCGTGAATCGAACATGTTTCGGGACGTACGTGTTCGAAATTGCACATAGCATGTCGCGACGTATCCCTTTTTCCCGTTTTCGATGCCTCGGCAGAGATATTCCGCTTAATACCACGATTTTGCCCAATGTTTTTAGAAAAGGTCATAATTGGGTAGGGAACCGCCTTAATAACATCGGCATTAAACTTAGAGCATATATGAGTCATTCCACGTCAAGCGGAACACCTTTTTGACCTCATGTGCTTGAAAATTATCGATTTTTTTTCTACATATTCTCTGGGTAAAATAAACATAAGAAACAATTTTTAATTTTTTTTTTACTCATATGGCTACAGGGGGTTGAATTTTCGAAATAAGCACCAAAAATCGGAATCGCGCTCTCCTTTGAACTTCAATATCTCCGATTCCCTTTGATGTACAGATGTTTGCAGAAACTTATTTTAAAGCTCTTGAATTGGACTTTCATGTTATATATTTTCACTTTATCGAATAAACAATCTTCCATTTGTGAAGAACAATTGCATTTTTTGAACGCAATTTTCAAGATGTTCACACCCTTCAAAAATTCTAAAAAAAATATGAGCGTGTTCCTCGATTCATTCTCTACGAAATATGTGAAATTCAGGACGGAGTTCCGATATACAATATATTTAAAGAGCGGTTGATTCAAGTGGGATGTCGCGCGCGGCCGCGGCCACGAGCATTGGGGCGGCAAGTACTTGGATTTCAACGTACACGGCCGCGCGCGACGTCCCGCGTGAATCAACTGCTCTTTAAATATACTATATATCGGAACTCCGTCCTGAATTTCACATATTTCGTAGAGAATGAATTAAGGAACACACTCGTATTTTTTTTAGAATTTTTGAAGGGTGTGAACATCTCGAAAATCGCGTCTAAAAAATATAATTGTTCTTAACAAATGGAAGATTGTTCATTCAAGAAAGTGAAAAATAATAACATAAAAGTACAATTCAAGAGCTGTAAAATAAGTTTTTGCAGACGTCTGTACGTCAAAGGGTATCGGAGATATTAGGTTTGTTCGTTTTACCTACACTTTCTACACTTTTACCAGATTGTACACTTTTCACTAGAAATTTACACCTCCTATTGGGCGAGTGTAAAAAGTGTAAGGGAAGTGTAAGAAAAGTGTAGGTAAAACGAACAAACCTATTAGGTTTGTTCTTCTTAGCTACACTTTCTACACTTTTCTTACACTTCCCTTACACTTTTTACACTCGCCCAATAGGAGGTGTAAATTTCTAGTGAAAAGCGTAAAATCTGGTAAAAGTGTAGAAAGTGTAGCTAAGAAGAACAAACCTATTAAGGTTCAAAGGAGAGCGCGATTTCGATTTTTGGTGCTTTTTTCGAAAATTCAACCCCTTGTAGCTTCTAAACCATTTGAGTAAAAAAGAAAAAAAAATTGTTTCTGGTGTTTATTTTGCCCAGAGAATATGTAAAAAAAATTACAAAAGAATCAGAAACATCGAGGAATATTTTTGGCCAAATCCGTCCCGCTTGACGTGGAATGACTCATATATACCTGGAGAGAGCATGTTGGCCGAAAAGTATGCAGACAGAGACGGACAATAGTAAGAAAATAACCTCTCTCTTTTTCCGCCAGGAGCGTAACATGACAAGCCAGGTACCCGCATTACTGAACGAGAAATGATGACATGATATATTCACAGGTTACAAGTTGTTTCTAAAAACCGAGTATTGATCGGAAATGTACAGATCAAGAATAATTCTTCGTTAAACTTATTGTCATTAAAACAAGTTTTTTGGAAAACAAACTGTACGCAAAAAAATTGCTCGGTTGGAATCTGTATACATATAAACAAATTGTTGATGAATTTTCATATTCGACGGATTATAAAAGTATTCGGGAAGAAGGATAATAATTAGGCAATGGTAATATAAGAAACTAAAATTTGCTTGTCAACTGTTATATCAACATACTCGACAGATCGAATGGAACTAGTGAAAATTAATGCGCGGGGCACCGGGACTTTTTACTTACGGGACTAGCTAGTCACGTGACTAAAATGTGACGACTAATCAGATCCTGCGCGACAAAGAGAGGTTATTTTCTTACTAATTCTGTCTCTACGTCATTCGCCACTTATGGGAAAAAATTGGACATGCTCCCTCCAGGTATACATACATATATGTATGCTCTAAGGCATTAAAACACAGAGGCGCGATTCTCGAAACCATGCGACCGTGTCGATTACGAAAATTCGCTTTCAGTACTTAGCCAATTGTGTAACAGCGCCAACGGAAAGTATGGCCTGAAATGTATTGTATTCTGTCAACGCACGATCCAAGATAGCATCGTGAATCAAATGACAAAAGCGAGCCCGACAAATGACATAACCAAGGAGGATCAGATAGAGTGGAAGCACCCATATAAGCGTAATGTAAAATTCCGTATCGAGTTTTCATGCCATCTGTGGCTCGGTACCAAACTAAAGTGAGAAAAGCGCGCTATTCGAATGTCGGATATAGTATATTGATATTCATCTCATTTTAATTTCATATTCTAATATACGGTGAAGGAATTATAAGGAATGCAGACTCAGAGTTTCAGGTTTATATATATAATTATATATTTTAATACTTGATTTCGGTCGATTTACAGTGCATTTTGGTTTAGTTTTTTATTGGTAATACTTTTAACGGGTTGTGCCTTGCCGGTTCTTCAATTGCGTAACGTAACCACTTCATCTGCCTAGAAATAAAATTCTCGATTATAAAAGAATATACTTTTGGTTTGCAAAATCGTTACATGGGAAAAAACGCATGCTTCTTGGTTATGTTTAACGACAATCAAAAAGTATACTCACGTTTTAGGATCTTTCGGCAGCGAGAAGAATGACAAATCTTTGTTGTCTCTAGGATTATTCATATACCCTTCCGCAGATCAACTAAACACCATTGCTTTTTATTGGTTTTTGTGAGATTCACGATATCACTGATCATCCAACGCTTCTTTTGCTTTCTTTGCTGACGCCACGCTACACACACACACAGCACTACCGGTACACGTACACAAACGGTTCGGTACCGAGACACAGGCGGCGGTACTGTCGCAGAATACGCCTTGCTTCCACTCTATCTGATCCTCCTTGGACATAACCTCGTAATGCAATCAAGTAAAACAGTGTACGAGTCATGGGATTGTTTCGAAAAATATGCCATTGTCATTCACGAAGTTGTTGTAAAGCAAGCGGTAGAAAATGAAGGGTATTATGAAATAGTCTTCCTTTATATTAACATTAAATCGACTGCCTAATAAGATGAATGTAAATTTTTCTTACTATGATGTCCCCTTACGACCACCCTATGAGATAAGTTATGTTCTAGAGGAACTTGCAAGAATATTGTGGAATAAAAGTGATGTTGGTGCCATGGGAGTATCTCACTGTAAAAAAATGAGAAAAGATATATTTTTTATTCTCTAGCGTGAACGGCTAAAATAGCATTGAAATCATGAAAAACAATTGGCGACTGCCAGTGGATTTCTTCAAATATATGGACATTGACGTAGCACGATAATTCTGCAGTTATAATAAAGACGGAGTTACAGAATAAGCCCCCTCATTTCATTGCGAGAGATTGCCACTAATTTTTCTTAAAACACTCTTTCATAGATTCACTACGAATATTGTTGTTACGAGAAAATCGTCAAGCCAATTAACAGAAATAAAAAATTGTACGCTTGTTTTTCAATGGAGTTTTCACTCTTACACCAGAAAGTCGGACAGGCTAATATCTATTCGAAATTCGTACAACATAAATAGTAACATCATACAGAAATATCAGTCAAATCTTGACTTATATACGAAATAATTGCAAGGCAAGATGTCTGAGGCCTATACATTTCACGCGAAATACCCCTTATACCAAAAATTCTAACGTTTATATAACAAGTTTAATAATTCAGTAGAGACGCTGTCTTGTAGGACTGGAGGCAGAGCCAAATGCATTCACGTCGAAGACTACGACAGAGTAGTACAACAGATTTAAAGATATAAAAAAGAAGTAGCAGAGTTCAAGAGCGGTCTATGCTGCTTTGAACAATAAATTTAAAATACAGTAAGAAGTGGCTGAAATTCACGCTGAAAGAATTGATAACCTTGAGGGTAACTTGCAGTTTGTAATAAACATTTTTACCCCTGTTTTGCATACCACAATTTGTACGTCTAATTATTGATAGTTAAATTATAGTATCCGGTTACGAAATGCTGAAGAATAGCCCGCTGAAATGTTGGCATGATCTGTAAAACAGTTTGAGGATTACCACAAGGAAATATTGAGCTCATCTACCAGAAAAAGACGTTGCATTGATACCGGCAACGAACTCGATGACAAAGTTGGTATCAAAGAGCTGGAAGCTGCGCTCGTATAGTTGAAAGCAAATTTTCATCGTTGAAAAAATCCGTAAGGATATGTGAGGATCTACAGAAAAATTTCTGATTGAAACAGAGTTGCTGGCTTTCTTCAAGTAACTAGTATTATCATTTAGACTTGATAGTTTACTCAAAACCGTTTTAGCATTGAATAAATATTGCACATGAGACTTTTCATGTCAACTGGATCACATTTACGCCTCAATAATTCTAATCTTTCTGCAATCTGAACATGTTTTAGTATTCCCCGGACATTTTTTGTAAAGAATATGCATTGTGCGATTGGGTAAAGCGTTCGAAACTGGCAGACTAAAGTAAATTCTTAACACCTTTTTTGACGTACCATTTCATATCTCTGAAACGGTTAATCGTACAGCAAAATTGTGGAATTTTTTCGTGAATTATTTTATGGGCTTGAGAAAAAAAAACGTGTCATAATTAAATTTTTCCTTTTTCGGAGTGCAAATGCATTTTGAAATCTTGAGATCGATATGTTGGCAATGATATACTTAATTTCTTCTAAACTTGAAACCTTTTTTTCGGATTCTGCCAAATTTTTCCCTTAGAACTACGTACTTGTCCAGATGGGAAAATTCGAAACTGAAATACAATAATATAAAAATGGTTGAAGAAACTATTTAATCACATGTACATACATCTCATGGAAACATAATATGTAGTATCAATATGTAGCACAAATATGTAGATTATCCTGAAAAAGAGCTCAAGCCATTTTCAGCTTATTTTATTGTACAATACTTAATTTTCAAACTATTGCGTGTTAATATTCAGTTATTTTTCACGAGTTTTTTTTTCATTAAAATTGTATAAACAACAAATAATATATACATTTTCTCTATTCTTTTGTTAAATATCTTAAAAGAAATATTTTTCAAACCAATTTACAATAATTATTTTTATCGAATATGTGAAAAACGATGATATTAAGAAAAAATTATAATAAGCTAGAAATCGCTTCAGCTTCCTTTTAAAATTAATTTATAGAGCTTATAATTGCAGAAATTTTTTTGATTTTTATCATGTATTAACATTTTTCACGTAATGGAAAATAGAAAAAAAATATCGACTTTTTTTAACCACTAGCTACTGTGTAGTAACATAGTAGACATGGTCCGATTTGCATTCACAATGATCATTTCACTAATGAATAAATGAAACCTTTTATCTATGGCCTATGGCACGCACGATCATGAAAGAGTGCATTGAAGTTATTTAAAACTATTAGAAGTGATCGTGTGGGCGAAGTAATTGGGTCTTTTTCATTGACATTCACGTGACTTTTGTCGAAAATAGTGTCAAATTGAGAACGTGTAAAAACTTTCGGAAATGAAAACAGCAAAGTTGAATCTTCAGAAATTACGTACTTGCTGATAGAACATTGATTTTTCTATATTAGAAATGTTATAATTTGCTATTTTGAATATGCAGTTGTATTTTATTGTTTATTAAATTTTTACTCCAAAGATGTACATACGTGTGATTAATGATTTTTTTAAACAATTTTATCTTATTTATTTTATCAGGCACTCATCTTATCAGAACACGGAGTATATCCAGCAGAGTGCGTTATGAATTTGCCATCATAAAAATTTGTTGTCTCCAATTTTGATAGGTGATACAAAAGATATACCTATACAGTACAACCTCTCAATAGTGCCACTCCCACTAGTGCCGCCTCCCCTAATCCGTGCTCGGGCGCTTCCCCCACTACCACACTAACATAATCAAGATTCGCGGCAGCGAATCGCCGCCAAGTACCCGTAGGCCGGCACACCAGCCCCGAATCATTCACCCGAGCTAGCTCTTGTTCTTGTACGAAATCTGTCATATCTTTTGAACCACTGATTATTTTGTCATAAAATTTATAGAGGTGCAAGGTCGACCCCACTTGACTGTGCGAGCAAAAGTTGCACGAAATCGATCGAGCGGTTCCTGAGATATTGACCGTCAAAGTTGAAATCGGATACAATTGCCAAGTACATACATGTCTTCTGTATAGTAGAGGCTTACAACAGAAAATTAAATAGTGTTGTTTTGTTCTAAATAGTGGCTTTTGATAATTTGTAGGGAAAAAATTAGGAAAAAAAATTTAGAAAGTGGTACTTGGCGGGCCAGGTATAGCAATATCAAGAGACTCGGTAGAGTCTCGCGCCAAGTACATTAAAAAGAATTTTTAAGCGCGCGGCGTGAGGCTCGACGAGTTCAAGAGACTCGGTAGAGTCTCGCGCCAAGTACATTAAAAAGAATTTTTAAGCGCGCGGCGTGAGGCTCGACGAGTCTCTATACCGGGGACATTGGATTCCGGCGGAGTGGGGGTATTAATGGTATAATGTTTTTCAATATTGTGTCGTATTCTGTAACATCATGGGGACTATCAATTGATATTTAGAATGAGGGTCCAAGCAGCTTTCATTCAAGACCAAGGTCAATGCGATCGGTGCACGGTGACTGATATTATGATTTTTTTACAAATTACAAGCGTTCAGTTTGACTGTAACGTCCGACCGGACGTATATTCCCTATTTTGCTTATAACTATATAATATTACTAGATCTAACTAACTCCATAGAATATGAGAACTTCGTTATGATGTACACTCTGAGCATTTTTGTCCAACCTCCAACTCACTAGGAGTTGCCCAATTAAAAGATTCCTATCTTACCAACATCAGAGAACTCAGACCTTACCGACATTACCCAACGAAATTCTCTTATCCTGAATAGATATTATCTTAAGAACTAATATGATCCATCTTACCATACAAGTATTACATACCAAGAATCATACCATATTACTCACTCTTGAGATATTAATCATTATAAACTAACATTAAAAATTTATTACCATTATATTATCCACTATATCATGTACTCATTATTACCTTTCTTCCAGAATTACCAACTACAAAGTTAGCACATCAATTACTACATTTATACAAAATAACTACACTAATTATTGTCTTTAACAATAATTAAGTCATAAATATTATATGTTATAATACAGCTTTGGATTCAGCTTTAAAACACCCGATGTACACCTATTCAAACTCACACAGAAGATAGCCTTCTAAGAAACACACGCATACATACACTCTACTCGCCTGCACACTTAGGCTACGGCCCGACCTTATTTTACGATACGTAAAAACCCAGAAATTACATTACAATGCACACTAATAATGAGTTCATTCCCTTACTAGATTATAACCATTAAAATAACTAATTACACTATATTGATATGTACTACCTCAATATGTACACGCACACACCAAACTAGTACCATATTAACACCATGTTCTAGCTTCTAAGCTATTCTAGATATAAGATATACATATAATCCATTATGAAAGATATTATACTTAACCTACACGTATCATATTCATATCTCAAGCTATCCCCCATAAAATTTTATATGTTAAAGATATTATTAATCACAAGTACTCTATATTACGGTCAATCTTTGAATATTCATGTTATTAACTATCTTTATAAATCTTCAAATATTAATCCCTCATATAAATTCCTTTTATACTATTCAACCAATTTCTACATTATGACATTATAATGAATTATTAATTATTCTTATAAAATATGTACTCAGAATCTATCATCAATACTATAATCAATATATATATTCAAATTTTAGCAACTATATTTTTAACAAACTGCAACCGTGAGATTGAACACCTTATAAATAATTAATATGGGATTGCATATTTCAAATATTTAAACATTCGAATTATTAAGGTGTTGAATATCACGATACCCACTGATCGAGCAATGACCGTAAACCAACGATAGTTCATAAGACTACTAACGAAAAACAATCACTCAACAGTCGATAAAACCAACGAAGCTAGGCGATACTTAGAAATCGCCTCATAAAATAAACACTCTCGCGAGTGTCAACTCTCAAAATGCGGTCCATATATAACAACTCGCGATCAGCCATCTTGCCGGCTGAACAAAGGCTCTCCGTCTAATCCATTATTTGACGTATAATTAAAATAACTAAATTAAGTAAAATAATATAACTCATGTAACCACATCTATACCTGTATACCTATGTTCAAACTCTCACTTGGAACCTTTAAAATCAAACCCTTAGAAGTAAAAATCATAAAAGAGTTGTAAAAACAGTTTTACAACAATGACAGGAATAACGAACAATACCCGAGAAACGCAGGCATGAAATACCGAGCAAATCCGAACCAGATTTTTTATGACAATAACAAACATATTTTACCCAAAAAGTCAAATGGGTAATAAAGGAAAACGGTAACCAAATGTCAAATTCCGAGAACCTATTTCAACACTGCACGCGCCAACGTGCTGGACAGCCAAGGACAAAAGGTAGCTACGGGAGGAGAGGACGGGTGCAGTCCCAGGAAACGCACGGACATACCACTACAGGCACAAAAGGAGGAGGGCCCTAGAGCACCTACTACCATGCCACACCTTCGGGACTCCTGCCGATCATAAGCGGAGAAGACTACCCCTACTTCCCTGCTCCGTTTTGGGACCCCTCGCACCCCTGATCATCCTATTTAAGCCTCACCAAGCTGAATCTCGTCCTCACTTCGTTACCATCGGAAAACCACTCGCCATTGCAATTATTCTACTACGTCTCGACGATATTAAAACTTAGACCCCTTTTTTCTTGATTTTAAAAACAGAATAATTTTAACTTCACTTGTACCACGACGGACTTATACGATTTCATTACTCATTATATTTTCACTTCTTTCATTTCTACTAAATTCAATTAACGATTTCTTCTATTTCAACTCAATTTCAATTTTTAACATAAATTTCTTATTGGTGAAAAGTGAGAGGTTGAATACAATATATTGTGAATTTGAATAAATACTGTGAAACTTATCAAAGAACTATATTAAAGTCTTATTTTACTTATTTTAAATATACTACATCTGCAACCAGCATCAGCCGCCGTTAGCAGAGCCACACTCGACAACAGCAAGCAAGGTAAGAAGATTACGATTAATTATCAAGTTAATAATCCTTTCTCTATCTTCAATCCTTTCCAAGAGTTCATTTCCGATATTAATACGAAGGTAACGACGGAATTCCAACATTTCAATTTTACTCAAGCAATTCAATTTAATTCAATCAATTTAATTCGACTCAACCAATTCAATTTTAGTCGAACGATACAATCAATTCAAGCGTGATTCAATTCAATTAATTCAAACAATTCAAGCGTGATTCAATTTACTTAATTCAAACAATTTAAGTGCGATTCCATGAATTCAAATATTTCAAGTGATTCCAATAATACGAGCGATTGTTAGACGAGAGCCAACAGAGTTAGACGAGATCCAGAAAGATAGACGACGACGACGAGAATATTCTCTCCAAAAACCACTAGATTGATACCTTCCATTGTACTTTAGTACTTAATCGATATTGGTAACCCACTAAACTACTGAGTGTACGTCTAGGATCGTTCGGAAAGACAAGTTTATTTGCTAGTCTCTAGATTTGTCCACGAACGACCGTCCCGACGTCACATAAAAATTATTCTGGTGCATCGGCCGGGAAATTACCAAACGTTTAGATCGCGAATAGCTTAACTTGTGACGCGTGTAACGATCGATGGATAGGTGAAGATCAAGTGTTAAAATTCGAAAATTTTTTTTTTTCCGTGTTTCGAGAAATAGATTATTGATACAAACGTGGCATATTTTGTATCGAATGATCGACGTTACAGGAAAATCAAACATCGAACTTACCAGAAATTCATTTCTTAGGACGAAATCAGATTCAAGCGAGCTACTCAGACCCTCTCATTTATAAAATCATCGAAATTAAGCGCCTTGGCATTATTTTAAGAAAGTAAGCATTCGTTTCATTCGCCTCAGATCCCGAGTTCCTCTCAACCTTACGTATATTAATTAATATTAAGTGCATGGTCGACAGAAGGCGCCAAACCCAACCGGATTTTCACGAATCCAACAGTGGCAAATGGTACAGCTCCTGACGACATAATATTAAGTGCATGGTTGACAGAAGGTGCCAAACCCAACCGGATTTTCACGAATCCAACAGTGGCAAATGGTACAGCTCCTGACGACATAATATTAAGTGCATGGTTGACAGAAGGTGCCAAACCCAACCGGATTTTCACGAATCCAACAGTGGCAAAGGGTACAGCTCCTGACGACATAAATTAGTTAAAAATTAAGAGAGCAAAAATCGAGCTATACCAATTACCCTAATTCTACCGACTACAGATGGAAAGGGTGCGCTTACTGCTTCTTTAGAGAGAAGTCGTGGAGCTAGTAGCACTGGCTATCTGAATGTCGGGAACAAGGAGTAAAAAGAGTTTACTCGATCTTATATTAATTAAATTAAGGGCATGAAAAATTGAGCCACGCCAACTACCTGAGTTTTATCAATCTCGGATGGAAAGGGCGCGCTTACTGCTTCTTTAGAGAGAAGTCGTGGAGCTAATAGCACTGGCTATCCGAATTTTGGAAACAAAGAATAGAAGGGGTTGGCTCGATATTATGATTTAGGTGTACGAACATGCCAAATAAGTTTACCCCACGGCATCTGAAACGATCGAAACGACTTGTAAAGAAATCATTAGAACGAATCATTTTCAAAATCGCTACTCGGGTAGTTCACGACAAGACCCCAACCGATCTTGATCCTAGAATCAAGAAACCAACGGTCCAAATTACCGCCGAAATAGTTAATAACGAAAATTCCAATAACTCTTATGCTTTAACTCAATCAGAAATCAAGGTAGCACCAGTTCAAGTCAATAGCGAAATAATTCGCAACGAAACCTCAAATAATTTTTATCCAGATTTTCATACTTTAATTCAACCAGAGATCAAGGAACCATCGGCTCGAACCATTACCAAGCTGGCTTGCGGCGAAACCCCAACCTTTTACTTGATCTCCGCATTTTATCCTCCGTTGCTAGCGATACATTGCCGGTATTAACCAATTCAGATTTCACATCTTCAAAGTTGGACGAACTAGATCATTACGAGTTTACTAAATTAACGAAGGAAATATTAGACGGACTCGACGAAATCGATTTCGGTACTATTGCTCTCTAGGACTAGAGGAAGAAATTTTTTTTTATTATTTTTATTCTCTCCGGAAAAATATAATTCAGAAATCGAACAAAATTTATGATCCCCACGAAAACGCGGAGTTGAAAACAAATAGTGACGAACGAAACTACAACTATCCTTTTCGAGTGATCAATGTCCAGCGAGCAACAAATGCCCAAAGTGGTTCACAGTCCGCCCTGCACGAAGGAAAATTTGCAAGTAATAGATATTCCATTAGACGACATCGACACTCTTATAAACCTTGATTCTGAGCAAAATCTAGACTCAAATCCAGATCTAAAGCCAAATCTAAACCCAACCGCAGAACCAGACGTGCGAATTACTAGGTCGAAGGCTAAGGGAACACAGCTATTCGCGGTAGATCTTGAGGAAAACCCCAGGGAATCTAAAAAACTGAAACGAACAGAGGTTAAAAACCCCCCTTTGGAAAATCCTGTCAGGAAAAACAGGAGAATGCCGGATCAGGAAGGTGGTGGACCTTCGGGTCAAAGCCCGCAAAGTTTCATTTCAATAAAAGATGCGTTAGCAGCAGTCCCGAATTTTGACGAAAAGCCGTCGGACGTACGTAGTTTTATACAAGGTTGCAAAGATGCGCGAGATATGGTACCGCCACAGATAGAACTCAGTCTTACGAGAATAATAAGAAATAAAATAAAAGGAGAAGCTAGACGCGTACTTGAGGACGAACGATTTGATACGATAAATGAATTAACTGCACGAATCAGCGAAATATACGGTCCCACAAAATCAGTAAACCTATGTCAGGGAGAGTTAGGAAATTTATTTCAGAAAAAAGACGAATCCGTAGTAACCTACGCGGCTAGGGTTCGCGAAGCGATTTCAAACGTAATTCAGGCATTTGTACAAGAACGCAGAACAGACGATTTCGAAATATTTAAAAGAAATACAGAGGCCGACGGTAAGGCAGCATTTTTACGAGGATTAAAATCAGAGATAGAAGCCAAAATTCGTAAAATTCCGAACACATTCAAAGAGTTAGTAGATACGGCTCGCAAAAAAGAGCAACAAGAAGAAATTAAAAGAAGCCTTAGACGCAAAGAGGAATCCGAAAAAATTCAAGACGCTAAGGTAAATTACGCCCAAAGTAAGCCGCCAAAATGCACAATCTGCGGGAGACAAGGTCATGAGACCCGAGATTGCCAAATTGACAAAGACGGAAATAACCGCGACCAAAGAAATAATTACAATTCCAGAAGTCAAGTTCCAAATCGGCAGCAAAGCCTGCAGCCTAGTTTTCAAAATAATTCAAGGGACCAATTTTCAAATCGCCAATATGGGCAACCAACCTTTCAAGGTAATTATAATCAACGAAACCAGGGAAATTATCAACCGCGCAATAACGATTTTAACCCGCGAAGTCGCTATTCAAGCCCTCAACGGAATCAGGGAAATTTTCAATCACGCGACAATGATTTTAGTCCACGCAGTCAATACCCAAGTCCTCAAAGGAATCGGGGAAGTTATCAATCACGCTACGATGATTTTAATACGCGAAGTCAATATTCAAACCCTCAACGGAGCCAGGGAAATTATCAATCACGCAACGACGACTTTAATTCACGAAGTTCATATTCGAATCAACAACGAAATCAAAGAAATTATCAATCGCGAAGCAACGATTTTGATCCGCGAGACCAATATTCTAGTCAACGACGAGATCAAAATTTTAATCCAAGAAATCAATATAATTCTGACCAGGAACGGTCCAGGGAACGCGAATCATGCCGATATTGCAAAAATTTCGGTCATTCAATAAACGAATGCCGCAAAAGAGAACGAAACGAGCAGTACAAACAAGAAATGCGTAACATTCAAACACCGGTATCGGAAAACTGGGAGGGCCCCTCGAGCAAAGGCGTGAGTTCGGAGGCCACCAGCAAACCCAATCGCGCCGTAACAATGATACAGAGTTACCCATTGGAAGACGAATAAATTTAATTGAAAGCGAGCCTTATGAGAAAAACGGATCTGTAGGGATAAAAGAATCTAAAGAAAATACTTCCAGTTTTACTTCTATTGATAATAAAAAAGACGAAGTGACGAAAATAAATAATAATGAGACGAGTACTTTTAATGAAGAGATGATTAGTCAGACGAATACTACTAAACCAAATATTTCAAACGATAGCTTCGAGAATGACGAAGACGATTATGCCGTGAGCTTATTTAATAATATTTATAAAAACGACGAGATTCATTATCAGACGAATGACCCTAAGACAGGAATCTCAAGTGTTTATGAGAGTGAAGACGATGAAGACGATCTCCCTAGCAATACATTTTTTCAAGATGAGCATACTACTCAAGCAATTAATTCCAAAGAGAATATTTCTAATTCAATTTTACGCGAAGATAATGATTTCAAAGGTACGTTAAGTCAAAACGTTACTATTCAAGCAATTAATTCCAAAGAGAATATTTCTAATTCAATTTTACGCAAAGACAATGATTCTAAAAATACGTTAAATCAAAACGATACTATTCGAGCAATTAATTCCAAAGAGAATATTTCTAATTCAATTTTACGCGAAGATAATGATTTCAAAGGTACGTTAAATCAAAACGATACTATTCGAGCAATTAATTCCAAAGAGAATATTCCTAATTCAATTTTACGCGAAGATAATGATTCCAAAGGTACGTTAAGTCAAAACGTTACTATTCAAGCAATTAATTCCAAAGAGAATATTTCTAATTCAATTTTACGCGAAGATAATGATTTCAAAGGTACGTTAAGTCAAAACGTTACTATTCAAGCAATTAATTCCAAAGAGAATATTTCTAATTCAATTTTACGCAAAGACAATGATTCTAAAAATACGTTAAATCAAAACGATACTATTCGAGCAATTAATTCCAAAGAGAATATTTCTAATTCAATTTTACGCGAAGATAATGATTTCAAAGGTACGTTAAATCAAAACGATACTATTCGAGCAATTAATTCCAAAGAGAATATTCCTAATTCAATTTTACGCGAAGATAATGATTTCAAAGGTACGTTAAGTCAAAACGTTACCATTCAAGCAATTAATTCCAAAGAGAATATTTCTAATTCAATTTTACGCGAAGATAATGATTTCAAAGGTACGTTAAATCAAAACGATACTATTCAAGCAATTGATTCCAAAGAGAATATTTCTAATTCAATTTTACGCAAAGTTGATGATTCCAAAGGTACGTTAAAACGAAACGTCACTATTCAAGCAAATAATTTTAAAGAGAATAATTTCAATAATAATTCACGCGAAAATAACGATACTAAGATTAAACTAAACCAAAGCGACACTGTTCAAGCAAACTATTCCAAAGAAAATATTTCTAACTCAATTTCACGCAAAGATGATAAAGACAATTTTATAATTCAAGAAAACAATTCCGAAGAGAACATTTCTAATGTTACATTACTCGAAGACGACAAAAACAATAATTATGCTACGCGCACATTTTCACAAGTAACTAAAGAAAAATACGTGACTACGATTCCGTCGGTCGAAATAGAGGCCGACGAATTACAGCACACAGGCACTTTTATGTTGGATACAGGATCCGATTTAAATCTCATCCGGAAGGATTGCATAAACCCCACTAGTGAAGTAAATAAAGATAAAAAATATTGTTTAAAGGGAATTTCCACAGTAGACGTTGTAACACTAGGGGAAGTCACTTTAGACATAGCAGGTACCCGGGGTAACTTCCAAGTAATCCCAGGGAATATACCCATACAACAGCACGGTGTGCTAGGTTCCGAATTTTTCCGCGAAAATAATGCGAAAATAAATTTTGAAAAGGGACGTTTAGAATACGGAAACACCCGCATCCCGTTCTTGAAAAGGGGTTTGTTATATGATAATTGTTACGAAAAAATTATAGAAACTAATGCTAACAAAGGAATCTTACCATTTCCGAGCAGGGAACCTACCGTTTGTTTCGGACACGTTAACCCAAGCTTAAACTCAGCTTCTTCGGTTGACAAGACTTTCAAAGAAAACTCGAAGATAGGAATAATCCAGGTTCCACCAAGAACGCGAAAAACCATTTGTATTAATCTCGAAAAAACTGACTTACGAGAAGGATATTTACCCCTTTTGATGCCAGGCCCTAAAGTTTACCTAGGTAACGCGATAGTTAAAAATCGAAATAATAAAGCCTATCTTTACGTAGTAAACGCAGCAGACGAACAAGCAATCCTAACGATACCTCCGCAAGAACTGCAAGAAATAGAAGAAATGATTGATAATTCGAAACAGGCCAAAGAGTTCAGGACAAACGAAGGGAAAATTAAAACGAAGCAAGATAACGAACTCGGTAAATTCAAAATGAGAGCTGAAAATAGAAAAGGGCGCGAAAATCGGGAAATTGACCAGGAAATCCTAAAGGACCAAGATAAATTGGCGAATAAATTAAAAAAACGCAGAAGGATCACCAAAGATAAAGAAAACGCGTGTAATAAAATTAGGAAAAACAAGAACCTATCAGTAAATAACAGGGCAAAGATCAAAAACTTCAGAATCAATAAAAAGAAACCCACAATTACCGAAACAAAAGAATTAAATAAACTCGAAGTAAATGACGACCTTACGAATGATCAGGAATACGTGACGGAAGTGACTGTAATAGACGATACGATAAGTACGACAGATAGCGACGCCTCAGATAACGAGTCCATAACCGACGAAAAAATTTGCATGACTCTTTTAGAATCACCCCAACAAATCGAAAATAGGTTGGTTACCTTACGATCCCTTTTACGATTAGATCATTTAAATGAAGAAGAAAGATATGAAGTCGAGATATTAATGCAGCAAAATTCAGACGTTTTTCATTTACCAGGAGACTATCTAGGTAGCACCAACGCAATGAAACACAAAATTCTTACCACAGACGAGCAACCCATTAATACTAAACAATACCGTTACCCGCCTATACATAAAGAAGAAATTCAGAGGCAAATAGGCGAATTATTAGAATCCAATATTATTCAACCATCATCATCACCCTATAATTCACCATTGTGGATAGTGCCTAAGAAGCCCGATTCTAAAGGCAATAAGAGATGGCGAATGGTAATAGACTAAAGATCATTAAACGAAAAAACATTGGGAGACGCGTATCCCTTACCCAACATTATTGATATAATAGACCAACTCGGAGGAGCTAGATATTTTTCTGTGTTCGATTTAGCATCTGGATTTCATCAAATCGAAATGGACGAAACAGATAAGGGTAAGACCGCGTTCACAACCCCACATGGACATTACGAATTCAATAGAATGCCATTTGGCCTAACGAATGCCCCAAGAACTTTTCAAAGATTAATGGATCAGGTATTATCAGGGTTACAGGGAATAGAGATGCTCGTGTATTTAGATGACATCGTTCTTTATGCAAAATCATTAGAAGAACATCGACAAAAGTTCGATAAACTGGCGAAGCGATTAAGAGAAGCAAACCTAAAACTCCAACCGGACAAATGCGAATTCCTACGGAAGGAAGTAGCATACCTAGGTCATATTATTGGAGAAAACGGAGTGCGGCCAGACCCTAAAAAATTAAGAGCCGTAGAAGCATTCCCAGTACCAAAAAATCGGAAAAACATTCAACAATTCTTAGGCTTAGCCGGATACTACCGCCGCTTTATCAAAGATTTTTCTCGCATTGCGAAACCGCTCTCTAACCTATTAAAGAAAGATTCAATTTTCCTTTGGACAACAGATCAACAAGAAGCCTTTGAAACCTTAAGAACGTTATTATGTAGACAACCCATACTTCAGTATCCGAATTTCGAACGAGAATTTATAGTTACAACCGACGCTTCCTATTTTGCAATCGGGGGAATACTCAGTCAAGGAGAAATCGGTAGAGACTTACCCGTTTCATATGTTTCTAGAGTACTAAATCGAGCAGAACTTAATTATTCCACTCAAAAGGGATACAGAAAAAGGAAGAAAACTACAAAAACATGAAACATTAAACTTTCATATTACTATACCTTTAAACATTAGGATAGAATATATTACTCAAATTGCAAATATTCATTAATTACTTGAAAGATTTAGAAAAAGGAAGAAAACTACAAAAACATAAAACATTAAACTTTCATATTACTATACCTTTAAACATTAGGATAGAATATATTACTCAAATTGCAAATATTCATTAATTACTTGAAAGAATTAGATAAAGGAAGAAAACTACAAAAACATAAAACATTAAACTTTCATATTATTATACCTTTAAAACATTAGGATAGAATATATTACCCAAATTACTAATATTCATTAATCACTTGCAAAAATTAGGAAAAGGAAGAAATTCCTAGGATGAGGCAAAACTAGTCACTAATCCATACTAAAATAATTTACACACATATTCCACTCAAAAGGGATACAGAAAAAGGAAAGAAAAATACAAAAACATGAAAGCATCAACTTAAATGCCAAAATCTTTAAAATAAGGTATATTACAAGGATCAAATTTAGTTTACATGTGTTAATCAGCTTTAAAAATATCTATATAATCGTACGAGTTTAGATTAAGCAAAGTATCTACACCCTATTCTTAAGAATTTAACTCTCGGGATAGTCAACTCACTAATCAACACTATTAATTAAGTCCAATATAAAATACATATATATTTCTTATTCTTCGAGACCAATAATTCTCGGCATGGCACATGTAATAATCACCATATACACGTTGTTAATCAAACTTATTAATTAAAATATGCTAATCAAGATACATTATATCAATCAAATTCTAACATTACGAATATAAGGCGAGGCAAATACTATACTCAACCTATTAACCAATATATTATTAATTAAGTTCAATATTACATTAATCATACACATTTACCCCTCTTTAAATTTAAGTTCACGGTGAGGCAAACTTTATCAACCCATATAATTGTTACATTTAAGTAAAACATATTAGTTAGTCCTAATGCTACGCGCTAGACTAGGAAAACCACATATATTCCTTATTCTTAAAATCAAGTCCCAATATGAACTAAGTAAAACCGTTATACCTATAGATATATTGAGCAAAACATATATACTTATACTTTATTCTTAAGAGATAAAATCTTCAAAATACGTCAATCAATTCAAATTAGGAAGTAAAATTTTAGTCAAAATGTATTTCTCAAAAGCAACGTTCATGAACTCTAGATTAAGTAAAACATATACGCACTATATAAAAAAAAAAAAAATGGAAACTTGGCACAAGCGACTATAATCAATTCGAATTAAGGTACATTATAAGCAATTCAAGTATCTTAATCAATACATTTAATAACATAATCAATTTAACTCTAGAATTGAGTCAATTACGTACACTTCGTTCTTAAATTTTCAAAATAAGCTACCATATTAATCAAAAATCAATTCACATGCTACTACAAAATATGTTAATCAGCTAATCTCACTTTACTCATAAACTTTCAAGATAAGCTATCATGTTAGTCAAAACTTTAATCCATGTACTACTACAAACAAAATATGTTAATCAACTCATTAACTCACATACAAATATTTATACTTATAAGCAAAATGTTGATCAATATCGAACATTATATATGTATATATACATGTACTCATGAACGAATAATCCAGTAAACTTAGAATCAAATCCTATGTACAATAACACGAAACAATAGAATACTGGATGTGCCTGTGCATACTTTATGTATACATATATGATGTATAGGTTGCCATACCATACCTTACGATACCAAATAATGCAAACGCTAGTATACATATACATTTTTATATGCAAAATATACATATATTTTATAAATTACCCATAAAACTATACACTTATTTTTCTCAAAAACATTAATCCAAATCAAAGCATTCCTACGCATCCATCCGATTCCAACTTCATTATCAAAACTAGAGACTTAAGAGAAAGGATTATTACTGAACTAATGATCGCACTAAAATTAAATTCGATCGAATTTTTTTTTGTTTAAATAGGAACCATCCGGGATGGATCTCAAAATAATTATCATATTGCGACTCGTTTGGATGACGAACGCCTTGATTGGATACGACTGCGGATCAAATATGATGAATCTAACAACCGTATCTCTGTTAAAAGTAGGATCTTGCGACTTACAAAATATTGAACCAATAGCAACTAGTCTTGATATTCAGTTATTACAATTATCAGATTATTCCGATGTAAAAGTTACTCAATGTAAGGTAGAAATCCACCGAACCATATTTTACTGCGGAATGCATTCCCACGTTTCAATAGTAACAAATGGTCAAACAGAATATATTCACTCAGTCTCGAAAGATGAATGCATATCAATGCATCTTTATAGATCATGGAAATTTGGAACTTACGGTGTCATAAGCTCATTAGTACCAAACAACACAATTACTCAGCCAATAGACCTAGGAGGAACAACTAGCATAGACGGTTCTTGCAAAGGAACAACCTATAAAGACGAGTACGGAAGTTGGAACAATGTAGTCGTACAGGGAATAATAAAAATAACGCTAACTGATTATATGGCGCAAACAAACTTAAATTCAAATAAAATCGTACTTAGATCAGGAACTACGAGCGACTTTAGCGTGGGACATGTCTTAGATATCGAGGGAGGAAACACATTTTGGGAAACAGTACCAAAGGATTCATGTCACTTAAATCGATACGACGTTTTATACGAAGGAAAAGCTACTAAAATTCAAGACAATAACGAAATACGAGAAGAACTCTACACGCTGACTACACAAGATGTTACATTTGCACTGACCAAACGCGGACATATACAGATATGTGGACATACAATAGTTAAAACAGAACACCCGAAATTGTTAATCGTGGAAAATGCAAAGAACAACGCATTCATCACCAAAAAACCTATATCTACAAACAACCTGGACATCTTCACTTACGTAAATTCAAAATTCGTTTACGTAGAAAGACACTTGAGATCACAAATTACAACATTGTATCGAGACGTACTAACACAAAGATGTGAACTAGAACAAAGGGTCCTACGAAATGCATTATCACTCGCAGCAATTACGCCGGATGAATTCGCCTATCATTTGATGAAGGGACCAGGATACATGGCAGTAGTCGCAGGAGAAGTCATTCACATCATCAAATGCATACCAGTAGAAGTTAAAATCAGGAAAACTGAAGAATGTTATCAACAACTACCAATTTATAGAAGCAATGCCAGCCTATTCTTATCACCTAAAAGCCATATGCTATACAAAACAGGAACGCAAGTAGATTGCAACCCTATTATACCTACAATGTATTATTTAAACGAAAAATGGTACAAGATGTTACCATTACCGACGGAAACCGTTGAACCAGCAGCAATCCAACCGTTAACCGCACCAACCTGGAAATATGTGAACCCCAACGAATTAGCAACAAGTGGAATTTACTCATCGGAGGATTTGGAACGATTACGCGACCATATAATGTTCCCAGCAGAAAGACCGGGACTACTCAACGACATGGCCAGAGGAATGACAGGTCAATCAATAGCTAATCAAAAGATGTCAATCATGAGTTTCTTAGACGAAGAGGCTATGCAAAAAATAGTCGATAGCACATGGACGAAGATGTGGGGTTGGTTCACTAGTTTCGGGACAGCCAGCGCAGGAATAATAGGATTATGGATCACCTTTAAAACAGCTAAATTTCTTATTGACACATTAATACATGGATACGCCCTACAAGACGCTTATGGATGGAGCCTTCACATACTAGGCGCCATATGGGACTCATTGACAAATCTATTATTGCATTTAGCGAAGCAGGAGAAGAAGGAAACAACGAAACCACAACCATCAGAACAATCACCACCATTACTCCAACCACCACGAGTACCCCAAATACCACGAGCACCGCCTTTGGAACAAACCCATCGAAATCCGAATCTATACCCAGGGTTGAATATGCAAATGGGACACATAAACTTCAATAGCCCTGTACCAATTTACGCCACACCTGTAACCAGAACGGTATCAACAACAGCCAACTTACCAACAGCAACCAACTTACCTACAACGACTAACGCACCTACAGGCATTTTAAAAAATGCATCATTCAGAAATAATGACGACGATAGCGAATGATCGAGCAACAGGCTCGACATTCTCAATTAAGGGGGGAGGTGTAACGTCCGACCGGACGTATATTCCCTATTTTGCTTATAACTATATAATATTACTAGATCTAACTAACTCCATAGAATATGAGAACTTCGTTATGATGTACACTCTGAGCATTTTTGTCCAACCTCCAACTCA
Source organism: Macrophya alboannulata (assembly GCA_949628255.1). Classification (NCBI taxonomy): domain Eukaryota; kingdom Metazoa; phylum Arthropoda; class Insecta; order Hymenoptera; family Tenthredinidae; genus Macrophya; species Macrophya alboannulata. The sequence continues at coordinate 35,978,529 of OX451206.1, read as the reverse complement.
CTAGGAGTTGCCCAATTAAAAGATTCCTATCTTACCAACATCAGAGAACTCAGACCTTACCGACATTACCCAACGAAATTCTCTTATCCTGAATAGATATTATCTTAAGAACTAATATGATCCATCTTACCATACAAGTATTACATACCAAGAATCATACCATATTACTCACTCTTGAGATATTAATCATTATAAACTAACATTAAAAATTTATTACCATTATATTATCCACTATGTCATGTACTCATTATTACCTTTCTTCCAAAATTACCAACTACAAAGTTAGCACATCAATTACTACATTTATACAAAATAACTACACTAATTATTGTCTTTAACAATAATTAAGTCATAAATATTATATGTTATAATACAGCTTTGGATTCAGCTTTAAAACACCCGATGTACACCTATTCAAACTCACACAGAAGATAGCCTTCTAAGAAACACACGCATACATACACTCTACTCGCCTGCACACTTAGGCTACGCCCCGACCTTATTTTACGATACGTAAAAACCCAGAAATTACATTACAATGCACACTAATAATGAGTTCATTCCCTTACTAGATTATAACCATTAAAATAACTAATTACACTATATTGATATGTACTACCTCAATATGTACACGCACACACCAAACTAGTACCATATTAACACCATGTTCTAGCTTCTAAGCTATTCTAGATATAAGATATACATATAATCCATTATGAAAGATATTATACTTAACCTACACGTATCATATTCATATCTCAAGCTATCCCCCATAAAATTTTATATGTTAAAGATATTATTAATCACAAGTACTCTATATTACGGTCAACCTTTGAATATTCATGTTATTAACTATCTTTATAAATCTTCAAATATTAATCCCTCATATAAATTCCTTTTATACTATTCAACCAATTTCTACATTATGACATTATAATGAATTATTAATTATTCTTATAAAATATGTACTCAGAATCTATCATCAATACTATAATCAATATATATATTCAAATTTTAGCAACTATATTTTTAACAAACTGCAACCGTGAGATTGAACACCTTATAAATAATTAATATGGGATTGCATATTTCAAATATTTAAACATTCGAATTATTAAGGTGTTGAATATCACGATACCCACTGATCGAGCAATGACCGTAAACCAACGATAGTTCATAAGACTACTAACGAAAAACAATCACTCAACAGTCGATAAAACCAACGAAGCTAGGCGATACTTAGAAATCGCCTCATAAAATAAACACTCTCGCGAGTGTCAACTCTCAAAATGCGGTCCATATATAACAACTCGCGATCAGCCATCTTGCCGGCTGAACAAAGGCTCTCCGTCTAATCCATTATTTGACGTATAATTAAAATAACTAAATTAAGTAAAATAATATAACTCATGTAACCACATCTATACCTGTATACCTATGTTCAAACTCTCACTTGGAACCTTTAAAATCAAACCCTTAGAAGTAAAAATCATAAAAGAGTTGTAAAAACAGTTTTACAACAATGACAGGAATAACGAACAATACCCGAGAAACGCAGGCATGAAATACCGAGCAAATCCGAACCAGATTTTTTATGACAATAACAAACATATTTTACCCAAAAAGTCAAATGGGTAATAAAGAAAAACGGTAACCAAATGTCAAATTCCGAGAACCTATTTCGACACTGCACGTGCCAACGTGCTGGTCAGCCAAGGACAAAAAGGGTAGCTACGGGAGGAGAGGACGGGTGCAGTCCCAGGAAACGCACGGACATACCACTACAGGCACAAAAGGAGGAGGGCCCTAGAGCACCTACTACCATGCCACACCTTCGGGACCCCTGCCGATCATAAGCGGAGAAGACTACCCCTACTTCCCTGCTCCGTTTTGGGACCCCTTGCACCCCTGGTCATCCTATTTAAGCCTCACCAAGCTGAATCTCGTCCTCACTTCGTTACCATCGGAAAACCACTCGCCATTGCAATTAATCTACACTTCGACGATATTAAAACTTAGACCCCTTTTTCTTGATTTTAAAAACTTAGAATATTTTTTAACTTCACTTGTACCACGACGGACTTAGACGATTTCATTACTTGTTATATTTTCACTTCTTTTATTTCTACTAAACTCAATTAACGATTTCTTTTATCTCAATTCAATTTCAATTTTTAACTTAACTTCTTATTGGTGAAAAGTGAGAGGTTGAATACGACATATTGTGAATTCAAATAAATATTGTGAAATTTATCAAAGAACTCTATCAAGTCTTATTTTTTTATATTTAAATATACTACACCTGCAACCAGCATCAGCCGCCGTTAGCAGAGCCACACTCGACAACAGCAATCAAGGTAAGAAGATTACGATTAATTACCGAGTTAATAATCCTTTCTGTATCTTCAATCCTTCCAAGAGTTCATTTCCGATATTAATACGAAGGTAACGACGAAATTCCAACACTTCAATTTTATTCAAGCAATTCAATTTAATTCAATCAATTTAATTCGACTCAATCAATTCAATTTTAGTCGAACGATTCAATTAATTCGAGCGTGATTCAATTCAATCAATTCAAACAATTCAAACACGAATCAATTCAATTAATTCAAACAATTCAAACACGAATCAATTCAATTAATTCAAACAATTCAAGCGTGATTCAATTCAATTAATTCAAACAATTTAAGTGCGATTCCATGAATTCAAATATTTCAAGTGATTCCAATAATACGAGCGATTGTTAGACGAGAGCCAACAGAGTTAGACGAGATCCAGAAAGATAGACGACGACGACGAGAATATTCTCTCCAAAAACCACTAGATTGATACCTTCCATTGTACTTTAGTACTTAATCGATATTGGTAACCCACTAAACTACTGAGTGTACGTCTAGGATCGTTCGGAAAGACAAGTTTATTTGCTAGTCTCTAGATTTGTCCACGAACGACCGTCCCGACGTCACATTGATTCTGATCCCTGCGATTTGGACAACTCCCGAAACAGCCAATCAGTGCTCTGGACTACAGCAATTCTTACAAGCCGATTGGCTGTCTCCGAAATCGGCCATTTCGCAGGTGTGACGTCGTAGCGGACGTTCGTGGGCAAATCTAGAGACTAGCAACTAGAATTGTCCTTTAGAACGACCTAGACGTACACTCACTAGGAGATGGTCGTACCTCCGGATCACAGATCTTGCTTCCATTATCTGGGGTGTTTTCTGGTACCAAAATATGAAATACCTGCTATATAACTTCCGTGATTGGCCCTTCGTTTTTCCAATTTGCTAAATATACTGTACCGATGACCATTCAATGAATCTGGCTAATTACCCTAGCATAATTAGTCGAGGTTTCGCGTTATCGAGATTCCACATCAGAGTGAATATTTGTATATTGAATTATGTAATTTTTGCACACCAAATTTTAAAAATTTATCATCCTAGGTGGGTCATTCCATCTCAAATCGACCAATGGTTGGAATCAACCACTTTCGATTTGGATGAATTTTTGTCAGAAGTTTTCTTTTATCATAAAACAAAGTTCTGCCGAAGGAAAAAAATTAAAAATTTTTCTTACGCAAGTTATGCGAAATTGAAATGTCATAACTCTTCGCATAACTTGCGTAAAAAAAAATTTTCAATTTTTTTTTTTCTTTGGCAGAACTTCGTTTCATGATGAAAGAAAACTTCTGACAAGAATACATCCAAATCGAAAGTGTTCGATTCCAACCATTGGTCGATTTGAGATGGAATGACCCACCTAGGATGATAAATTTTTTAAATTTGGTGTGCAAAAATTACATAATTTAATGTACAAATATTCACTCTGGTGTGGAATCTCCCAACGCGAACCCTCGACTAATTATGCTAGGGTAATTAGCCAAATTCATTTAATGGTCATCGGTACAGTATATTTAGCAAATTGGAAGAACGAAGGGCCAATCACGGAAGTTATATAGCAGGTATTTCATATTTTGGCACCAGAAAACAGCCCAGATGATGGAAGCAAGATCTGTGATCCGGAGGTACGACCATCTCCTAGTCAGTAGTTTAGTGGGTCACCAATACCGACTAAGTACTAAAGTACAGGGGTGCGATTCCATAACTTTTATCACTGCTATCACTGTTATACACAAACACACACGTTTCGCTGTATCACTCGTATGTACGACGTGAAGTCATCGCACGTATCAATCTTATGATATCTATCGACAGTGATAGCAGTGATAAAAGTTATGGAATCGCACCCCAGTGGATCGGATAGATCTAGTGTTTTTTGAGGGGGAATGTTCTCAGCGTCGTGGTCTAACCTTAAGATTCTCGTCTAACTGAATTAGCTGGTATTAAAGGAATTGGTTGAATTATTTGAATTAAATGAATCACTTGAATTGTTGAAATTATCGAATCACTGGGATGGTTTGAATTACTTGAATTGTATGAGTTTGAATTTCGTCGTTACCTTCGCATTATTAGTAGGAAATAGAATTCTTGGTAAAGGAACGAAGGCAGAGAAAGGATTATTGCTCCTGATAAATAATCGTAATTTTTCTTACCTTGTTATGGTGTAAAGGAGAATAAAATAAAATAAAAAAAAAGGATGGACTGCGGTCGGCTGCAGGTGGCACTGGATGGTTGCAGAAATGATGGTATTTGTATCTTCTAAAATGAATTTAAAACTTGGTAAAGTTCTATTGATATTTTTTGACACTATTTATTATTTTGAATTAACACTGGTATAATTTTACAATAGATTGTACTAAAACTCTCACTATCGTAACCGATAAAATAAGAATCAAAGTTTGAAGTTAAATAAAAGGTATAAATAGCAAAAAAATGAATTTCTATGAAAAACGTTCAAGTCCCGAGTTGAAATAAGCTGATATTAAGGAAACTTTCTAAGTCCATAAAATTAGTAAAATTGATATCGAAAAGAGTCTAACTTTTAAAAATCGTTGGATCGTTGAAAGTGAGCTGGATAATACTTTTTTAGAACAATGGCGAAGTGAGGACGATTTTTAGCTTGGTGGGTGTTATATATGGTAATTGAGGTGCGGGGGTCCCAAATTGAAGTATGATAGTGGGGTAGTCTTCTCCATCTATGACCAGTGGGGGTCTTGTGGGTGCGGGGATCCCAAATTGAAGTAAGGTAGTAGGGGCAATTTTCTCCATCCACGACCAGTGGGGGCCATGGGAAACTTCTCCCTTTGTTTATGCAGTAGTACATCGGTACATTCCAGGATGCTGCGTTTGTTCTTTATCTTCGTAGGTATTACGCTTTGTCTTTGACTGCGCAGCGTGTTGACACGTGTTCGGAAGGTGTCGAAGAAGGTTCTCAATAACTTGGCATCCAGCTATCGTATTTTTCCTTGTCCCCCATTTGTCCCTTTAGGTACAAGATATGTTTGTCGTCATATATGTCATCCCCGTACCTCTCAGATATTGTTCGTTTTGTAGTTTGATAAGTTTATTTTCATAGTTTATAAATCTTTGATTTTACTTTGATAATCTGGTTTTAAGGGTTTTCAGTGAGAGTTAAGTATACAATAGATATAGATACTATTACATGAGTTTATAATATGATTTACTTAGCTTTAATTATTTTAATAATGAGATTGGTTGAGTGCCTTCATTTGAATATAGTTAAGATTTTCCACTAATTATAGCGGTCTTGATCTGCGCGTGATATTTATTATCTTAATCTTTCGAATGTTAGATATTGAAGGTACGCAGTCGTATGATCATTTTATAAGGCATTCTGTCTCATGGTGATTCGTTACGATTTGTCATACAGATATAAATGCTAAAGTTTAAATTAGCACATGTTAATTTTACATGATATCGGCAATACGTTCTGAATATATTTTGGTAGTTAATGATAATGTTAGATTTTAATTGATATAATATAAAAGATTGTATGACATTTAAAAGTTAACAAAGATAATTAAAAATATCAATAGCTGATTTTGGATTTATATATCAATATAAAAGGGTTGATTACAATATATAGTATTTAATCAATAATATAATAGTATCTTAATAGCATCAATCATTTGTAAAAAGTATAAGAGCTAGTTTGCTGATTATTGATATAGCAGTATATGTGAATGCGTATAATTCTTTAAGCGTGTGTGAAAGAGCATGTTGTATAGCTCACGATATGCGTATAATAATTTGGGTATATTATGTTTATATAGGTGTTTTATAAATGAATTATAGATAGCTTATATCTATTTATGTAGCTTAAAGTTAGAATATGATGTTTTTAATTGATTAGGATATTCATTTGGTGTGTATGTATATATTGAAGTTGAAGGAATCCGTGGATAGCGTAAATATGGTATATTGATATAATGTGAATTATTATCTTATGGTTACAGTATAATAAAGCATGAATCTATTGTTAGTGTGTATTATAAGATAAGGTCCAGGGATAGCCCGTGTGCGGTGAGTCAAGATGTACTCATGTATATGTGTGTGTGTGTGTTCCTCTCAGAAGAATATCTTCCGTACGAAGTTGGATAAGTATGTGTGTTAGGTATTTAAAGCTGAATCCAAAGGTGTATTATAAAATATAATTTCTATTACTTGATTATTGATAAAGATAATGATTAATAGGTAATGGGTATAATTGCTGTGCATAATCCTGAAAATAAGGTAATGATGAGTAGCGCGGTCCAGTGAATAATATTGCGATAATTTTATATTGAACTTGAATGAAAGTAACTTATATAAAGTTTTTAGTTAAGCGATAGCAATGAATAATGTAATGTGATTAATAATATAGCGATAGCATTTATAATATTTTATAGCAAAACCAATTATTTGAATTCTTTGATATTTATCCGCCAAGCATAAGAGAATCTCGCTGGGTAGTGTCGGTAAGGTCTGAGTTCTTTAGTATTAACAAAAATGGGGAATTGTAGGTAGACAACTCCTAGCGATTTTATGAATAGTTAGTCATTTAGAAAGTTAGACAAAAATACTCAGATATATCATAACGAGGTTCTCATATTCTTTGGAGGTATAGGTAATTTTAGGGATATTTCATAGTTATAATCAGAAATAGAGTATACACGTCCAGACGGACGTTACACAGGGATCAGAATCAACCTCGCTGGGTGTACCCCCTTAAACTAATCAGGTTTTTTTTATTTTCATTTTTACTCTTTGAATAACTTTGAAACTACTTGACCGATCGACTCCAAAATCTAATCAGATCTAAGTTTTGATAAAGCCTTCATTTCAATCTTATTTCTATGAATTCACTTTTTCGATATTCTCAACCTTGTTGTTCACTCAAATGGATGTTGATAGATACTGGTTTTTCTTTCAAGTTGATGATCCTGATTATGACAATCACATATTTGGAGCAAACGATCATCCAGTTGCGCAGGTGCAAAATCATGGTAAAAAGTTAAATATATTAATCAAACAGTTTAAATTGTTCTAAGATTGCACTGATTGTGATCACTTCTATCTTACAGATTATCATGATTGGTGTTGGATGTTTCAATTCGTGTTGCGGATTCATAGAATTCAAATACTTAAAACGTTGTTTCAGAATCAGATTTGGAAGACTCCGACTCGACGCTATCGGTGGATTCTGAACCGCAAGATGAAGATTGTAATTAATACTGTACATGCATTGTATAAGACCGTCATAAATATATTGTCTATTCTATGACTAAAAACGGACATTTCTGAAAAACATTCCAATATGACGATTATTGTAGTCAATGGTAGTATATAAGCAGTCGATATAATTCCAGTATCTATAGTGGAATAAGTTTGCTAAATATAACAGTCCGATATTTGCGTACTGGAAATATGAAAATACTAATAATATTTCATGAAGGTCTTATCAATCGAGCCGAGTCAATAAGTGTGAAAATGCCTGACGTAGCTAATTAATACCGAGATGCAAAAACCCCCCCAAAAAAAGAAAAAAGTCTCTCGTTAACCATGGGAGGACGGTAGTTGACTGATCCTCTTGAGTGCAGCCATGATCTACCATAAACATCGTGTTTTTGCATCACGCCATTAATTAGCTAAGCCTCTGATGAGAGCGATACATCACTGCTGAAACGTCGGCCATTTTCAACAAATTTATAAAAACTGAAGTTAATTAAATACTATACCTGAATTTTCAATTCAAATATAAAATAAATTATCCACAAAAAATAAAAATTAATAAAAGTTTATGTAAAAAATCCCTAATTAAAAAATTTAAGAAGACCTTCTTCATGTTAACTTGCAATCCGAGTGATAACTTCGACATGTCGATTAATAATATTTCACTCTACTGTATGTAACAAGTTTATCAAGCGTAACAAATCCCTATAATATAATTCGACCTCCTTTTACAAGCTTTACTGTATAATCAATGCCTTTTTTTTGCAGAGGAAGATAACGATAGACTCGTCGATGACGAAAACGCAGAGGTGGCTGGGGGCATAGGTGACTTATAATTTATCAATAGATGAATTTGCGTACATGATTGCATGGCATGAGTGTTGATATTCAATTAGTTAAGAAACAAAAGTAGTTAATTCTTCATCATCAGCTTCTGTAAGAAACAGGGAGGTATGACATTTTAGAGTTGTTGGATCGCCAGGATTCCACGGATGCAGAAAACGAAAATTCAAACCCAGATATAATACCTGTCCCAGACGAGGCTCCAGATGCTTTAGATTTAGAAATGGGTAATTGTACCTTGTTTGAAATGGAAAAATTCCTGGGAGAAACTGTACAGTCTCTTTATTATTCTTTTTACAAGCTGATTTTTGTATCATTAAATGACTTTCATTTTGCAGAGGAAAATAACGATGTGTTCCTCAATAATGAAAACGCAGAGGTGGCTGAGGGAGTAGGTGAGTTACAATTTGTCAATAGATGAATTTGCGGACATGATTGTATGGCTTGAGTGTTAATATTCAATTAATTACGAAACAATAGTAATTGAACTCTTCATCATGAGCTTCTGTAAAAAACTGGGACGTATGACATTTCACAGTTGTTGGACCGCCAGGATTCCACGGATGTAGAAAATGAAAATTCAAACCCAGATATAATACCTGTGCCAATCGAGGATCCAAATGCTTCAGAGTTAGAAATGGGTAATTGTATCTTCTTTGAAATGAAAAAATTCCTGAACGAAACTGTAGAGCCTAATTTCTATTATTTCTTTTACAAGCTGATTATTGTATCATTGAATGACTTTCATTTTGCAGAGGAAAATAATGATGTGTTCCTCAATGATGGAAACGCAGAGGTGGCTGAGGGAACAGGTGAGTTACAATTTGTCAATAGATGAATTCGCGTACATGAATGTATGGCTTGAGTGTTGATATTCAATTAATTAAGAAACAAAAGTGATGGAATTCTTCATTATCAGCTTCTGTGAAAAATATGGACATATGACATTTCAGAGTTGTTGGATCGCGAGGACTCCACGGATACGGAAAATCAAAATCCAAATGCAGATGTTTTTCCTATTCCAATCGAGGCTCCAAATGCTTCAGATCAAGGAATGGGTAATTGTAACTTCTTTGGAATAGAAAAATTTTTGAACGAAACTGCAGAGCCTAATTTTTAATATTGGCAATTTTCATTTTTCCTACGAATTTCATACGATGAACCTTATGCGAAATTAGAACTAGAGACTATACTAACAACGTTAGGAATAACAGTACATTTGCGATCAGGAATTGAAAAATTGTCAGTCTATTTCGATTATTCAGTATTTGAGTATAACGATAGCTAAACAAATACCTCTTGACGTTGAGTAATGTTATATTTTTCAATTTACATTCAGGATTACCAGCTGCAGCAGGACAGGTACTTAAGGGAAGACCCTACTAAAATCTTGACAAAAAGCAGTTTTCATTTTCCAATTGGTCAAAAAAGGTTCAATCTCAAAAGTCATACTACCAATTCTAGATTATGGTAGAATATGTTTTTAAACAAAATCTGAGTCTTCTGCGATGAAAGTGTATGCGCAGGAGACCTTTCGCAGCGCTGCGCAGGATAAATTCTGCGAAAGGTTCCCTGCGCATACACTTTCATCGCAGGAGACTGAGATTTTGTTTAAAAATATATTCTACCATAATCTAGAATTGGTGGTATTACTTTGTAGATTGGATATTTTTTGGCCAATTGAAAAATAAAAAACTGCTTTTTGCCAAAATTTCAGTAGGGTCCTCCCTTAATTTGAAAGGTAATGTCAACAATTTCTTCGTAATTAGTTGGATTTTGGAGGACTAACTTTTTTGCATGGGAATTAACGGTAACACTCCTCAGTGAGTATATGCTCATGAATTAGCTCAAATGTATTGATCCTGAGCAATGTGTAGTAGTTGACGCTTTAGCAGCTTCGACATGGATTGTCCACTTCTACATAATATCAATCAATATGCAAGCAAAATAGAACATGGAGAAAAAACGTTCCACAGTTTGTTGGTATTTTTTACATCGTATCATGCTTATTGTGACTTGAATTCGACTAATTTATAATCGATTCTCTAGTGAAAGCAAGTAGACTAGTCGCTTTGCACATGTATGGTATAAATTGTAATTAGAGGTCATTGGATTATTGATCTGTTACAGCATCTGCGAGTCGTAAAAAAAATTTGCGAAAAAAAAGAAGACGCCAAATGAAGGCCCAACACGCCGCGAACCAGTACGACCATATGGACGCAAAAGACGGGCCAAGAATAGACAAAAAAATACACGAGGTAACATTACACGTTGACTTATAAGGAGATATCGAGGTGAATGGGCCACAGATCTGGTTCAAATTTATGCATACTATTCTAGAGCTGAATGAAAAAACAAATTTTTGCTGACGACTTTTGATCCCGGGGTAAAAATATCTGACTAGTCTATAACGTTAATTATACCTACTTGTATTTTGATACCACGTTTTATTACTCTTGATTGTTTGTGTACTTGAAATGTCAAGTTCTTGATCAATGTAATAAGCGTAAAAACAAAAAATTTTGATCGTAAAATAAATATTTCGTATAATGTAAAAAAATCACCTCGGTATCTTCTTGTTGAAATGCAAAACAGATTTACCAAAATTCATCGCCTTAGTCACATCTGAAGTGCACGCATCACCAAAAAGGAGAATTTCAATATTTACAAAACAACAATCATATCTATTACAAGTATCGCAGAGTCTTGCTGATGAGGACTATAATACTTACTGTGATACCGGACTGTCTGATTTGAATCGATCATTGAATATTGGATACATGTTCGTAGGTACACTTTCATTGACATCTAAATGAGTGTTCGGTTTTGAGTTAGTTTAGTTTGTTCAGTTAGTGCAGTTAGTTTAGTTCGTGCTTAGAAATACCTATCGAAAAATACTATTTCGAAATATCATGAACAACTCTTGGAAGCTATGCCAGACGAATCCAAATCTGAATAGAACTCCGAAATTCGAATTGAATATACATAGGTATAATATGGTAAATGTGTTTTGCATTTCCGGTAATGTTACAAAGGCGCATGTCAGAAATACATGAATCAAATTTTTCAACTTCTTTCACAAACTTTAATCGTGATGATATTTCTGTATACACGTATAAATGAGGTATTCCATGCCAAGTGAACCAATCGTTGACCCTCACCTCTTCAAAAACTGACGCCGATTTTTCTGGTGATGAAGGAGTATAAAAAAATATTTCCTGAATTTTTTCAGAATTTTCGGATGACAGCCGATGGTCTATATGATTTTTTTCTCTTTTTTTTGGTTTTTTATGCATAACTCCCACTCTGTTTCATCGATTTCCATGAATGAAAAACGAAAATTTTCGTTTTTCGGTCGACTTTCAGAATAAATTTTTTTCATATTTTTATTCTCGCTTTCTGATGCCTAAGACGTGAAAAGTTCGGAAAAATAACAAAAAAATTGAGTTTTGACCACTTATGACGGTCTCGATTTTTTTGAAGAAAATTACCAAGATTCCTACTCTCAAAACGATTTTTTTGAGCCGTGCCAAATCATGGGCAGAGCACTGGATCCAATTGATTTCGTGGTTTTTCTGTAAAATTTTTTTCATTCTCTATCGATGTTGACATTGAATGTTTGAAAAAGCTATTAAAACATCAAATGATCACAATTTTTGCTCAAAATGGCACTAAATTAACATCAAAGATTCATCGCGTTCGCTGTGGATCATTTTTATCCTTTTATTCAATCATTATTCTTATGAATTTTCATCCTTTTATTCAATCATTATTCTTATGAATTTTTATCCTTTTATTCAATCATTATTCTTATGAAAAATGATCCACAACGAACTCGATGAATCTTTGATGTTAATTTAGTGCCATTTCGAGCAAAAATTATGATTATTTGATGTTTTAATAACTTTTTCGAACATTCAATGTCAACATCGATAGAGAATGAGAAAAATTTTACAGAAAAACCACGAAATAAATTGGATCCAGTGCTCTGCCCATGATTTGGCACGGCTCAAAGAAATCGTTTTGAGAGTAGGAATCTTGGTAATTTTTTTCGAAAAAATCGAGACCGTCATAAGTGGTCAAAACTCAATTTTTTTGTTATTTTTCCGAACTTTTCACGTCTTAGGCATCAGAAAGCGAGAATGAAAATATGAAAAAAAAAATTTCCGAAAGTCGACCGAAAAACGAACATTTTCGTTTTTCATTCATGGAAATCGATGAAAAAGAACGGGAGTTACGCATAAAAAACCAAGAAAAGAGAAAAAAATCATATAGACCATCGTCTATCATCCGAAAATTCTGAAAAAATTCAGGAAATATTTTTTTATACTCCTTCATCACCAGAAAAATCGGCGTCAGTTTTTGAAGAGGTGACGGTCAACGATTGGTTCACTTGGCATGGAATACCTCAAATGTAATTTCTTATTGTATAAATTCATTGTTTATATATGAGTCTTGAAACGAGTTGTGCAGAATCCTTCATTGTGGATGACCTTTTCGTTGAAAAATTATCATATTCCCGTAGATGAAAAAAAAGCATAGATAATGCATCTATCAGTAATGACCTGTAATTAGTGAACCGTGCTTAGATATCCCGTACGCATGCAGTGATGCAGCCGAAAGCACGCGTCTGCCATGCTTTCAGTATGTCAGAATTGTATGCTTTTGCCTGCGCTTTTTTAAGTGTGGATGTGGACGACGATGTTCGACCACGTTTTACTAACTACAGTGAAATATGTAGTTTCTTTATCAGTATAATTACTTCGAATCTAGGAATTATTGGAAGACAGGGAGGTAAATTGTAAACATAAGAAAAGCCGTATCAGACAGTATGTCACGATTTTTGATTAGCCAACCGGGCTTGAATACGTCGTACGCATGCAGTAATGCAGCCGAAAGCACGCGTCTGCCATGCTGAAAGCATGTAAGAATTGTGTGCTTTTGCCCGCGCTTTTCGGAGCGTGGATGTGGACGACAGACTTCAAGCTACGGTCGATATTTAAAATCGATAATGCGCTCTTTTCGACGGTACAATTATTTTGTATGAATAAAGTAGTATATTAGTCAATCCGCGAAAAGTAGTTTTAAATAGTCAACCGAGTTTGATGAGGCGTCGTATGCATGCAGTGATGCAGCCGAAAGTACGCGTCTGCCATGCTTTCAGCATAGTAGAATTGTGTGCTTTTGCCCGCGCTTTTCGGAGCGTGGATGCGGACGACACACTTCAAGCTATGGTTGACAATCCGGGTTGAATATGTGCCTTCTCTGTTTTTATAATTTTGTGCAATATAAAGTTTCATATTTATAGGAAGCCAACCGATCAAAACAAATATATTGTTTAATTTTTTCGTCTCTTGATTAATGATGTACTGTTTCATTTTATTTATATTTGGTAGGTGTTATGATATGCGCTAATTTTTTTTACTTTCTTTTACAGCACCAAAATGTGTCGTATGTCTGGACAACACTGCGACACATGGGTTTGTACCATGCGGACACCATTGTTGCTGCTTGGTATGCGCGACATATCTTGCAGAAGCAGCTGTCAAGAAGTGCCCGAAGTGCCCAGCAGAATTTGACATGTTTATAGCAATTTTTAACGAGACTTACTACCACCTACGCTCTGTACAACTTCATTGATCCTCATACTCCTAAAAGTATGTCGTATCGCATTGCTGTTAGCAAGACACAATGAAATTACCTGTTTCAACCCGACGTTTTGTTATAATTTTATAGCGGTGTTCTCAAGAGGACACCCGGGGCAGCACTAAACCAAGGGAAAAAGTCCAAGTCGTAGTCTAAGACATTTTGTTAAGATTTTTTTTGAGATTTTTACATTTATAAATTATGTAATAAATTCATGATTCGTATGAATTATTATTTCGAAAATTCCCACCAAGTTTTGTTCTTTCTTCTTATCAGCATATCTACTAGACGAGGTGTCAGATCTTGACTTGCAAAAACTGAAGGTATTTTTCACCATTTTTTTTTCTAGTCCCAAACATAGTACAGCTCTTAATCAACACATGGGCAAGTCCACCAATTATCAACAAATGAACGGGACGTCAAAAAATCGATTTGTCCGAAATTTTTACCTCTTATAGTGTGTACTAAGATTGAAAAGTTCACCAAGTTGGAACCCTCTAGGACTTACCGTTCGCGAGAAATGCCATATACAAATTTGCCATTTCGACCAAATTCAGGTTTAAACGCGAATTGTTTTCGTATCGTTATCGCCATAAAAAAATTATGAAAATATACGTATCTTATGTGAAAAATTCTCACCTTTCCGAATATGTTATTTATTTCTGGCTAACTTATCGAAATTAATCTCAAAAACACGTTTTTCGGCGAAAAATCGCTTTTTTCATGCGCCCCAAATTTTATCTTACTTTTGAATTTTTCATCTGAAAGCTGAGATTTTTTCAGTAAGAAACCCAAATTTGTAGAGTGGGACGGCTATGGGATCCCGCGTCAGCTAAATTCAATCGATGAAAAGTGTATTTACATACTCCAAAATGCATTCATTTCTCAGCCAACGTTTATTTCACATGAAAAAAAAAAATTTTCCTGGAAAACCTTTGTCGTAAGGTTTTAGGCACATCGCTGTTCCGATTAAGGTCGTTGAGGGCTCATTTTGTTCAGAAAAGAAATCTTCATCGTGTGAACGAGGGAATTTTTGAACGATTTCGTGTAGGCCAAGTTATTTGCAAATTAGTGTCCTAAATTTTGGAAATTTTGGATAATTGACCGTAACTTCTCACATGAATTTTTTTTTACCGATCCCTACGTTCATAAGATGTAGAATTGCTGTCTGATGGAAGCAGGACCTTGAGAGGTTGAATTGGACCAACGATGTGTCTGAAACCTTACGACAAAGTTTTTCGAAGAAAATTTTTTTTTTGATGTGAAATAAGCTTTGGTTGACAAATGAATGAATTTTGGAGTACTCCAAATTTCCCAAACCAAGCTGTACTGGTCCCCTTAATTGGCGAATAATACATTTTTCATCAATTGAATTTAGCTCACACGGGATCCCATAGCCGTCCCACTCTACAAATTTGGGTTTCTTACTGAAAAAATCTCAGCTTTCAGATGAAAAATTCAAAAGTAAGATAAAATTTGGTGGCGCATGAAAAAAGCGATTTTTCGCCGAAAAACGTGTTTTTGAGATTAATTTCGATAAGTTAGCCAGAAATAAATAACATATTCGGAAAGGTGAGAATTTTTCACATAAGATACGTATATTTTCATAATTTTTTTATGGCGATAACGATACGAAAACAATTCGCGTTTAAACCTGAATTAGGTCGAAATGGCAAATTTGTATATGGCATTTCTCGCGAACGGTAAGTCCTAGAGGGTTCCAACTTAGTGAACTTTTCAATGTTAGTACACACTATAAGAGATAAAAATTTCAGACAAATCGATTTTTTGAGGTCCCGTTCATTTGTTGATAATTGGTGGACTTGCCCACATGTTATTTATTAATTCATCGCACTAATTTTCCGAATTCTTTACGTCTATTTGAATATAACGTTAGGTAGAGCAGTGGCTAACTAGTCAAGGGTCACTTATCGACAGATATACTACGTGCCGTTCCTATATATCTGTCCTACCCACACAGCAGTGAAATATGACAAAAACCTTACAGCAATATCATAATTGTAACGTTTCACCTTTTGTAACTTTTTCTGTAACATTTCTGTACTGTTTCTGTAACATTACAAAAAAGTTACATGTCCGTTTTGAAACATTGAATATGTAATGTTTATGTGATCTTTTTTTAATAAGGTTTTTATAATGTTTTTGTCACGTTTTACTAATGTTTCTGTACATTTTTCGGTAAGGTTTCTGGAATGCTTCAGTAACATGCAAAAATGTAACGCGTCACCTTGATGCTGCCGAAGAGTCAGCTTGACAATGGATTCAACTGATAGAACTACTGATTGAAATTAATTTCACGCATTCATTATTTTTTCTTCTACTGAAACTAATTCAATCAGAAATTCAGTCAGTTGTATATTGCTGTAATCGGATCTGTTCGAGAGTATGAAATTTTCTAAATATCACAGAAACATTATATACATAGGAGCATAATCATATAAAAACTTCACTCATATAACGAAATATTTACAAAAAATTGAAAGCAAAAACTTCATGAAGTATAATTGGACACTTTTTTCAATCACATATCTCGTTGTCAGTCAATGATATGAGCCATATGAATATGTCTTCAATCAATATGTATCGTAATTTTAACATTGCAATCAAATGTTCGCGTGACTCTGCAAAAACATTAC
Organism: Macrophya alboannulata; assembly: GCA_949628255.1. Taxonomy (NCBI): domain Eukaryota; kingdom Metazoa; phylum Arthropoda; class Insecta; order Hymenoptera; family Tenthredinidae; genus Macrophya; species Macrophya alboannulata. The sequence goes on along the minus strand of OX451206.1, from coordinate 35,961,746 downwards.
GGATGAAACATTTTGAAATAAATATTACGAAAACGTTGTATTAATCACATATTTGGAACATCAAAACAGAAATATTTTTGTAATACTAAACCGATGTTAAAATTCGAACGTTTGAAAATGAAAATTGGAGAAATGTTACATTGTGATGTTTTTAAATGATCAAAATCGAAACATTTTTATAATCTTACAAAATATTCTGAACTTGATGTTACGTATGAAACCTTTTTAACATCTAGTAGAAATATTACAAAAATGATGTTACAAAATACAACATCATAGAAACGTTATAAATGTGATGTTACATTTGAGTAACGATTGTAAGGTTTCTGTAACATATTATGTAACATTCTCTGCTGTGTGGGTATATATTTCAAAAGATGTCAAAAATTTATGAAAATATACGCAAAGAATTGATACATCACACGTATCCGTTCGAAGTTTTAATGGAGAAGAGTTCATAAAAAATACTATCATCTTCTGCAGTTACTGGGTCGGAACCCCCCTTAAGGGAAGACTCTACTAAAATCTTGACAAAGAGCAGTTTTTCATTTTCCAATTGGCCAAAAAAGGTCCAATCTAAAAAGTCACACTACCAATTCTAGATTATGGTAAAATATGTTCTCAAACAAAATCTCAGTCTTGTACGATGAAAGTGTATACGCAGGGAACCTTTCGCTGTGCTGCGCAGGATAGAGTCTGCGAAAGATTCCCTGCGCATACACTTTCATCGTACGAGACCAAGATTTTGTTTGAAAACATATTTCACTATAATCTAGAATTGGTAGTATGACTTTTGAGATTGGACCTTTTTTGGCCAATTGGAAAATAAAAAACCGCTTTTTATCAAGATTTTGGTAGGGTCTTTCATTAATACTCGTAATTATCGTGATTCTTCCACTCTGCCAAATGTACAATTCATCGTTTCCCACAGTTATAATTGATTCCATTACATTGACTTGCCCGGAGTGCAAACAGCCTACATTATTGACGTTCTATTTCATCCTTCGTCCTTCTTGAAGCATTCTGTATTACCTATCTGTCAAAATGGTGGAATGCAATCAACTTTCCGCAGTTGCCGAGATAGGGCAGACTGTAGATGTTTGACTAAATTCAGATTTTCTGAAGATATTTGAATTTACCCTTATGGTTGGGTGAAAATACATAGGGGACCACCTATTGTTATTTTATCGCTTCAGAAATTGGTGGAATATATTTATATTTTATCAAGTCACAATAAAATCTACAGTACCGAATTCTCATAAGCTAAGCAATACGCAATTCGACAGAATAGAGCAATGATGCATGCAAAGTGTGGTATCTTTCTTTTATTTATTAATTTTTATTACCAAACTTCACAGAGTCTGGCAATCGAACGAAGAACAGTATTTCTCGGGCAGAGTAAACAAATTTTTTTTCGGAATTGCGTCAGTTGATTATATGATATTACTTCAGGTACATAGACTCCTCGTAGAATTGTAGATATTTCGGAATTTTGATATTCTGGGAATCCATTTTTTCGGATCTTTAGACGTTCGGAATTTCAAGCTGTCTCTTTTTCAATCCTTCGTACTCTGTGTATTTTGCACGTTGAATTTCTATATTTTTATCTATCAATATAATTCTTTCTGAATATTTTCTTTCGGAACACAGCTAATTCTCGATCTACTTTTGTGAAAATAATACCATTTCGGCGTTGTAATCTTTCTGATTGCCAAAAGTTGAAGTCTGTAACGTAGCTTCTGTTGCAGCCGGTACTCTTTCAGTCTAAGTAGTGTTCTTTCTGGCATTTCATCTTTTATGTTTCACTGTTACAGGATCTTTGACAATTCGGTTTCAAAAATGTTGGGATTTAAACGTTTCGGAATTTTTCGTTATCGCGTCACATAAATTCGGGGTCTTAACCATTCGGGGCTTTCAACATTCGAAAACTCGATCCGACCCCCATGGGCAGAGTCTTCTTTCTACTTTTTATTTTTTTTCTGATTTTTTGAGCAGGATTTATTCACTGTACATATAAAAATCGATTATATCGCAAGTTTGATTCAAATTGTACATTCGTCAACATCTTCCAAGTCCTCGGTAGTATAGTGGTAAGTATCCCCGCCTGTCACGCGGGAGACCGGGGTTCGATTCCCCGCCGGGGAGGATTTTTTTTGTTTTTAATTTTTAATTTTTAATTTTTTTTTTTCTGTAAATTATATGTTTAAGAAAAAAAAAACGTAAAAAGTTTCAATTTTCGAGAAATTCAGAATATTTTAACCTAAATATATCCAATTTGTTTGCCCAGAATACGAAAAGGCAATGAATATAAACATACAATAATAATTATCGAATACACGCCGCTGTTTACGTGAATACTTGAGTAGTGAGATTATATAATGATAAAATGAAATAAAATTACTATTTTAACTGTATGATTTTGAATTTTGTTTTATTTACTGAATCAGAGCAACGTGCGGTGGCGCCTCGGTTAGCGTTTGAGACTCACGTTCCGGTGTACGTGGGTTCAAATCCCCTCCATGACGAGACGTAACGAAAAATGACTTCACTTAGTGCGGGCAAGTAATTTTATATTTAGTCCTTGTGTTACCTGCGTGTGGACCTCTCACACGTCGGGTGTCAAAATGGACTTAAAGCACTTCCAAACTTAAGCTAATACCTTGCCTATTTCATGACAAGATTATTGGATAGTTTGGTTACAAATTTTTTCTTACACATTATATGCCAGTATCTTGATATTATTCACAATCTGTAGGCGTTGGAAATATTCGATAGTCAATGTTCATTAGATTCCGCATCTCAGCGGTTTGTTTCCTAAATCGCAATTACAGATTAAAACAAACACAGATTAAATATTTCTTTCTTTAGATATATTATTAATTTTGAGGAAAAATATGTAACGTGATATGTTTGTAAATTAAATTGAAGTTTTTTTTTTCTTCTTGCGTATGTTATGAACTGTATTGTAGACATATTTGACTTCTAATTGCATACTTGGAAAACTTAAAAATACAGCAAAGTCGCCAGAAGAGCTATTTCAGAGCTCATACGTCGCAGTTATTTTTTTCCTGCAGGGTAAAAAATAGATCTACCAGACGTAGCAGAACGTTTTTAACAAAAAATATCTCTTAATATTCTTTAGATTGTACCATTTTTATATTGTTTTTTGTTTTTCACGAGATATTTTGTGGGTTATGTATTAAATCTTGATTAAAACGGCAATGTAACATAATTGAAAAATATTCGGCAGTTAATTTTTAATGATCGCTAGAAATATCGTTGCTTCGTCTTTATTTGATATTGTCATTTATAGTAGTAGAATATTTGTTGTCATGATTCAAAAAGTAATACTGATTTTCTCGATAAGCAATGGAGTATAGGGCATATGAAATACCATATACATTAAACCAGCGTCACCATGTGCTAATTAGGTTGCGGACTATTCAGTAGAAACGACTGCGTCACTTTGACGTCGCCATTCGTTACTGAATGATCACAGGTGGTGAGTTATTAGAGATAAACAAAAATTGACGACGTTGATTCTTCTCGCAATAGAATTTTACGGTATGATATAAATAATGATTAAATTAGAAAAATATAATGAATTAGAAATAGAGACCCATGGCAACTTCAATATTTTGCAAGTGCAGATGTTTGATGTTCCTGAAAAAAAAAAAAAAAAAACTGATAGAGATAGAAAATAGGAAAAAAAAATATGTAGGTTAATTTGTTATATCGGATCTTATAGTCTGGTTCACAAGATCCATTTTAGTGAATTTCTGTCCAAGGGCACCGAAAATTATGATCCAGGGCTCATTCGATTCGGAATGACCTGTAGAAACTTTTTGAAAAATTTCAAGAGGGGCTCGAAAAAATTGCAAAAGTTAAAAACAATTTAGTAAAAAAAAAAGGGGGGTATGGTTTTTTGCAAATATCTCGGAAACTATTGACGATATCCGAAATTTGAAAAAATATCCTTAAAGAGGAGGAAATTTCCTGGAAGAAAGTGCCACCTCCCGAAACTCTATCACCAATATTTATCATTTTAATTCAGAGGCGAAAATAGCGTTAAAAGCGGGTGATGCGCGTCCCGCGCGCGCTGACCGATACGGAGCTTTGAACAATAAAAATAATTTCAACCCATTAAATATCATTATTAAGAAAAAAAAAAATTCACATACCTTCTAGACACTTGAATAAACAAAAATCCATGGAAAATTTTTTTTTGCCGTAATTATTTGATTAGATATACCTTAGTTAATTAAGTGATTGTTACAAGTTTGAATTTTACATAAGAACCCTGATAATTGTTAAACTAAAAACCTCAAATTTTTTTCACTTTTTGGAGCTTTTTTTTGAGAGGCTTTAGAAAAGATTCCCGTTGAAAGAATTGAAAAATGTTGATTTTTCACTTTGTTATTAATAATCAAAGACGTTAAAAAATGAAAAATTCAATTAAAGCAATGGAATTTTTTTTTTTTTTCAATATTCAAGTTTATTCGTATTCTTATTATTTAAAGTTACATAAAAATGATTTTTTTATAATTTTTAGCTCTATTTGTTTAAAAAATTGTTATAAACAAATATATTGTTTGTAAGATAATTGAAATTTTTTTTTGGGGGTTTTAATCAGTGATGAATAATATGATTTTTAAGAACAAAATCGTTTCTTAAAAAAAAAATTTTATTGCTTAAAAACGCATTTGTTAATTGACAATTTTTTTCTGCTACCAAATATGAATATTAAGGAACAATATTTTTTTTTTAAATCATAATTTCTATTGTTCTTTGATATTCTGAAAAAAACCTTTTTCTCAATTTATATTTTCTTTAATTATTTAATAAACAATTTCTTTTAAGCAGATTAATTTTTACGATATATTTTTTTTTAAATACTACAAAAAAAATAAAAACAACCATGTCTCATTTTCAGTGTAGAAAAATTTTTCTTTATTTTTTACAAATTTTTTAATATTTTTCTATTTTTGCGTTTGGCGACTCCTCATAGTTCTCAATCATTGTTATTAAAATAACTCATAAACTAATGGAGATAGGACAAAGACACTTCAAGTCTTTTTTGCTCCCCATTTTATAATAAACAAGTTAAATCTTAAACAAAAGCTCTAACCCTATTATTCATCACATTTTTTGACAATTGTTTAAAATATACCCCCTAAATCTGTTTTTTATGGCTTTTAAATCTTCATAACTCATAAACTATTCGAGATAGGACAAAGACACTTCAAGTCTTTTTTGTTCTCCTTTTAATAATAAACAAATAAGATTTTAAACAAACGCTCTAACCCTATTATTTATCAAATTTTTTGAATAATTAGTTTAGGAAAATCAGAAAAATAAAATGATTATCATTATGAACAACTAAAATTTCCAACTAAAATTAGTTTTTTCTACTATCTTTGTAAGCAATCCTCACAAAATTTGATAAATGATAGGGTTAGAGTGTTTGTTTAAAATCTTATTTGTTTATTATTAAAAGGAGAACAAAAAAGACTTGAAGTGTCTTTGTCCTATCTCCATTAGTTTATGAGTTATTTTAATAACAATGATTAAGAACTGTGAGGAATCGCCAAACGCAAAAATAAAAAAATATTAAAAAATTTGTAAAAAATAGAGAAAAATTTTTTTACACAAAAAGTGACACATGGTTGTTTTTATTTTTTTTTTGTAGTATTTAAAAAAAATGTATCGTACAAATTAATCTGTTTAAAAGAAATTGTTTATTAAATAAAGAAAATATAAATTGAAAAAAAGTTTTTTTTTCAGAATATCAAATAGCAATAGAAATTATGATTTAAAAAAAAATATCGTTCCTTAATATTCATATTTAGTAGCAAAAAAAAGATTTTTTTAAGAAACGATTTTGTTCTTAAAAATCATAATATTCATCACTGATTAAAACCCCCCCAAAAAAATTCAATTATCTTACAAACAATACATTTGTTTATAACAATTTTTTAAACAAATGGAACCAAAAATTATAAAAAATCATTTTTATGTAACTTTAAATAATAAGAATACGAATAAACTTGAATATTAAAAAAAAAAAAAAAATTTTCATTGCTTTAATTGAATTTTTCATTTTTTAACGTCTTTGATTATTAATAAAAAAGTGAAAAATCAACATTTTACAATTTTTTCAACGGGAATCTTTTCTAAAGCCTTTCAAGAAAAGCTCCAAGAAGTGAAAAAAATTTGAGGTTTTTAGTTTAACAATTATCAGGGTTTTTATGTAAAATTCAAACTTATAAAAATTACTTAATTAACTAAGGTATATCTAATAAAATAATTACGGGAAAAAAATTTTTTCCACGGATTTTTGTTTATTCAAGTATTTTGAAGGTATGTGAATTTTTTTTTTTCAATAATGATATTTAATGGGTTAAAATTATTTTTATTGTTCAAAGGTCCGTATCGGTCAGCGCGCGCGGGACGCGCATCACCCGCTTTTAGCGCTATTTTCGCCTCTAAATTAAAATTATAAATATTGGTGATAGAGTTCCGGAGGTGGGACTTTCTTTTAGGAAATTTCCTCCTCTTTAAGGATTTCTTTTCAAATTTCGGATATCTTCGATAGTTTCCGAGATATTTGCAAAAAACCATACCCCCCCCCCCCCCGGTCCCCTTTTTTTTTACTAAATTGTTTATAACTTTTGCAATTTTTTCGAGCCCCTCTTGAAATTTTTCAAAAAGTTTCTAGAGGTCATTCCGAATCGAATGAGCCCTGGATCATAATTTTGGTGCCCTTGGACAGAAATTCACTAAAATGGATCTTGTGAACCAGACTTATATAGTCAGAGAAAAAATCTACAAAAATTCATACGTACTCTTATTAAGTGCCACAAACATTTCTCAAAGCTTGAACTAATTCTTAGAGCGTCATAATTTATACAATTCATCATGAACAAGACTTAGTACAAATCGAGATGGTACAAAAAGTAATGAAATCCCCCCCAAAAAGCACCTCTGGTGCAAAAACCTTTCGCCAAGTACATTGATGCGATATTTCCCACAAAAATGGTTTTGCAGCCACGTAATCTACAAAAGTATTGAAATCAATGGACGTTACCAAGTACAAATAAATTTGCTCCAAATTAGTTTCTTAATGTGATCCAGTTTTAGATTTTGGTAGCAATTTACATTTCGATGTATATAATGTGCGTAACACGTAAAAACATGCAACATACGAACTCATAAGAAGAGATAAATAGAAAATTAAAAATCGGAAAAAACAAAGAAAAGAAAAAAAAAATTGGAGGTAGTGGTACTTGGCGGGCATTTTTGTAAAAATTACAAGAAAATATAAATGCCCGCCAAGTACCACTACCTCCAAATTTTTTGTTCTTTTCTTTGTTTTTTCCGAATTTTAATTTTCTATTTATCTTTTCTCATGAGTTCGTATGTTGCATGTTTTTACGTGTTACGCACATTATACATCGAAATGTAAATTGCTACAAAATCTAAAACTGGATCACATTAAGAAATTAATTGGGAGCAAATTTATTTGTACTTGGTAACGTCCATTGATTTCAATACTTTTGTAGATTACGTGGCTGCAAAACTATTTTTGTGGGAAATATCGCATCAATGTACTTGGCGAAAGGTTTTTGCACCAGAGGCCCTAGCGGGTTTTCATATACGCTGAGTACCCTTCGATTCTACGGTATGGACACGGTATAGGTATTAACTTGGTCTAACCACTGTGAGAATACCGTTGTTTCACAGTAGATTCGCGCCCAAATCAGACCGAAAACATATCGTAGTAAAACCGTATGATTCTCGTAGTCATACGGTGCGAAAATCAGATGTATCGAGATATATATTTCGGACGTCTATTTATCATAACTTGTAAATCACGTGTAAAATTATATGCGTGATGCTCGACCTTATCTACTTCAGCCCACCGAATTGATTCATTTACATTTTATGTGTAGGTCATGTCTAGGACTTGAAAAGGTGAAAGTTATCATAAAATGTGCTTATGAGACAATAAGTTTGAATAAATTCAAATGTCTTTATATGTTTCGAATAGTCTAGTACATTTAAGAAGCTCGTAGCTCTGTGGGTAAGCGCTCTGCTTCATAACCGCGTAACCTTGTGATCCGTGGTTCGAATCCCGATAATGGTGTATTTTTTTTTTTTTTATTTCTTTTTTTTCTACGCAATTTGCATTATTCATACATAAATATCATGCAAATCAGTGTTTATAGTAATCGCTTTCGACAAATAAAAATAATCGTTGATGTCTTTCCTTATTTTTATACCGTAACAAATCTATTCATGAACTGTATACATACGGTATGCGCATGGTCTGCTTTGGGCGCAAATATACCATAAGGCAACGTATGAATACCGTCTTACTATCTAGGTATAGCTAGCGGTAAGAGCGTAGTCATACGTTGTCTCATGGTATATTCAGCGTATATAAGAACCCGCTAGGGGGTGCTTTTTGGGGGGGATTTCATTACTTTTTGTACCATCTCGATTCGTACTAAGTCTTGTTCATGATGAATTGTATAAATTATGACGCTCTAAGAATGAGTTCAAGCTTTGAGAAATGTTTGTGGCACTTATTAAGAGTACGTATGAATTTTTGTAGATTTTTAGTAAAAAACGTTCAGACGTTAGCAGCTGATATGCGGATATCGACGATATCCATGTTTTAATCGAGCATAACTCGAAAACTACACATCTAACAAAAAATTTCAAGTATAAAAAAGTTTCAGTTTGAAGTAAACTTCAAAGTGACGTGATGACATACATAAAAATAGGGGGGTTCCGGAAAGTTGGAAGAAAATTATTATAAAATTAGTTTTGAAAATTTCTCAACAAACATACGTTTTTTATCGCTCAAAATTTCAGAGAATATTTCTTTATAGTGTAGAAAAAAAACGGGTATAAATTTTATCGTGGGGCTAGATTTCGTTTAGGAGATATGAATTTTTTATCGAATTCATTTCGAATCAAAAATACAACTTTTTCAGGACTCTGCGAAATTGAAGGAATAAAAGTACAGTATAAAGTTCTGTTTATTTAATGGTTTTCGAAGATTCTATGAGTCGTTAAACTATATCCTCAATACTGCTTATTATATTAACAATATTGGAAAGTGCGGATAATAAGGCCTATGTGCATCGCATAATGAAGCCTGTTCCTTCTTTAAAGTCAATCTCGTTTGGAAATATCATTCTTGTAAAAATGATATACCTGATATAAATATAAATTGATGAGTGCTTACACTTTAAATGCAATTAGAAAATTATTTATAACGGTTTCATGGTTTTCCGAAAAGATGAAAAAGGCTTAGGCCTTAATAAACGACCTTGTTAGGCTACCTAGTACCATTATTTTGTTTATATTATAGTAAAAATTACGAGACATGAAGACATATTATTCATTTGCATGTATGTTTGAAATTATAAGAAGCAACACTTGCCGCCTTCATGAGATAATTATTTTTAAGTAAAAATGATATGAAACGATTTGGAATAAGGTAGGCCTTATATGCCTCAAGTGCCTTGTAGAAGAATATTCTTTAAAACTTTCAACCCCAAAAGACGTATGGTTATTGAGAAATTTTTAACACCAATTGTATAATAATTTTTTTTCAACTTTCCGAACCGCCATATTTTTTTGTATGTCATCACTTTGAAGTTTACTTTAAACTGAAACTTTTTTATGCCCCACATTTTTTTGTATGTTGTATAGTTTTCGAGTTATACTTAATTATAACTCGTGCCACGACGCTCGCTGTTTGAAACGTACAAATTTCCTCATTGATCTATAGAAAATCCATAGGAAATTTCAGTATAATCTTTTCTCCGTGTACAATTGCCGTATCTAGGCGTCTAGGCCGTAGAACTCTCATGCGGGTATAGAGACTCGATCGAGTCCCGCGCCATGCGTTAGAAATTCTTCTTCATGTACTTGGTGCGAGACTCTTGATTTAGAAATTTGCCGCCTTGTAGGCTACTTCGGGGTTACACGCGCGCCACAGCGAGGCTACTTCGTTCCGAGAGGTACTGGCAACACTGCCGAGTGGCGTCGACGGAGACGGAGACGAGGACGAAAATTTTTGATCGAATTGAGCATTTCGGTAAATCGGAATATTATATCTCAGCTCTCCGTGCACCGATTGCATAAAAATTGGGCTTAAATGAAAGCTATTTGAACCCATATTCTGAGATAAATATTTGAATCTCGTGTCTAACTCGAGTCGGAAAATATAAGGATAATACAATCGTCGTATCGGCGGTAGAGCTCTCATGCGGGTATAGAGACTCGGGTCGAGTCTCGCGCCGTGCGTTAATAGTACATTGTGTATCTAGGGCGGAAAGTAGGCGATTCCTGACCGCGAGTGTGGAGTGTGCAGTACGAGTCGTAGACGAGGGCTAATACCGCACGAGCCAAGGCGAGGACTACAAACTCCGCACGAGCGAGGGTCCAGGGGCGAAGCCCCGGCGGGGGGTTCGGGGGGCGGAGCCCCCCGATAAGAAAAACATAGAAATAAAAATTTCAAGTTCAATTTCCGTTCATGCTTAGTATAAATATTTAGTGTAGCTATATAATCTTTATAATTATTAAACAAGCAATGATCTCTTAAACTATATCATGATACATTACCGAATATTCTGAATGAAAAGAATTAGTCTTGAAAATACATCCAAGAAATTGAATATAAATATGTACATACATACATACTATTTTAAGATTTTCGTATAGACGTATACGAAAGACGTATGTTATAGACGTATGTCTCATATGTAACAATGTCAGATGAATGAAATGCTTCACACCAATTCGAAAATACCCGTATTTATTGTTTGTATGTATGTTTATTTAATGTTCCCCTTGGGGTTACATGAACTTCGTTTTCTCATTCAACTCAATACAATTTTCTTAACCTACTTTTCACATTTTTTTTACAATTTTTTTACATTTTCTTACAATATCTTATCCTACCTTATTCTACGCTTATCTGCTATTTTCCTACTTCTCTGCTCTACCTGCTCCCTGCCTTCCTCCCCTCTCTCTCTCTCTCTCCCTCCTTCACCACTCTTCCTTACTACATCTCGTCTTTGCCTTATCTTTGCTCTTTACTTCCCTATTTGGTTTCTCTCTCCGCTTTCTCTCTTAGTTTCTCTTTTATTATTTTCTCGTCTCTCTTTACATTGCATTGCATTACATATTGCATTACCCACTCATTCCGCCCTATCGCCTTCCGTTTCTCATTCATTTCTTCTGTCATCCACTTCCACTCCTCTTGCTCTCTCCACTTCTCTCACCCATTCCTCTCCCTCCCCTTCTGCCCCCAGTATCCGTCTTACTACTTCCTGCCAGCTCTCTTCCTTTCCTACCCCTCCTGCGCATCCTTCCCATAGATGTTCCCACGTCTCTTCTTCCATCCCACACAACCTGCATTTTCTTTCTTCTTCGCTTTCCCAGTACGTAGCTGCTCTTACCTCCCCTCCTAATCTAAACCTCGCTACCCGCCTCCACCTGCCTTCCCCCCATCCCTTTCGCAGGTATTCCGGCACGCCCTCCCCTTTAACCTCTCTGTACCATTTGTTGTATCTCGAGCTTCTTATTTTTTCCCATCACTCCTCCGCTTGCTTTTCCCTCTCTCTTACTTCTATCATTTCGTATTCTGATCCTAACCGCTCCTGTCCTTCCGCCCACTCCCTCATTCTTTCTTTTCTGTCTCTCTCCCACCCTGACACGCTCCTTTCTCCTTCCATTCTCTGTTTCACCTCTCCCAAGCACACCCTCGCTAGTTCGCTTCCTCTACCTTCTTCTAACCTTTTTTCGAAGTTCCATGCCCTTTTGCCTGCTCTGGTCTTTAGCTTCAACCTCATTAGCTATTCCCTCACCATGTACCCCGGCGTTCTCCAGTCTACCCCTAGCCCCCATCTAATGTACCTTTCTTGCAGCGCTTCTACCGATTTCCACTGCTTCGAACCCCAAATTTCGGCAGCGTATTCGGCTACCGTCCATACTAGTCTGTCAAACATCCACATTCTTCTTTCCAAGTCTTTTCCAAACCTTCTTTTCCCTATTCCCCATACTTGTCTCATTGCTACCCCTGCTTTCTTTACCCTGTCTCTCACGTGCGCTCAGGGCCGTCGAGAGAAAATACGGGCCCGGGGATACAAAGTAACGGGCCCTATACATAAAATGAAAAATCGTGAACGTGAGAGCATATCGAGGGTTTACTAACGCAACCACGTATCGCGATTTTTAAAGGTTAAAAGTTTGACCCGAAAAAAATGATAATTTAAGATCAATGCATAATAAAAAAAATGATAAAATACAATAATAAATAGTACAATAGTTCCTTAACAAAATACAATTAATAAATATTACTTTTGAACAACCATTAATTTTTTATATGCCGTTTTCTACGTCTTCTGAAAAGTTGCCATTTTTGAGATACGTGGTTGCGTTAGTAAACCCTCGATATGTGATTGTGGTCGATTAATTTGCATGCAGGGTTTTTCTTCATCAAAAAGAGGTCAACATTTTTTCATTGTGTAGTCAGTATTTATTGATATAAGGCAAGGATAAAATTATAGTTTTGACCTTATTTTGTGATTGATTACACTTTCTTTGGTTATAAATAAGCTTTCCTCGCTCTCTGGGCAGCAAAGTTACTTATAAGAATCTTAAAATCTAATTGCTTCGCTAAAGGTGCTTCGATACAAAGAGTAGCTAGTCCAGAAACACGATCTTGTTTAGAGCACGAGCGATGAAAATTTTTTATTCTCGCAAGGACACTGAAAGAACGTTCAGCACTAGCTACAGTTACAGGTATTGTGCAAAATAGACGCAGAGCGATACAAACATTCGGAAAAATTGTTTCTAATTTCTGAGAAAAAATTGCATTCAACAAAGGAAATGGTGAAAGGTCTGCTTCGAAATTGGCTTCGTAAATGTGTTTCAAGTGGATTATTTCTTCTCCCAATTCTTGAGAAACGTCGGATTCGTATTCTTTCACAAAATTTGCAGCAGAGTTTCGAATCTCATCTTCGTCCATCGTTGCGAATTGCCATAAAAACGCAAAAGTAGCATCCAATTCTTGCATGGCTTTAAATCGACGAGAAATTCCTGCAATAACTGAATCAACTATCACTAAAAACGTTTTTCTTTTAAAATCGGTCTCTTCATCTGTATCCGTAAGGTTGTCTTCTTGTTCCTCGTCGAAAAATCTTCTGTATTTGCTTTTTCTGGTGGAAGGAAATGATGATGAAACCTTTAACCCAGTGGCTACTTTTTTACATTCTAGTAGAATGCAATCCCATTGGTTCCGTATCAGCTGCAAATCGGAGAGTAAACTGTCAAGATTTTTAACCTCAACGTCGATAGTGGCGTCTCTGGCTTGAAGAATGATGCTTCTTTCATTGATGGAGTTCAAAATCTTGGACCAAATCGAAGACATCAGGATACACTCGAACTTTCCCATGTACTTTAGGATGCCATTTACATCTCTACGAGCTTCTGCAGTCAATTTGACTTCAGCCAAATCTTTTAGTGCGTTTTGTAATCCTTTGAGATGATTTGCAAAAGGTTTAATTGCGTCAATTCTGGCAGACCATCTTGTGTCTGAGAGTTTGTGAAGAGAACCTGGTACATGTTTTTTAAGGATCTCCCAACGTTGTGCACTACTGCTGAATATGTTAAAACACTTTTGAACAACTCCAAAAAAGGTAATTGCAGCTGTACAACATTCTGCGGAGTCGACACCACACAAATTGAGACTGTGAGCTGCGCAGGGTGAATAAATGGCTTTTGGATTTTTCTTGAGAATGTGACTTTGTACGCCATTGAATTCGCCTTTCATATTACTTCCGTTGTCGTATCCTTGTGCACAGCAGTCTTTCAAAGGAATGTTGTATTTTTCCAGAGTTTCACAAATCAAATCAGCGATCGCTGCTCCAGTTTTTTTGTTGCAATCGACGAAAGACAGAAATCGTTCTTGAATCGTAAATATTTTTCTCTCTGGGTCGAAATGAAGGTACCGCAAAACAAATGTGTTTTGTTCGACATGACTTGTATCAGGCGTAGCATCGACGATAATGGCGAAGTATTTGGCATTTTTTTGTTCTTCCAGTATGATTGAAATTACATGTTGTGCACAAATTTTGATAAATTCGTTTTGAATATCAACTGAAAGGTAATGCACTTGTAAACGTTTGTGTTCTTGTTGAGCAAGTCTAACTTTTTCTAAATGCTCGCGAAGTATTGGATCGTAATGACTGATGAGTTCCAGAATACCCAAAAAATTGCCGTTGTTTGGTTCTCCAACAAGATTGCTTTCACCTCTTAAGGCTAATCCTCTTTCACCAAGAAAAAGAATCGTGTCTAAAATTCGATATAAAATTTCCTGCCATTTTTTAGTTTCACTGACGATTCGTTTATTAAGGAGTGTATCAATTGAAGTATCCTTCTGGATACGGATTTGCAATGAGCGCCATTGAACGTAGGACTGAATGTGTTCTCGGTTGTTTTCATGTGCTGGAAGTTTTTCATATAATTTTTTCCAAGATTGATGTTTCGAATATCCTTCTGGACGGCAAAGTTTAGCATGATTAAGGCTGTTGGTACTCAACAATCGACAAGGTAAGCAATAAAATGCATCCATACCGCTACTCCACACTAACCAATCTCGCTTTACGATTTCCCCGTTAGGCAAGTTTTTGGCTAAGAGCGAAAGAGGAAATGGCTCATTTAATCGATCACGAGGGAAAAAGGCAGGCAGTTTCGCGTGACCCCGACGAATGATTTCATTCACTACATCGGACTGCAAAAATTCGGTTTTAATGGTGCCAATATCATAATCGTAAGGATGCTTTTGATTGTTATCTAACTCTCGTTTTGATTGTGCTCCGGAAGTTTTCTTTACGAATTCTTTTACCCCAACATCAATTTCATCTTTATGGATTCCGAATTTCGAATAGGTTTCAACATTGGTCGTTTTTTTGGGTATTTGATTTTTCCTTAAAAGATCAGGCACGTTTCCTGAAGAATTGAGAGCGTTGATTTCACGGCTGGGACCGGGTGCAGAGCTCATAAGCTGTGAATCATCGAGAGGCGTTTGATCATCATTTGATTCAGCGATATTACCCTTTGAGGTTGCATCAACTTTTCCGGCATTTGAAGTTGTGCTGAAATTAAATCCAAAAAGAGTTTTTTGTTTTTTTGCTTCTTCATTTTCATTTTTTTCTCGTTGTACACGCTCTTTGCGCTTTTCAGCTCCAGATTTGTGGTGATACATGATGCATTTGATCTGCGAATTAAATTAAATTTAACTAACAAAAGATATAAATACAGTATAATGAATAAGAAAGTATTTCAAGTATTTCACTTCCTCGTGAACTCACAGTATGTAGTATTGATATAACGATTTTCGATAATTTACTTCTGGACACAAAATACAATAAATTTTATACATACCTGTTCTGCTTATTCAACTGAATGTTATAGGTGGATAAGCAATGCCCTAACCATGTCTCGTGCTCATGAAAAATTAAAAAAAAATACGCTATGGTATGTTTGTTCGCACTTACGAATCTTTCAGAAAATTATCCCATTCGATACACACACAAAAGGATTAGAGATGGTCAAATTATCCTTTTATTTTAAACAATGTTCACAATCACAGTGGATTTCATCAAGGAATATGAAAGCATCATTATATTCGTTGACTTGGGGAATCCCCGAAATTCTCCACGCTTGTGGGTTTCCGCTAGTGGCGCCATAGCTGACACCTTCATTGAGCTAGCTGCTGCGAAGTCCCACCGCTACGTGACGTCACCATATACGCCTAACCCTCATAAATATTGTTCAATCGCGCTACAGTCAAAAAAGGCGCGGAATTTGAAAAGATTTCCACAGTAATGTTCAATGATGAGGTTCCAGTGGCTCACTATTTTTTCTGGACCAAAACTAAAACGAGTTTTCACTCTCGCGAATTTCATGTGCCAACGCTCAAAGAAACAGTAGCCAACAAACAATCGGGTTCAATTGTTTGTCGGCTGCTGCTTCGTTGGGCATAGTCACACGAAATTCGCGAAGATAGAAACTCGTTTTAGTTTTGGTCCAGAAAAAATAGTGAGCCACTGGGACCCCATCATTGAACATTACTGTATGTACATGCATCTACCAAATTATTCCACAAACAAAATGTTTCAATTTGAAATATATTTTTCTATACTTCAACGATAAAAAATTAGGAAAAAATTTCAATGTTCCGAATTTCCGGGCCCCATTTGAAAACCCGGGCCCGGGGGGATTCCCCCCTCCCCCCCCCCGTCTCGACGGCCCTGGTCGTTCGCGATTTTACCTAATAAATACCCCTTTGGGCTTCGCATTCCGCAGCTTTGAGATGTTTGTAAGATTTCAATGGGACTGATAACTGAATTCTGAGAATCCTTTGAAGCGTCGCAATACAGGACATCAGTGTTTTTCAAAATGTCTTTCAAACTGTTTTAGAGATGTCTCACAAGTAACTTCTGATGACTATATGACGTCTATGAGACGACTACGTTCCATCTGGATTGCTACTCAAAGTACTGCGTGATTATTCGGCCGACTTTGTAATTTGCCGCAATTTGTAAGTGACTTGTTCTCTGAGATATTCATCTCTTCCGCTCTTCTATTCGTCATTCTTACAATTAGTAGTCCGACATTTGCTTGGCGATTCGCATTTGCAGTTTCTTTTCTTGTCCGTATCTCATTTCTGGTTTTCTACTGTAAATGATTTTCAACACTTCAGCTGTTCTGTCTTATATGATAATATCTGTTCCGGTCACACTTCACAGTATAAAAAGAGGTTCGACGACCACAGGCGAGTTATTATCTTCGTAAGGCAGAATTAACGCTTCTATAGAAGATCCGTTTCCTTTCAATGTGACATACAGAATTATACTATATTTTTGGATTGCATTTAACTTACTCAAAATAAAATAAAAAAATATATAATCACTCTTCGGAGGAATTTTTATTACAACATTAAAGTCTATGAAAATGAAAAAAAAAATTTTTGAGTGCCAAATGACTGCTATTCAGCTTATCGGTACGGATAGTGACAAATAGCTGTTTTGTCACGATTTCCAAAAAATGCCTGATGACATATTCCGCAATAGTTGTAAATTAGAAAAAAAAATACTGAAATGGCGTCAAAAAATGAATAAATTATGCAATATTGGAATCATTTGTTATTATAAAGTGAAAACAAGAATTTTTCTCGGTCTGATTTTGGGTATAATTAATGCGATATAGTGTTTCGTACATTTTTTCTCCAAAATTCAAGTTAACATCGTAAATAGTTGAAATATCGTGGCAAAACCGCCGGAAAATGTAGTTATGAGATAATCGCTGCTGAAGGTTTGCGCCTACTTCTGTCAGAACTATCGAACTGACGATATTCAAGAACTGCCCACTCTATGGTAGGAATTTTCTAGAAGTTTTCTCATTTGTACAGCAGCCACAGTACGTCTATGCGGGATCCTGCCATTGTACCCACCACCAGTCATAGAAGAAACGGCCAAAGAATAACTCCAGGATTCGTAGAACCACGTGTGTGAAGTTGGCTAATTGCAACGGTTTTCGGCAAAATTGGAAAAATTCAAAATTCGACTATGCAGCCCAGAACTTTTCAGACATCAATCCAAATTCCGTAGAATCTTTGTCGTCTCATCCAGAGAGTGCCTCACAACAATACGCTCGCGTATAAGTAGGTAAGTTACGACAGCGTGTAAATTTTTATACCCATATGGTTTCGTAAACCACTTCGTGATTACGAATTAAAATAGATCTTGTAGACCATTCGTTACGTTCTTGACTATGCCTCATGGTTGAGGACTAATTCTTGTAAATTTGTAAAGTTATTTAATCTTGTCTTTGAATTCACCAATCGAAGTTACTTATAATGAGTAGAGTAGGATTGATCCTGAAGAATTTTTCTGTTGATTGACGAATTGAATGAAAGTAGACGTGGAATTTTGTCAATTCACTCGCGCAGGAATGTAGGAGATTACAACTTTCCCTCCTTAGGCTGCTGTGGCCGAATACTGTATCAATCAAGTTAGATTTCGCTTCTGTTTTATTTTCCATCATTCCCAGCTGTTATTCCCTATTGTTCCAGTTCGGTCTTTGCTATGACTAGACTGGAAACCAACTAAATTTCAGTTAGATTCCAAAATGAAATCGATTGCGAGGATCGTCGTGTCGGATAAATTCGTCGAAACCATCGATATCAGAATCTTACATGGTTCGAAATAATTTTTTCCTTCGCTTATCTGTAATGTTACTATGTAGATACATACAGTGAGTTTTTCTATCTACGGAACGACCCGTGCGTTCAACTCATGTTCAGGTTGAGCACCGTTTCCCCCCAGGGCTATCTCCACCCTCAAGATTATTTGTCAAAATACTCTAATGCCCGGTTGCATAAACGTGGGGTATCCCTCGATCACGGGGCAAATTCTGCCCCGAGAGTTATCTGTCAAATGTTTCATAGCAATTGTGTCCACTCTATGGCAGTAGAACTGCGCCTATGATCAATTGTTCATACGTCTGACAATCACCGCGCGAATTTTGTAGAAACAACGCTGAATTAACATAGGAGGCTTTCCATCCATTCTCGCTCACATTTGACCTCGAAATTTTTTTTTCGCTTAATTTCCTAATATGTTGTAGAACTATGATAAAAGGTCGTCTGTTATTTTTTTTTTTTATTTTTCATCGAACGATTTTTTTTTTAATAAATAATAACACCTACGAATAAAATATATCCTCCGAAAATTTTGAAAAAATTCACCTATATTCTACG
The DNA here is from genome assembly GCA_949628255.1 of Macrophya alboannulata. Taxonomy (NCBI): domain Eukaryota; kingdom Metazoa; phylum Arthropoda; class Insecta; order Hymenoptera; family Tenthredinidae; genus Macrophya; species Macrophya alboannulata. Next base: position 35,942,899 of record OX451206.1, on the reverse strand, counting down.
TCCAAAACTTGAATTTTTATGACCTATCTGATCGTGAACGGTGGGGATTTTCTATTTTTGTTTTCCCAGTAAAATGTGTTAATTCAGCGTTGTTTTCACAAAATCCGCGCGGTGATTGTCAGACGTGTGGACAATTGAACATAGGCGCAGTTCTGCTGCCATAGAGCGGACACAATTACTATGTAACATTTGACAGATAACTCTCGGGGCAGAATTTGCCCCATGATCGAGGGGCACCCCACGTTTATGCAACCGGGCATAAATATTAGGGATTGTTGAAAATGATGGAAAATTAAATTTGGACAATCATCTAACTGGGAGATGGTCGTACCTCCGGATCACAGATCTTGCTTCCATTGTCTGAGGTATTTTCTGGTGCCAAAATATGAAATACCTGCTATATAACTTCCGTGATTGGCCCTTCTTTTTTCCAATTTGCTAAATATACTGTACCGATGACCATTCAATGAATCTGGCTAATTACCCTAGCATAATTAGTCGAGGTTTCGCGTTATGAGATTCCACATCAGAGTGAATATTTGTACATTACATTAGGTAATTTTTGCACACTAAATTTTACAAATTTATCATCGTAGGTGGGTCATTCCATCTCAAATCGACCAATGGTCGGAATCGACCACTTTCGATTTGGCTGAATGTTTGTCAGAAGTTTTCTTTCATCATAAAACAAAGTTCCGCCAGAGGAAAAAAATTGAAAATTGTTCTTATGCAAGTTATGCGAAATTGAAATGTCATAACTCTTCGCATAACTTGCGTAAGAAAAATTTTTAATTTTTTTTTCTTTGGCAGAACTTCGTTTTAAGATAAAAAAAAACTTCTGACAAAAATTCATCCAAATCGAAAGTGGTCGATTCCAACCATTGGTCGATTTGAGATGGAATGACCCACCTAGGATGACAAATTTTTAAAATTTGGTGTGCAAAAGTTACATAATTTAATGTACAAATATTCACTCTGATGTGGAATCTCATAACGCAAAACCTCGACTAATTTTGCTAGGGTAATTAGCCAGATTCATTTAATGGTCATCGGTATAGTATATTTAGCAAATTGGAAGAACGAAGGGCCAATCACGGAAGTTATATCGCAGATATTTCATATTTTGGCACCAGAAAACACCCCAGATAATGGCAGCAAGATCTGTGATCCGGAGGTACGACCATCTCCTAGTAAGTTAATAATGAGGCAATTGAACATGAGCTGAACGCACGGGTCGTTCCGCAGATAAAAAAACTCAGGGTATGTAGATCAAATGAGAAACGACAATAAAAAATCAGATGACAAATAGATAGAAGCCAGATTCATCATAGATCTATAACGTAATGTTGTATATGAAAGTATTTTAGATGAAGTCATCCGGTCATCCAGCGGTTAAGTGAAAGTACACTGTCAACAAGCCTCTATACAGCTTACAAGGCAACTTTACGATCATCTGACATTATTACTGGAGACCAAGGTAATGCCCAGGTATATATGTATGTCGCAGCCTTTTTGTAAAATTAGGCTTTTTGTAAAAAGCCTAGCCTTTTCACGAAACGCCGCCTTTTCGTAGAATGAACGTTGATTCTACAATTAGACTGACGAAAATCCGGCTCTTCACGAAGAGCCTGACCACTATCAGCCTTTTCGTAAAATCAACGTTCATTCTACGATTAGCCTACCTGGATTTAGCCTTTTCATAAAGAGGCTGAATCATTTCGGCCTTTCCGTCAAACGGTCAGTCATCAATATTGATATCAAGTTTGAATTAGAACTTCAAGACATTATTCGTTAGAGCATTTATAGTATGAAGTTTACTGTAATTTTCATATACTAGAATATGCAATTTTCATATACATATATTCGAAAATTCCAATAAACTTCATACTATAAATGCTCTAATAATTCATATTTTAATTTTTTGATTCGAGGTTTTCTATTAAAATTACCATGGACTTCATACTATAAATGCTCCAACGATTAATGTATTGACTTTCTAATTCAAACTTTATATCAATATTACTGACTGACCGCTTGACGAAACGGCCGAAATGATTCAGCCTCTTTATGAAAAGCCTAAATCCAGGTAGGCTAATCGTAGAATAAACGTTGATTCTACGAAAAGGCTGATAGTGGTCAGGCTCTTCGCGAAGTGCCGGATTTTCGTCAGTCTAATTGTAGAATCAACGTTCATTCTATGAAAAGGCGGCGTTTCGTGAAAAGGCTAGGCTTTTTACAAAAAACCTGATTTTACGAAAAGGCTGCGACATATACATACTTTACACGTCGGGTCGACTGGGTTGTAGAAGTGATAGAATAGTCGGTCAGAGATCGGATAATTCATCCAACATTTTTACACATATACAACCACAGATCAAAATCCCGATTTCCTGCACATCGCAGATGCGGGGTCTGCAGCGGATCTACCTACATTGTTTTAGTATTTGTAGTTCCCGAAATGTTCGAACTTTTCGATGTGAAGTTTTTTTTTTGGCCTCTTTGGGCTTTTCGATCAAAATGGTACTGTCAAGCTTACTGTGTCCTTCGACACTTGAATTTTGTCTGAAACGTATCTAGAAGTAAATAATTCTACGTTCAAAACACGTCAGTCTTTAATTTCGACTTGCTCGGGATGATGCTTATCACTCTTTCAATTTTGATGAGTAACTTCACAATATTGTAACCTAGAGGGCTAATTTTACTCGAATATTTGTAATGGATATCAAAAGTTTGGACCCTTCCCACGTGGACGTCCGCATTCAGTCTTTTAGACAATCTACTACGGATTGGCTGGTAACAGAACGAATCCGTTTAAAAATATTTTTTTTTTTTTTTTTGTGTACGGAAAGCACATGTAAATTTTTCCTAATCTTATTGTCATATCTATACCTATATGCAATTTGTAATGCGATATCCGAATGGAAGTCGTAGCATGTCATAGTACATACTTACTCAAAATTCAATCAAATAAAATCTGATGTATCTGATCTGCAGTTTGTTATAACTATCAAGGTAGTTCACCAGTAAATCGATTATCTATAGATATGTATAAAATTTTTGCTATATGTTAGGAATGACCGAATGCGTGCACAGTTAAATTTTTATGAACTTCTGACATTTTAACACGCGAAGCATATAGGACCGAGACTATAAAAACCAACATTTTGATTAATAGCATGATTTTGCTTCGTCTCGAATGTTATTCCACAAGGCGAAAGCGATCTAACGTACAGTTTCAGAGTATTCGTAGTGTGAATTAAGCTGTGACGATGTACTCGACGATGGAAACACTTGAGAGCGAGCGAAACAGCGGCAACGCTTCATACGGTTACGGCGCGACGAAGTACAGTCACCTACCATTTCTACCAAAAGTCTTTTCCAAAGAGGCATTACCGAAGCATGCGCTTTTTATGTTTAGGCCGCTCAAACTTTTGATTTGGATCGTAAGTGGTGAACTTAATTGGACTGCTCAGGATCGAATTTCATCTGTTCATATCTGATATCACATACGTGCAGATTCAATGTTATATCTGACTAAATCTTGTTAGATCCTTTATTAAAAAGTTCATGTCTAGTTGAAAATCGATTTGCGAAATTTTAGATGGAATCTCGTGTGATAGTTGGTCCTGCGCTGATTGGCTGGCTATTGCGGTGGCTTCGTTGGATGTGCAGCTGTCTCGCGATTCAAATTTGTCCTGTACGCGTGAAATGACAGATATGTAAATTGAGTTGACTGAAAAATCATTTTTGGAACCAAAATGATCACTGATTATTAGGGTGGTTCAAGATAACCCGACCCCCGATTTTTTTCTCGAGGCACCCCTGAAAAGCTTCAGGACGATGAAAATAGTACATTTCAGTACGAGTATGGAAAGGCTTTTTTGGCGAAACGAGAGGTTTACGGGACGAGCCGAAGGCGAGTGCTGTAACGAGTTTCGTCAAAAAGCCTTTACGTACAAGTTACGATCATTATTTTTCATCCCGAAAGCCGAGAAATCGCAACGAAGTTGCGATTTTGAGGTTAGAGTGATGAAAAAGATATTTCCCACTCGACGAGCGCAAACGGATAAGATTTAGAGGTCGCGCAAACGTGTTTTCTGGCTAAATTCGTCATTTTTCTCGTTTTCGCGTTTTTATCGAAAAAAAAGGTTTTTAATCGGAAATATGTAGGAAATCTTTTTATATAGAGTCGAACCTGGGTGAGTGAGAACTGGATAAGCGAGAAAACTCTATAAATGAGAGTAATTGCCAGGTCCCGTCATTTTAACCCTTTAAAACCTCTATAAGTGAGAAACAGAAACCTCTATAAGAGAAAGTCGTTTTTCACTTGTGGACCTCTATAACTGAGACTGCTTCTTGCCTGTACCTCTATAAGCGACAGTCGAGCGTATTCAATATCTGCTATTTATGACTCTTCTTAAATTTTGTGAAACTAACATTGGATTTGTTTTCTTAAATTTCGCGGAACTAACTAACATTGTTCTTGTATCATATTCTATTTGGATTGCCAAATATGCGTGTGTACCGACTTTGTCGAACTTACGACATCAGTTGATAAGTATCAATTGCGAAGAAAGGTTCGGCACGTAATCATAATGTCAAAACGAAAAATTCAAGTATTGTTTTTGAGTGATAAACTTAAAATTGTGAATGCGTTTGAGTGCGGAAAATCGCGGAATGATATACAGAGTGAGTTTGGTTTACCTGAATCCACCTTTCATAAAATCATAAAAGCCAAAGATTCTATAAAGTCTCAGTGCTCTGAGGGACACGGAAATATCAAGAGAAGTCGACTTTCCGAGTTTCCCGACGTTGAAAAGTGCCTCTTAGAATGGATAAAACAAACCTTGGATAAGAACATTCCCATAGATGGACCTTTGTTGAAACAAAAATCTAAAGACTTTGCTACAAAATTGGGAATTAAGAACTTTTCCGCTAGTAATGGTTGGTTAGAGGGTTTTAAAAAGCGTCATGATATAACTTTCAAAAAA
>OX451206.1:35835408-35932908 GCA_949628255.1 Macrophya alboannulata | reverse complement strand
GGTTGGGAAGCTGACGTCGATGCGTTGGTCGATCGTTGGTATTTAGCATCACACCATTCTTGGTTCAGAAGCGGAAGCCGACACATTGGTCGATCACCGACATCCAGCATTTAACCATTCTTGGTTCAGAAGCGAAAGTCGATGTGCTGGTCGATCACCGGCATCCAAGATCTGACCATTCTTGGTTCAGAAGTTGAAGTCGTATCGAACATCTTACCATTCTCGGTTCAGGAGCGGAAGCCGATGCACTGGTCGGGTATCGATGTACTACGTTTTCACGACATTCGCATGTAACAGGTGATTCTGTAGCGAATTATATTCCATTTGCAATGTATGCTTTTCATTCATCAGCGCAGTGGTGTGCGCATACGGAATAGAACTCTTGTGTCGGATGGACGCTGCGTTCCTTCACGAGTTAGTAGGCCATTTTGTTTTCAGCTTCGGTAGACAGTAATATTCGAATAATTACACGATGAAGAGATCATCAGATTCTAAAGAGCGCGTGAGAAAGTATCGTGCTTTGAAGAAAACCTTGCAGGAATCTCAGTCAATGGGTGAAAATTTGACCAGTATAGTTCCAGAATCAGAATTACCAAAACTTGATCCTCAGAACGTTGTTACAACGGCTTGTATATCAGGAGACGCTGATACAAATTTGTGTGAGTCTAGTGCGGTATTTGAAAATTCCATCAACGATAATATTGTGCAGTCTAGCACATGGAGTGGAATTTTCGACAGCGAAGAACCAAGTGACATTTCAATAAATGACAGCATTGTACGGCTGAGCACCTCCAGCGGAATTTTCGACAGTGTATCAGTAATAGATGAAGGTCCTGAGCCTTATGGCCAGTCTCCATTGTTAGAACCAAGCCTAACATCAAAACTTCGCCAGTGGGCCCTGAAATACATCAGTGTACTAACAAACGAAGCGACGACGAGTCTGTTAGAACTTTTAAGAAGTGAAGGCTTGACTGAACTACCCAAATGTGCAGTAACATTACTTAAAACCAAAGTGTGTGATGCTGGTGCAGTGAAGCTTATGCGTAATCATAGAGGCTCATATGGGGAATTCGTCTATTTTGGGATAGAAAAAGCATTGCGTAATGGAATCGACATTCGTATTTTTTCGGAAAGTAGTATCGAATTGCTTTTTAATATCGATGGATTACCAATTTATAAGAGTTCATCCAAAGAATTCTGGCCAATTTTAGCTATGGTATATAATAAAAGTTACAAATGCAAACCCTTTATCGTCGCTCTCTATTGCGGAGATTCGAAACCAGCTGATATAAACGACTTTCTAGAAGACTTTGTAGCAGAATTAGATCTGTTAATCACCAATGGAATCACAATTAGTGGCAAATATTTCTCTGTAATGGTAAAAGCTTTCATCTGTGATACGCCCGCGCGTTCATTTGTTAAGTGCACAAAAGGCCACGGGGGGTTTTACGCATGCGAAAGATGTGAAGTTGTTGGTCAAACGGTAAATAGAAGACGGGTTTACAGCGATGCGTATAGTCGACTTCGCACAGACGACTCGTTTAGGATGAAGCATCAACGAGATCATCATATCAGTACATCTCCATTGGAAAAAGTACGCTCGTTGAACCTTGTCTCTCAGTTTGTACTTGACTATATGCATTTGCTATGTCTTGGGATTATGAAGACATTGCTTTTGAAGTTGGTCCTCGGTGATAATCGGACAAGGCTTCACGTTAACAATTGCAACATCATTTCAAGCAGACTAGAAGCCCTTCGAGAGCATGTTCCATTGAAATTCCAACGTAAGCCAAGGAGTCTCAAGGATTTGAAGCGCTGGAAGGCGGCAGAGTTCCGCTACGTTCTTTTATATGCTGGACCAATAATTTTCAAAGGAATACTATCTTCTAGAATGTATAAACATTTTCTTCAAGTCCATGTTGCGTCAAGAATATTATGTGACGCGGAGCTAGCTCACACTAAGGTTGAGTATGCTAGAGAATTATTGCAGCGATTCTTTTTACTTATGCCTCATATTTACGGAAAAGACTCACAAACAATGAATTTTCACAATTTAATTCATTTGTGCGACGATGTGGAAAGAATGGGTGCCCCGCTCGATGATTTCTCAGCATTTCCTTTTGAAAATTATTTAGGGAAAATTAAGAAGCTAGTGAGAACTCCTAACAAGCCTCTCGCTCAGGTTTGTCGACGATTATCTGAGATTCAAGCGCAAGATTCTCAAATAGTACAACATCATCAAGCGGTCTCGATCATGGAAAGAGACATTATAAAGGACGCTATCAGCAAGTGCGACATAAAATACAAAAAAGTCCATATTAAACACATGATCCTAACATGCCGACCACCAAACAATCTGGTAATTCTGAAATGTGGCACAATAGTAGAAATTATTAACATTTTTCAAAATAGTACCCAGAAAAGTGATTCAATTCATAATCGACTCTACTTCGAGGGTTACAGACGAAAAGTGAACGGAGAAATGTTTACTTATCCGTGTAATTCTTCTGTTGTTAGCACTATAAAATTAGGCCACCGTTCGAGCACAATGTCGAAATTTCCCGATTCTGCGATCGCTCAAAAACTAGTCAAGCTACAAGTAAAACGTAGCGTCGAATACGATACAGCCATGTTACACGCACAGTGATACCGTACATAGTTTCGTTGGGCAGAGATGTGGGTGATACAGTTATCGGACCGTAAATTTAAAACTCATATTAAATATTACTTTTTCTGGTTATTCTCATTCAAGTTCAAATTCTGTAATATAAAATTGATGTTATCTGAAGCTCATCTTGGGCAATGGCTCAAAAATTTTGTTTTTCAACGTAGAATTTCGTGAATTTTTTTGAAAAAAATCAAAAGTGTCCCATTGAACGAGAAACTAATTTTTTGACTAAAAATGGCCGAAAAAGCATTAAAAATTTTTTTTTTCATTTTTTTTAGTTTTTTTTGAATATATTGCATATATATGCAATTCTAAGTAGTTTTCTAAAAAATTCAGGTTCGAAAAAAACGGAACGTGGTTTTCAGGTTCACTCTTTCCTCCTGGAAATACTGTATCGTTTTTTTCTACGATGCATTTTCATTGATATATTGAAACATTTGAATTTTGTATATTTTTTCGAAATGGTTTTCGCAAACTTTGAGCGGTAGTGTATCGTAAGTGTAAGAATATTAGGACGAAGCCTCACGTACGGTCTTGGGAGAACGTTGGACCAGAATTCATATGCTGTTCAGCATGAATAAGATCGGCGGTGGAACGGTATTGGAACGGCGAAGCACCGACGTAGTACAGCGTCGACCGGTGACGAACGTCGCTAAAAATCAGCGTCTGTGATTGGTGAATGAATCTACAGAATTTAGTCAGAGCTCAGAGCTACGAGTGATTGCTGAGTGAAAACATATAATTGCGGAAGAAGAGAAATCCTCAAAGAAGAATAGTGTAGAGAAAAAAACAAGAGCCCAAAAAACCAAAGGTAAGTTGAGACAGTTGTAAAAACTCTGTGTGTTAATCTTTCAAATAGTTCGTAATTTAATTTCATATAGTTGCCAAAAAAATACTTAGATTTGAAATTGTTGAATGATGAAGTGAACATCACAGTAAGATCAGTAAGGCTTATGGAAATTTGTCTTATTTGTGTTCTTAGAGCGGATGTAAAATTTATGACGTGCTCGATTATTAAGATAATGCTTCCCTTTATTATTCAATATGACAAATTGACTAGCCAATGTCTGTGAATCGTGCTCAAGTATTTAAGAAATGCAGAAATAATGTTTGAATGAAGCAGTGATAATTATTCTTGTGCTTTTGTGACGATTTCTAGCAGGGCGATGGTATGAAATTAAGCCGCGAAAATACATAAAATTTAGTAGGAAAATCTTGGCTTTGTAACGTACAGTAAGATAAAAATTTGAGAATTCTTGATGAAAAAGCAAGCATTATAGTTATTTGAAATCTGAGCATTCGTGAATATTAGTTACGGTACATGAGATCAACCGATACCGCATTCGCACAGTACAGTAAAGTATCTTCAGCGTGGAATATTGTCGGCGTGAACTGATACAAAGATGAAGTCGAGTCTTCCGCGCAAGTGTCGCTACATATTAAGTTTCAAAACAACATATCACGCCACAACTTCTTTAAAATTTTCAAACGTTTTGGCTAGATAAATTCAATCAATGATGAGTAGATGAGCGAGTCGAGTTTTTAGTATACCTAAATATGCCACTGTGGTTGGAATAATCTGTGTTAAAATAGTATCAAGAGAAGATTAGTATCAAGTATAAATGTCACTATGCCTGAATGATTATTTATAAACATTGTCATTCTCAGTTGAAAAAATATATATTTATAACATTGTGTGTTCGAAAAATTCTTAAATACGGTTCACAATTTGATATCGTGTATATCAATTTCCACGTCAATGCATTCAAATTGATGTTCGATTACCAATGTTGCTATACAAGGGCACGAATTTTCATTTCATTTACTATAATTTGTAACTTTTATATAAGATTGTACAATGTACGGTATATGCGCTGTAAGCGTCCGATCCCGATGACAATAATTTTAAATGGTGGTATATATTTGATCAATTTTCGATGTCGCAGTATAACCACCATGGACGAGGTGAATTACTCAATCGTCGAGTTCCTGGGAAACTACAACCCTAAATTATTAGACCTAGTACCAGAAACTTGGGTCAGGACCATAAAGGGAAAGCTTCTATGTAAATACCCGGACGCTTCGGAATATAGAAAATTAGAAAAATTAGTTAAGAAAAAAAATCCAGCCAATGAAAAATGGAGGCACTACAATGTAGCGGTGTTGCAGTCGGCAAGTACGTACGCCGTTTCGTTTTACAATATCTCAAATACAAGGTGCCTGTAAATTCGCGATCAGTACGTACAATATGTTCTTTATGAGAAACTGGGACCGGACCATGCATGCACAATTCTTCAGGGGTACATGGTATCTATGCACCCCAAAGTATTTTCGAATGCACCTTTCCGTTTTAGGTTTTCACTAGGAACTGATACCTCGTAATGACCTGTCGAGAATTGACAGACACCCTGTATGTATAATAGGGTGGCCGTTATTTTGGGTATTTTCGAATTTTGATACGTCGCCCTCTAGAATCCTTCAAAATATATATAAAAAAATGCCTGTACAGTTTGAGCCCTTAATATCAATATTAAAACGCCCCCCAAAGGGACCAAAGTTTCAAATGCAAAAATACATGTATTTTTGTGCATGATAGTATGAAAATTGTTATCTCACATGATAGTTGATCGAAAATTCTGGAACTTGGCTTAGTTTTTTCTAACAACAAGAGGTACAAGAAGGTATTTTTAATATTTCTTTTTTCAAATATTTTCAGAATCATGAACTTTACTTCATTTTTTTATTTCGTTCTTTTTCACAACAAGTCGGAAATTTACTTTCGAATAAAAAAATATTCAAAAAAATACCTTTTTGTACCTCTTGTTGTTAAAAACAACTAAGCCAAGTTCCAGAATTTTCGATCAATTATCACGGGAGATAACTATTTCATACAATCATGCACAAAAATACATGTGTTTTTGCATTCGAAACTTTGGTTGCTTTGGGGGGCGTCTTAATATATTAATATTAATGGCTCAAACTTTACAGGCATTTTTTAATATATATTTCCAAGAATTCTAGGGGGCGGACGTATTAAAATGCGAAAATACCCAAAATCACGGCCACCCTAATGTATAAGGATCAATTCCATCTCGTATTATGTTTGCCTGCTGAGCGCATTGTAACCTGAATAATTATTTATAGAAGATTATAGCCAAGGAATCCGAAGGATGAAGCGGTTGCAGGATAACGCTACTATAGTTTCAAGCTGTGCCGAAAATGGAGAGAATGAACCGCCAAATGAACAAGAGTTAATTCCAATTTCTCCCGAGACGGAAGCTGAACTATTCACCATCCGAGGATCTGGTGATGTTCTAGTATCGAGTAGTTCCGAAACAGAGAGTTCAGGTGAGTAACATGCAGTCTCCCTTCCCCTTCGCTGTTTCTATTTAAGACATTTATGATCACGTCTGAAAAAAGTGTGCACGCTGTTTAATCATCTAATTGATTGTTATATACATTATACATATACTATAGAGTGGTCTTCATTTCCTAAGAAATAAAAATAAAATCATGTTGGATCCCGTCAGATTGACTTCAGATATTTATTTCATTTCCTTTATCTCCCTATACTTGTGCGGGAATTGTCCAATAATTCAAGAATAAAACTACTTATACATTATAAGCATTTTTCAGTGAGCCTCTGATATAGGTACCAAAGTGTATCAGAGCAGTATAAGTTTGTATCACTCGAACTATATCTGGGTAAGCTTTGAGACTTATACCAGAGACTCGCCGAAAAAAGTTATAATGAATAAATAGGTATGTTCTTTAATAAAGTGAAAATTCCCGCTCGAATAGGGAGACGAAGGGAATGTGATAAAAATTTGAAAATATTAGGGGACTGTTTTTTCACATTTTGTAGCAGGTTTGATGGGATCCCACATGAAATTCTACTTTGACTTAAATAAGGATCAGCCTAATATACTCATTCATAGATGATTATAGACAGAAGTCCTCAAATCTAATTCTTTCAGAATAGAAAGTTGCAGCTGCTAAGATTAACAGTACGCTTTAATTTCCAAATTCTCAAATTAAAATGGCAATTACGTCGAAAAATATTATTCATAGCTACCAAATCTCTGCAACCTAGTATTGAAAATCGACAGACAAACCGATTATAATTTTTGCATTTCCTCATGATGACTATTATGATTACGTACAGTACTTACACTCTACACTGATTTAATAATTAATCAAATTATGCTTGCAGATGCATCGGTTAATCCTGATTCTCCACCGCGGAAGAAAAGACTGGTCCAGAAGCCGAGCCAGAAATCAAATACAGACGATGAGCTGATAAGGTCCGCGCCATTGCCGATGCGGGCAAACAGTCAACATATATTGACACCAAACGGAAATGGCTCTTTTGGAAATCCTCCATCTACGTCGGTTTGCTCTTGTTCGGGTGAATTATTATAGACTTAATAGAAGCTATAACTTAATTCTAGGGTATACATTATTAATTTACAATATTTCGTCTTCAGGGGCACACATTGAGGAGGCAATATCACGAATTGAAAAAAGTCTCCTGGCAAAAATGGAATCCATGAAACGCAGTCTTGGATATGACATTCAAAAATATTCAACTAACGTGACAAACACCATTATGCAAAAATTAGCTGAAGCAGGACTAGCACCATGTCAGAATTTGGAACGTGAATTGAATATCACATTCCCTATCAAAAACCTGATCGGCTTCGAAGAATTCGATAGACAATTAGAGGAAGAATCCAAGGAGACATCAATGGTAAGCAAAGATCACGTTCACGTATCCATGCAACCTAGGGTGGCCCTTCATGTGAGCATGAGCTAGTTTTGACCCATTATTTCCCCAGATCTACTCGAATAGCAATAAAAAGCAATGAAAAAAGAGTCTGAATAATTACAGCTCTCTATCTCAATTGCGAAACGTACCTATCAGCAAGAATTTGTTTCTGATTTTGACATTAGTTTTGTTTAAATTCCATATGAAAATATTTTGGTTTTCATTCTTGAGCGTGCTAGATACTAAAAAAAAAGTGTGCATGTAGCGTAATGCGCGCGCTGAAGATACTCAGCGTATACTAATAATTGAACCCCTTAAGAGTTACAAGACTCCATATTTCGATTTGAATGTAGGTCCATTTGATGTCTTCTTGGTGCTCGTCCGTGGATGTAAGCCATGGCGTGGCAAGTATTCTGGGCCGAATTCTAGAGAAAGAGGTCCAAGTGCAATACAGCGGTATGGGCAAACATGAGAAATACGGTGGAAAAAAAAAATTTTCGGCCACCAAATGTTTCAAGTGCCTCAATTGTAAGTTGAATTATCGACTACCTGCATTTATGTTGTGGATAGTACTAATTATAAATGTTAACGAAATGGATATTTCCGCTAGGAAAAAAATATAGGTATACTTCACTTCCCAATCGATAGATTAAAGTAATGGCATGTCATTTGCTACCTGCTTTTGAAAAAACTCTACCGGGTAAGGTAATCCGATTAAACATTTAATATTGAATTGTCCAACAGTAACTATTCACAAGAAATTCCCGAGTTCGACCATCATCGACGTCACGAGAGCCACGACGACATGGTTGGCAAGGGCAGAGGACCGCAAGGGTGGTAGGCGAACCCGAAAATCGGCCGGGGTCTCAACCGCAACCAGTGCGGTAAATAACGCTGCACCTTCAGCTCCACCGACAAATTCGCCGGAACCTGCGCTTCCATGAACTTCGGCCCATTTTTTATTTTTTTTCCATATAAAATATTCATTATAGTTATAAGGTAATATAATAAATTTTATTGTTCTACATTTATCTTTTATTTTTGTTCACTTTTAAAATTGGTCACCGAGCTGATCCGAATATCTCCCCGTATCACCCCGTATCACTTGTCTGCGGCAACTAAGCGATACCCTAATCTTAATCCATACATATTCTCAAGTCACTAGATTCTCTCTACTTATTTATTCTACTTTACTTATTATATTTCACTCCATATTGTATTTTGTTATTGGTGTCTTAGACCTGCTCAGTATCTCGAGCTATAGCTATATTGTCCGTTTGCATTATATCACCTTACTTCACTTGCTTAATATCTTATCACGCTTTTATTTTGTACCATTACTCATAACTCTGTATCATTGCTCACCATTATGTATTATTTTATACCTGTACGTCAATATCTGTATCTCTTTGATGATGTAGCCCGGAAGGAACCTGTCCCATGGGCAATATATTATATGTTACATATTATTCTATTCTATTCAATCATCTGCCATCGATGACCCAATAGCCAAATACGAACTTGGCACAGTATATTATTTTAAGCTTGGCCCGAACTTGTCGGCCAACAACGGGCGTTCCTTGTATCGGATGCTGGCCCGACATAGATTGCCGTGCCGATCCCAATATCGTACGGCGTTATATGCCGCGAATGGCCCAACAGCCGATCACAGGCTCGGCCCAGCATATTCATTCAAGCTTGGCCCAAGCTTCGAAAGCCAACAATGGGCCTTTCTTGTATTGGATGTTGGCCCGATGTGGCTCGCCACGCCAAGGCCAATATCTTACCACGTTACATGCCAAGATTGGCCCACCAGCCGATCACATATTTGGCCCAGCATATTCATTCAGGCTTGGCCCGAGCTTCGAAAGCCAACAATGGGCCTTTCTTGTATTGGATGTTCTCCCGATGTGGCTCGCCACGCCAAGGCCAATATCTTACCACGTTACATGCCAAGATTGGCCCACCAGCCGATCACATATTTGGCCCAGCATATTCATTCAAGCTTGGCCCGAGCTTCGAAAGCCAACAATGGGCCTTTCTTGTATCGGATGTTGGCCCGATGTGGCTCGCCACGCCAAGGCCAATATCTTACCACGTTACATGCCAAGATTGGCCCACCAGCCGATCACATATTTGGCCCAGCATATTCATTCAAGCTTGGCCCGAGCTTCGAAAGCCAACAATGGGCCTTTCTTGTATCGGATGTTGGCCCGATGTGGCTCGCCACGCTAAGACCAATATCTTACCGCGTTACATACCGAAACTGGCCCGATACCAATATCACTTCGTGTGCCGATGTTGTTGCGCGTCAGACGATATTGGCCCAATGGAGCGCCGTTCACAAATTTCTGCTCTAGGCCAGTAAAAATAGCACTTTAACCTCGCACTAAATTGCCGATCCAATTTTTTTTTTTTATAATGTTTGGGGTCACTTACTGAGTATAAAAACACAAAATGCTGACAGATTCAGGTGGAGCTTCAGGCGCAATCTCGAAAAAACGTTTTTGGTCGATATCTCGGAAACTATGCACTTTAGGGCAAAAGTTGTAGAGACCATTATTGTAGAGAATAACATTTCGCATCTTTTGTTGCTTGAGGATTTTTTTGTAAAACTCACCGTTTACGATTTATGGCTCGCTGAATGAACGAGTTTTTCTATCTCGGCCGATAACTCTTATAATATTGGATTAATAGATAAAATGCTTCTATACATTTTTGAAGATCAATGTATTCCCCACAACTTTTGTTTCAAACTTTTTTTTTTAATGTCCATACTTTTTGAGCTATAGGGCGTTTAAAGTTGAACTACCGGGTGCAAGGTCAAAAATTCAGGTTCATAGTTTGTCACTTTTATCACTTTTTGGTCACCTAATTAACAAATGTCACTCTTTCAAACTATTTTGGGTTGAAAAAGCGTTTTTAAATTTTTTTTAATCCATTCCACGATCAACTTGAATTTGTGGAAAGCTGAAAACGATTGTAGTTTGGGAAAATAAAAAAGCTTACCTATTGTCTCAATGCGAAAAACCAAAGTCAAACTCAAACTAGTGTACAAGAGTACTGAATTCTGTCATTTATTGTAAGAGGAACCGTACTTTCAGTACCTTCAATCATGATATTAACTACTAATATATTTTTTTAATTTTATATAATAAATATCATACATATTTATATCATTATTGTTACCGAATGTAATATAGTAAGTATTCATTGTTATACGTATGTTCGTTCCTCTATATTTATATCACCTATGCAAATATGTGTTAGTGATATTTTTCGTTAATTACTGTGAAAATTATATGACATTCTATGATATTCTCTGAAGTCTACTTTTATGAATCAAAACTTCGTAAAAACATTATTCGTGGTTGATTTACCGTCACTTTTGAGTCACTATTCAGTAACTATTTGAAAAATTTTTGTCACTTTTTCACTTTTTTTGACTACTTTGATGACTATGAGCCCTGAAAATTTTAAGGTATGGTAGAGTGTGTTCCTTCGGAGAGATAGTTTCTAGCTAGTTTACAATCTAAGCATACAATTAAGTTAAGGTCAACTGTCTGTCTGAGTCATTCCTTTCGAAGAAGGAAACCTTCAAGGCGAACCTTCTTAAAAACTCAAGTTAATCCCTAAAAACTAACTAAAATCACGTATTCGCATGTTCACATTTTATGATTGGAAAATACGCATCGCTGGTCGCCAGATTTTTTATGACTTCACGAAACTTTCGCTGCCTTCTGCAAGCCAGATGTTTTACCATCGCCAACGGTCAAACTTTCGCGGAATCAAGGGTTTTCCACCCTAGGTACACGAGTACCGTTACGCCAGCCCTTCAGGCTAACTCGTGCCGCCCTATCTATTATTCTCACACATAAGATTCACCAATGGAAATTAGCAAACCTATGTTTTTCACACCCACTTCTTTTCCCTCTCTACTGAGCTATGTACTATTTTCTATTTACTAGTTTCCATAAAACTGAGATCTTTAGACAAAATCGACAGTGTCACAACGTCTATCACGCGTGAATCTCGTCTTCACTTAGCAAGCAACTCAAGAATCAAAGACTTGTGCTCTCCGCGATTCAACTCGTGTATTTCAATTTAATTCAATAATTCAATATTCAATAATTCCAACTCAAATAAGCAAAAACCAATCAACTCATAACTACCATTAGTTCCTCACGATAAATTTAATCTAATAGTTCGGTAAACTTTGTACATATAAGACTTTGTGTTTTTTAAAAATATATATTGTTAAATAGTACGAAGTGTTTATCGTTCATACCCATCTAAATCACCTGCAACCCTTCAATTAGTCTTGTAGGAGTTCACTTCGGACGTTTCAGACCAAGCAAGGAAGTCTGCCGCGTAAGTGTGAACAGAACAGAGTGTAATGGTAAAAATGCAACAAATAAATTTGAAAAAATATCCCGAGTGTTGATGTACTTAACAATCAAAAGTTTCTCTCCTTACCTGAAATATTAACGATTTTGTTTCTTTTATTTTATTATGTTTCGTACAATTAACAAATATTTTTTTTTTTTTTTTTGATCCTGGATTATTGAGTAATTATTATTATAATTATTATTATTAAATTATAATTATTATTAATTACTCAATAATCCAGGATCAAAAAAAAAAAAAAAAAAATATTTTTTAATTGTACGAAACATAATAAAATAAAAGAAACAAAATCGTTAATATTTCAGGTAAGGAGAGAAACTTTTGATTGTTAAGTACATCAACACTCGGGATATTTTTTCAAATTTATTTGTTGCATTTTTACCATTACACTCTACCATACCTTAAAATTTTTGACCTTGCACCCGGTAGTTCAACATTAAACGCCCTATAGCTCAAAAAGTATGGACATTAAAAAAAAAGTTTGAAACAAAAGTTGTGGGGAATACATTGATCTTCAAAAATGTATAGAAGCATTTTATCTATTAATCCAATATTATAAGAGTTATCGGCCGAGATAGAAAAACTCGTTCATTCAGCGAGCCATAAATCGTAAACGGTGAGTTTTACAAAAAAATCCTCAAGCAACAAAAGATGCGAAATGTTATTCTCTACAATAATGGTCTCTACAACTTTTGCCCTAAAGTGCATAGTTTCCGAGATATCGACCAAAAACGTTTTTTCGAGATTGCGCCTGAAGCTCCACCTGAATCTGTCAGCATTTTGTGTTTTTATACTCAGTAAGTGACCCCAAACATTATAAAAAAAAAAAATTGGATCGGCAATTTAGTGCGAGGTTGAGCCCAAAAAACGTCTATTTTTACTGGCCTAATCGGTGAAGATCTATCAAAACTTGTAGCCGCAAAACTGACCTTGGCCTTCAAAATCAAGGTCAAAAATTTTATTGTCTCAAAAAATCCTACTAATTCAGAGGATAACAAGTCCCCGAGGAACCATAGGTCTAGATCGATTACTTCCCATCAAAGAAGACTTCGGAAGATAAAAGAAATTCGGTGTAATTATATGACAACAGAAATTCCAATCGATTGTCGATCACAAAACTGGTCTCGGCTTGAATTTCTTTTTATGATATTTTTAATTTTGTTGACATTTTTTTAATTTTTTTTTTCAAATTTTTCCAATTTTTTTTGAGTTTTCTAACATTTTCTTGAATTTTCTTGAATTTTCATTGATTTTTTTTGAATTTTTTTGAAGATTTTCAAAGTCTTTTGAAGTCTTAGGATTTGGAATACAAAATTTGAATTCTTTTTAGATGTTTTACATTTACGTCTTGCGCTTAATCTTTATTGCAGGTTACGGCGTTGATAGCGCGAGACCCATAAGATCGAACCATCATGATCAATCGGGTTTAGCAGTCGCGCTTGATGACCAGCCTAGTCCACAAATCCTTAGAAAACTTCAAAAAACTTCCGAAAAAATCAAAGAAAATCTAATAAAATTCAAGAGAATGTGAAAAAACTCGAAAAAATTGAGAAAATTAAACAAAAATGAAGGGTTAATTCTTAGGTGAAATAAATATACAGGACGTTTATCTATTATACCATCTCTTTATTATAATGTAGTGCTCTCTTTTGTTTCAACATGGAATGGTGGTTAGTATAGTAACCGAACTGAACTGGACTGAACCTCGCCAGTTTTGCCACGGACTAAAACATATACAAGAAAGGAGATCGGGAGGTGTCGCCCCCTTGCGTATTCCAACACTCCCTCTCGACATCTTCCGAGTCTCGGTATCTAGTTCTCTTTTTCATTTGGATCCTGTGAACAAATATAAACTTTATTTAGATTTAGTATTCATAATCTCACCTACGTACTTATTGTGTAGTTCGAAAGAAAGTGGTTTGGTGAATATGTCAGCTAACTGATCTTTAGATCTGACCCACTTAACAACTACAAATTTCAATTTCACACATTCTTTAATGTGATGTGCCTTGACAGCAATCATGTGTCTCAACTTATTTCCGCCGTCAGTTTCTGCACTCGCTATAGCAGCTTGATTATCGCACCATAGAGTCATAGGCAAAGGAGGATTACTCAATATCAATTTCAGAGAATTGTAAATTGAGAGCATCTCCTGACTAGTTTCGCTCATGGACACATGCTCGGCTTGGCAAGTGAACAATGCGACGTATTTTTGTTTTCTGGTTTTCCATACTATGGTATCACCAAATAATTTGATCAAAAATCCACTCGTGGTTAGGGAGTTTTTGCAATCCGCAAAACTCGCATCTGAATAAGCTTGGACACCTTCCTCTTTACCAGTGTATCTTAGCTTTAAACTCATCGTTCCCCTCAGATATCTAAACACTCTTTTGACCATCGCCCAATCTTCAGTGGTAGGATTGATTTGGTGTCTACTCAATACGTTAACCGCGTATAATATGTCCGGTCTAGTAGCACCAGCTAGATAGAGTAAACTTCCTACAGCTTCCCGATAGGGAAAACTGTTCTTCGTATCTGTTTGGTTAATTCGCTCAGCGTCTGCATCTGATTCCCTCTCTTTTCTAGCTTTATTTGTGACTTGGTTTGTGTTCATAGGAGTTTTCTGTGGATGAGATTGATCAAATCCAAATCTTGTTAATATTTTCTGAATATATTTTTCTTGGCTCAGTTCGATGACTTGGTTTTCTCTGTCTCGCCTTATTAAAATGCTCAGAAATTCTTTCGGCTCTCCTATAACTGTCATTTCAAATTTCTTACTCAATTTTGTTTTCACGTCTTCTAGCTTCTTTGTGTCATTACTGGCCAGTAAAATATCATCTACATACAGTAGCAATATTAAGAATCTGTCTTCATCTCTCCAGTTGAACAAAAAAGGTTCTAGGTCAGAGTTTACCAATCCTAAACCTAATGCAACTTTGGTGAATTTTTCATTCCATTTCTTAGGGCTAACTTTGAGTCCATACAATGATCTCTCTAGTTTACACACATTTTCTCTTCTCTCATTGTCTGTCACATTCACTCCTTCCGGAATTTCCATAAAGACCTCATCATCTAACTCACCGTTGAGGAAGGCAGTTTTAACGTCTAATTGACACACATCTCGATCATAGTGAATAATTATTGAGATTACAGCTCTGACCATCGTTAATCTCGAAACTGGGGCATAGGTCTCGCTCAACTCATAGACATTCTTGTCTTTAAACCCTCGTATAACTAGCCTTGTCTTATGGCGTGTTGTACCGTTAGGTTCGTCTTTGCGTTTGAATATCCATCTTGAATCGATAATGTTTAATTTTTGTCCATTATTCATTCTTAGGGGTTTCTTTACTATCTTCCAAACTTGGTTTTTCCCCATTGATTGTAATTCTTCGTTAACCGCTCGTTTCCACTCTTCCTTGTCTTTTGAATTCATAGCCTCATCATAATTCACAGGGTCAGTACTAATACTGGCCAGAAGTGCATGACTTATTTCATCATCTAATTTGTCAACTTTGATCTCGTCTTTGTTTGTCTGTTCTTCTGTCCTTTTGGTTTCGAGTTCAGTTTTCTTTCTCGGTCTACCTCTCTTCCTTTTCAGTTCTCCCTCCGTTTTTAATGTCTCTCCGTTAGGTTTTGGGTTTTCTGTCGTATTGCCTTGGTCCAAATTAAACTGTACGAACCATTTTTCAACGTTAATCTCTTCATCTTCTTTTGGCATGTCTTTGATACTGTCCTTTTGGTACTTGTCTCCATACATTAATTTTTCATTGAATCTTGCATGTCTGCTCTCATAGTATTTCCCATCTTCTGGTTTCAGGAATTGATACCCAGTTGGAGTGTACCCTACGAGTATTACTCGCTGCCCTATGGCTTTGAACTTTGGTCCCACCTTTCTTCGGACTCTGATGTATGCTAGACATCCAAACCTTTTGATTTGATTTATATTGAAATTATGCTCCGGTGCAAATTTCTGGAGTGGAGTAATCATATCATTCGATTTAAGGGGAGTACGGTTGTATGCGTACACTACCGCTGTCACTGCCAGGTCCCACATGGTCAGTTGTAATTTCGCATCGTACATGTAGGCTCTCACCTTTTTCTGTATTGTTTGGTTGAATCTCTCAGAGACTCTATTGTGCTCAAAGGTATCCGGACTAGATAGTTGGGATTCAGCCCCTAGATTTCTTAGAACTTCCACTGTGTATCCACCAGTGTATTCTGTACCCTGGTCAGAGAGAGAGAGAGAGAGAGAGAGAGACATTTATTAGGCGCTCTGGGATGGTATCCCCTCAAGCGCAGTAACATAGTAAAGATACAATAAGAAAAATAATTATAAATGAACAGAGGTATCAGTCAGTATTGCAGAATTAGCTGAGTATAAAATAAACAATGATGATTAAACAAAAATAAAGTAAAGTAAAGCAGGTAACAAATAAAATGATTCAGAGGCTAGGTAGTTACAAAATTAAGAAGCAACATGTGCATACAAAAAGTTGCGGCTGCAGCCGACTTGAAGCAAGTACCTCCATTTGGTGAAAGGCATGAGGGAAACTGCAGAAAACCTACGCCAGGTACGCAGTGCACACAGAACAGTAAAAGCATATGTAAAATGTAAGAATAAATCAAGGTGGAAGAGTAAAAGAGAGCAGATGGTCAAATAGCGCCCTCTTGAAGATGCCAGCACTGGAAGAAGTGCGGATTTCCAGCGGAAGACTGTTCCAGAAACGGGGAGCCGCAGACATGAAGGAGTTCATGAGTAATTCGGTCCTGCATGGTGGCACATGGAGTAGATCGAGAGGGGCGTAGTACGATTTGATACAGGTCTTCGATCCAGAAAGACGGACAGGTGAGATGGTATACCGGTCTGAATTACATTGAACACCAGACATCCAAGAAAGTATTGTCGTCTAGCTTCAACCTTGAGCCATTTAAGTTTACTATAGTATGGCGAAATGTGAGCATCTTTCCTGATGTCGAATATAAATCGTACGCAGGAGTTCAGCGCTCTCTGAAGCTGCAGGTTGAGTCCGTCGGTAAGATGTGCGGGAAGATCATGGAGGAAATGAGAAGTTCCCGCAGGGCACAGGGGAGCAGACTTCGGCAGAGTTTTAGCTGGTACGGTGTTGCGTTAATCTTCTTGGTGACATTCGCCACATGGGCACTCCAGGACAGAGTGTTGGAGATAGTAACTCCGAGATGTCGCACTAGATCGGAGTAAGGCACAGCATCAGCACCAACCACAATGGTAGGTAGGAAGGAGAAGTCGATGGCCTTGATGTAACGACGGGTGCCCAATACCATCGCCTTGGTTTTCGCACCTTTCAGTAGCAATCCATTCCGTGTGGCCCAGTCGGAGATGCGAACCACATCCTCGTTGACCTTAGCGATGCCCTCGGCGAGCTCATGAGGGTAGCAGTGATGATAGATCACCAAGTCATCCGCGTAAAGATTCCTGCTGGAGTACCTAAGACAGTCTTTAAGATCAAGCATATACAACGTAAACAATAATGGACCAAGGACAGAGCCTTGTGGAACGCCATTGATGACAGGCCGCCACGAGGTCGTGGAGCCATCACCAGGTCTCAAGGCCTGTTTGCGACAGCAGAGATAAGTACAAAACCAACGTAGTGCAGCGTTAGAGAACCCGAGAAGCCTGAGCTTGTCGATAAGCAATCCATGACGGACCCGATCGAAGGCCTTAGAAAAGTCGAAGAAAACCATGATAGACACCTTGCGGGTGTCCATGGCATGTCTCACATCATCAATGACACGGATAAGCGCCGTGTGGGTACTATGTCCTCTTCTGTATGCAGACTGATGAGGGTCCAGAAGATTCCGTCTTTCGAGGAAGCGCATAACCTGATCAGCAACGATTCTTTCTAAAGACTTAGCTAGCGAACACAGGATAGAAATAGGGCGATAATCATTGGAGTTCACAGGTGACTTGATTTTGGGGAGAGGGCAGACAAGTGCTGACTTCCACAGCTCAGGAAAAGAACCTGAAGCAAGGGAGGAAGAAAAAAAGATGGAGAATATGCGGAAGTAACGAGGGTAGGGCAAGCCTAATGAGGACCGAGGAGAGACCATCAGTACCTACAGATCCTGATTTAGAATAAAGGAGAGATTTAGCCAAAATATCTAAGGAGATATTTTCAAAGTAGAACTTCGAATCATCATAATTAACCTCACCCAGGAACCAACGCTCCAAGGAAGAGGAAGAAGAAGAGGAGGCATCGCGATCATCGCCGCCAGCGCAAGCGAAGTGAGCGTTCAAAGCTTCGGCAGGTACCGCAAGAGGGAGATTGGAAGTACGCGATCGAACGAGTCCTGAGCGACGTAATTCATTCCAGACCGTTCTATGATCTCTGAGACCTCCAAGTTTTTGAAGATAGTAAGCTTTCTTGGCTGCTCTAACCTTAATCTGCACCTTGTTACGCAGGGATTTGAACCTATCATACAATAGCACTGATCTGTTTCTCCGCCATTCTCGACGAGCTCTGTTTCGCTGTGTCATTAAGAGCTTGATTTCAGGCGTGAGCCAAGGCGCGGGAAGCGTACGCGGACGCACTAGATGAAAGGGCGCAAGACGGTCAAAGCAATCGAGTGTGGCAGAGTTCAAAAACTCAACTTTATCGTCGATAGATTGTGCGAGATAGAAAGGACTCCAGTCAATCGCATCCAGACTCTGCAGCAATATACGTTTATCAAACAGACGAAAATCGCGACAGGTAAAGGCACGAGGTTGGTGACGCTGTACTCTAACATTGAAAGAGACAAAAATTAGATCGTATGCCGATAAAAAAGGGACATCATGCTGACCGTGATCCACCACTTTGTGGGGATCATCAACTATACAGAGATCCAACCAAGTAGAAGAATCACGAAGGTTGTGAGTAGGCTGATAAGGAACTAGATAGCAGTTAGACGAATCGATGAAGCCCTGCAAATGATGTTTGTCAAAGGTGTTACCGTTCATATCCGTATTGAAATCACCCAAAATTGCGAGATTAGAGTAAGATGGAGAAAGGACTAGGAGACGGCTCATGAATTCATCCAGATGACCAATGTGTGGAGGACGATAAACAGAAGCAAGCAGTAGCTTCGATGAGCTTACCGGTGATATCTCCACGAGGATGTACTCAGGTTTATGCAAATAGGTGCCACCAGAAGATTCCAGTACGCGAACAGGAAGTGAGTTGTGGACAAAGATGCCCACGCCGCCGCCGCCGCGCCCGACTCTGTCACACCGAAGAAGTTGATAGCCAGGAAGTTGAACAAAGTCATCCGAGACAGCAGGTTTCAGCCAAGTTTCCGACATGCAAATAACATGGTAGTTAGAATTATTAAAGAAGACACGAAATTCATCCAGATGGGCAACAAGGGATTGACAATTAACGTGACAAATGTTAAGCTTGTCATGCGAATCAGACAAGATTCTATCCATAGTTAATGTTACGCACCTTGTCAGTTAGACGCCTACTGAGTATGGTGCACTTCTTGCCGTCCAAGGCAGAGTGCGAGGTGTCTTGCACCTTAGCTGCAGTACAATTGAAGCAGCAAGGTGCATCACCTCTCTTCGGGCAGTTCTTCAGCTCATGTGACCCGGAGCAGTGACCACAATGAGAGGCACTTTTGCAATCCTTAGCCAAGTGACCAAAGGCGAGACATTTAAAACATTGCCGGACAACAACGTGATCCTCAAAACGGCAGGCTGAAAATCTGAGATAGATGCGGGGATTAGGAGTATTACGCAAGCTCTTACGTACCTGGGGAGGCACCTCAATGACACAACTTGTGCGGGTACGACCTTTCTTCCCCGGAAAGCGATAGATGACCTCAACTTCAGGATTATCAACGCCGCCAAGATTCAGTGCCACAAAATCAGATCGAATTTCATCTTTACTCATGTCCGCAGGAATTCCATGGACCACCAAGCGAGGATTCAATTTGGAGTCCTCTCTGACCTCGAGACCAGCCTGAGCAAGCGCCGGAAGAGCACGTACCCGATCAACGTTGACCGAACTAGCCTCGATCCGAATTGCGTTATTACGAGCCCCAGAAACACGCTCAACTTTCATAGCTAGCGATGCAGGATTAACTGCCTTAAACAAGGCATTTTTCGTTGCAACAGATGAGGAAAATTTATTAGCTGCTGCAGCCGTAGGGGCTATGACAAAACTAGTAGTCTTAGGTACTTCAACAATAGGCCCTCTGGGAACGCGAATTTTAGAAGACGCACGATTTACAATAGCTGCATATGATACAGCGTCACGGGAATTGGAGGTGGCAGAGATAGTTTCCTTGATACCATCACTACAGGCCTCCTTTGCACTAGCAGAACATACCCGAAGGACTTCAGTGCAAGATTCGTTAACTGCTTTGAAACACGCGCACGAGCTGTCAGTTTTTCCCACGAGTCGGGAATAAGCTAAGGCCAAGGAATTGAATGCGGCTTGATAGCTAAGAAAAACCTCTTGCAGTGCCGTCTTTTTATCTACAGTCTCACGCGACGATCTGATATATCTAAGAAATTGACTATCAAGATCAGACAGTTTGGCTCTTGTAGAATCTAAGTCAAAATCAGCTGTAGCGACAAATGACAAGCGGTGGGGAACAGGCAGACTGTTTATAGGCAAAGCTTCATCATCGTCAGACATGGTAGAGGCATAGGTATACAGCACGATGAGAGTATACTAATGTAGGTGTAAGTGAACGAAAACAATAATAGAGTTAGACGCGCGCATCAAACGTGCGCACGGAGACAGATGCTAAGAGAATAATCAAGCGCTTATGAGCCGTTAGATGACTTAGAAAATACGGAATAAGTAACTAACCAGTGAAGACAAAAGCCTACCGTGATATCCTGGACCAAGAAGTACCACTCACCCACCACAGGAGTACGATCAGAGGAGTTAAGCCCACAAAGATATAGTGTAAAATAGAGAAATACAAGGAGCGACTGATAACGTGACAGACAGCAGAGCCTCTCCATTAAATAGCGTAGATAGCAAACCTTAGCGTCATGTCCTAATAGGTTACGCGCACTCCTGACAAACATTTCTAGGCATTTACCCGTATCGCTCTTTGCTCTCATTGGGTATGCCATAGCAAACCTGAAATAATCGTCTATGAATTGTAACATTGCATGTTACAATATGCCCGAACTCCCTTAGACGACCTTAGTTAAGAGTTCATCGAGTGCCTGAAAACTGTATGAATGAGTTAGGGCAGCCCCGAGGCTAGATTTTACTCCGAGAGGCGACCGTGACCGACTTAAGACTGTCGAATTTAGTTCTTATTCTTTTGTTTTTTTTTCTTACCTTTTCTCTATTATGTGGGAGACACGGCCAAATATATGACGGAGACTCACGTGAAGGGACGTTCACTTGACGAAGGCATTGGGCCCGATTTCAAGAGTTGACCGATAACTCCTACACGAGTCGACGCCTAAGGAAGCATCCTCTCATACACACGGAGACACGGGGGAGTGCCGAGGGCACTCAGCTACGAGGGATACAGGTGGTGGAAGAGATTCCCGCCACCCCCAAGAGCCTGCGAACCGTGGTCATACAACGAGGGCTTCCTACGTCCTGGCCAAATTTGAGTTTACGCGCGTGGCACGACGCCATGTAGAGATCCAGCGGTCGATCGCGAAATCAATATTCGACTGCGTAAGAAGGGTGTGCGCACGACCGGCGTCATGTGGTCTAATTACTCTGCCGTAGGCCTGCTTCGCAGGTAGATCGCTGAGCTTCGAGCTTGTTGCGAATTTTGTTAGAGTTTGTCGTAGCCACGAGGCGATTTTGTAGATTCCCTTAGAGGGACTTTTTGAGTGAGTGTGAGTGCCTGAGGTCATTACCGTGGGTGTTGGAGTGCCTGGATGGTCACCGAGGTTTTTCCCTGCGAGAAAAACTGACCGAGAGTTTGGCTGGACCACGGTA
This sequence comes from Macrophya alboannulata, assembly GCA_949628255.1. NCBI lineage: Eukaryota > Metazoa > Arthropoda > Insecta > Hymenoptera > Tenthredinidae > Macrophya > Macrophya alboannulata. The sequence continues at coordinate 35,911,124 of OX451206.1, read as the reverse complement.
AGCGTTAGCCAATTTGATCCGTAAAATTTTGAATCCGGCAAACGGCCATCTGCCATCTTGCCTTGGTGCGAGCCACGAGGCTTAGTAGAATTGTGGATTAAATTAAACCGATCTCCGAGCCGGTAGGCCGCCACCAGTGTCCTAAAGCATAATAGAGTTTCGAGTTTGAGTTTTTGAGTTTTTATTTTTTTTTAGTAAATTTTTCGAGTTTCTGTCGCGTTAGAGCACTTATTAGAGCACGTACGCTGCACACACGAGTGTGAGTGAGACAGCCTTAGTCCGTCACTGTCGCGCTCTCTCTCTCCCACGAGGAGATTCAGAGCGTTAGATCAGGATTAAAAATTCCTCCCATTTTAGAATATTGGTTTCGCTTATGTAGGCAGAGTTAGTGTAAGTTAATGTTAAGTAATTTTGGAAATTAGTTTTAGTCTGCTGCGAGGCATTATCGTATCGAGCTGAGCGAGATTTTTTCTGTGTTATTGCTCTCCTACGTGGAAGCCTAATCTTATCTACGATTAATTTTTGTGGAGCTCGATAAACTGTTGTTTTAGACCCGAGGGGTGACACCCCGAGGTGCATGATCGCTGCGGCGATATTATCATTTTTTTTTTTTCTCTTTTGTTATTCGCATCACGTTGTGAAACCTAGTTTTTTTTATATAATAAATTTCTCTTATTTTGTTAAAATTTGTCTGGCACGAGTCGTTATTGTGTACGCTATTCCCTCACATAATCCCGACCCCTCTCCGCGGTACTGCAGCTAGTCGCCGCTTATTCGTTCCGTACGTTTTCTTTTGTTATTTAGCTTGATTATTATCTCGTGACGAAGATAGTTCGTCTGGCGCCCAAAATTTAACTAATTCATTTTTTTTACTGTCTTGAGTCATTTATTGTCGACTAACTCGGTCTCGAGGCCTAGTTATCCGGTCTGGACCCGAGGCCTAGATAAGGGTCACGTCACAGAATACCGATATAAATCTATACCCTTTGAGGTGAGTACTTGGATTTATTACTCCCATTGTATCGGAATGAATGATTTGGAGTGGTTGTGTAGCTCGTCTTCTCGTAGTTCGAAATGATAGCTTATTAAACTTAGCAATCTTACACACCTCGCGGTCTAGAATTGACTCATTAAATACTGCTTCATATAGCTCTTTATTTTCAGGGAATTTAGCTTGCAGTGATTTCAGATAAGCAACAGATGCATGCCCAAATCTTACATGCCACAGTAAAGCCTTATTATTCCTTTTAACGTACTCATCGTCAGTGTTAAAAGGTGACACCTCTTCGTTTATTTCTGTATACGGTAATTCGTCCAAGTTTTGGAATGTTCGATCCCAGATTGTGAAATCGAAGTTCGACTGCTCGTATGGTACCTTTCTTTTTGTAATTTCGTTTTCGACTTTAGGACTTTCTTTTGTCATCTCGTCATTTTCTTGAGTCTCTCTTGTTTCGGTTTTGGTCTCTTCTTTACTCTCATTTGTACTTGCTTGTAAATCCAACTTCTTGGTTGCACTTCTTGTTAAATATCTTTTTACTTCTGGTTCTCTCTCTGCTAAATTTGCTATCATTCGTCTTCCTATTTTGTGTGTAGAATTCTCATTTCCCAATCTGTTGATCTCTAATTCTATCATCCAGTAGGGACACTTATATACCCCGGTAATGAATGATTCTTTTGAACGTTTGTTATTATATCAATTTTTTCGTTATCAAGATAAATTCCTAAACCCTTTTCAGCAAACTTACTTAAGGATAACAAATTTTCTTTCAGAGATTCAGCATAAACTACATTATCTATATCTCGGACTCTACCGTCTGCCAATATAACCTCTATTTTTCCTTCTCCTTCTGTCTTTAGATTCGCTAACTCATCTTTGTTTGCACATCTTATCTCTCCTTTACACTAATCATCAAACGTTTTGCAGATCAACTTTGAATTAGTCAAGTGTTCAGTAGCACCCGAGTCTGCTATGAACTCTGAGATAAATTTATTTTGGGTTACTCGAGTTGTGCCGGTAACCAAGGCATTGCCATACACGTCTAAATACCCACTTCCCTTTTGATTGTTCTCTTCATTATTTAGTACCCTTATAATTTCCTTACCTTTTGATGAGTTGCTCCTGTCTGATGACCTGTCTCGGTTTTGTTGTTTGTTGGTGTTGTTGGCATTACTCTTTTCACTTTTCTGAGTCTTGTAGTTTTTCTTAAATTCATATTTTCCTACTTGCACTCTTTGTATACTCATCTTGTGGCTTTCTTTTAAGGAATTTTCTCGTCCTGCCTGTCCCACCAGAAAACCTTTGAAAGTTCTTGCGGTTTTGTACCTAGCTGTTCCATCATGTCTGCTGGTTGATGCTCCAGTGTCTTTGGGCTGAGTGCAGTCGTTAGCTATGTGCCCAAATCTGTTGCACTTGTAACATTTTGGGCCCTTTCCTTTGTTTGGACACTGGTTGCCATAATGCCCCCGGTCTCCACACTCGAAACAACGATCATTGACTTTACGAGCCATGTTCACAGCTTTTACTGAATTTTCTTCCCCCGATGCCTGTTTGCGTGATGCTTCTTTCTGTATGAGAAGACTCTTCAATTTATCATATGAAAGTCCTTTGCCATTGCTTTGCTGTGATATGAATTCTAGATTTTTAATTCCTGGAGCTGCATTTTCGATTGCTCCGAAAAAAATATCTCTCTTCTCATCTTCTGATAGTAACTTTGCATTGGGACAGTTGTCATACAGCCTTATCGCATCTTCAAAATCTTCACAAAATTTTACTGCTGTGATTTTACCAACTGTATACTGTAGATTGTATATCATTCTCTTTGCTGCATGTTGAGTAATGTTTATTTCACTATTTTTGAGAACTTTTAATTCATTCAAAATCATAACTGGATCTTTCATCTGAACAACTTTGGCATGGCAGTTTTTGTCTATATGGTTGACAATTATGTCTCGAACTTTGTATCTTTGCTGCTCCAGAGCTTCTTCATTGATATCAGGAGGAATTTTTTCTTCGATTATATGTAGTAGTTCGTGAGATCTCAGTTCACTAGTTAAGAGATCATACAAAAACTCAAACTTTGTTTCTTTATCCAATTTATAATCCCTCTTAATATGACCCGCTTTGGCTATTATACCCGATTTTATTGTATCCTTCATATCTTTAGCTATTTCCTTCATTGACTTATTTGTCTCATCTTTTGACTCTACCTTTTCTTGAATTTTGAATTTTTCTTGCAGTATTTTGGTAACTTCATTCGCTAATTTTTCTGTGTCCCTAGATGCGTTACTCTTTTTGTTTGAATCCGAGTTTTCACACATATTTTCTTTTCCGTCTTTCTCGTTATTCTCATTACGAGCATCAGTAGTTAGGGTCTTTCCCACTGTCATGCTCCTTTTCATTTCGTTAAACTTTCTAAGTATCTTTCCTGTTTGTATGATCGCCTGAGCCGATGTTTCACAACTACTCTTGATACTCTTTGTTAGCTCATTCATCAGCTTTTCTTGTTTGTCTAATCTTTCTCCAATCGTAAGATTACTTTTGTCTTTATTCGGATGAGGAGCCTGGTTACTTTGACTTGATACAAATTTGTAGGGATTCAGATTGATTTTGGTATCTTCGATACTCATGATTTTGGATTTAGCTTTATTTTTATTTGTTGCCTCCATCAGTGCCAAGTATTCACTCTTCTTTATAGTTGTTTCTTCTTTTTCTGACTCTTTTAACTTCTTTCTCTCGTTTTCCTTATCAATTCTTTTGCTCTTTTCCCGTCATTACTTTGGCTTTCTGATGGAACGCCCTCTGGAGGCCCTTTCGGCATAACTGTTGGTTCATTCTTTGATTGTTTTATATTGAACCACTCCGTCAGGTCTTACCAGAGTAGTTCTGTCATGTCTGTTTTATCTGGCTACTTTCCGCAAGGATATAAGCCTTTGGAGAAACTCTGTTTTATCTGTGCAAAGATAATTTTATTTTCAGTCTATTATTTTGAACCAACATGTTGTATCCTTTGACCAGTCAATCTGAACACAGTTTAGACTAGTCGCAGGATGAGTAAACATTTGAAGAATCCGAACACAGAACCTTTCTTGTGTCTACTCCGTACGATTGGATTGTGGTAACCGGACTCAAGTATACACTTCCCAATCGCACCCAGAGTATTTTGTATATATGTACACTTAGCGAGGTTGATTCTGGGACGGAAGTGCAAAATCAGAAAAGTTACCAGGCTGGTAGTTACTAGGCAAGTAGTGAGACAGCACGAGCCGTCTGCTAAGTTTCAAAAAGAGTGACAGATAACCTAAACTCGAAACGTTACCAAGTGACTCGGTGTTTGTGATTACCCCAGAAATTATGTAATCATCGAAGTTGATACCACCTCGTGCTGGTTTCGCGGCCGTCTTTAGGGTAGCGCGGCGACTGTCTCACTACTTGCCTAGTAACTACCAGCCTGGTAACTTTTCTGATTTTGCACTTCCGTCCCAGAATCAACCTCGCCAAGTGTACATATTTGAAATTATTATTTTTTATCGACCTGCAACCACAGCTGCACAGAAAAGGTCGTTTGTAAGTTTTTCTATTTATTTCATATTCTCTCTTTTATTGTTCTTACCAATCTTAATTGATGTTTTCTCTCCTTGACTGATCTTAACTTTTTCATCTTCTAGTTCTAGCTGAATTTCCCCTGAATCGTTTGACAAATCCAGGTTAAACTCCCACACTAGATTTTTCCAGAGCTCTTGCAAATTTTCGTCAACTGGAAGTTAATTCGTAAACTCATTCAGTTATTTTTCCCAGGTCTGAATAGTTTCAATTTTCTTTTGTTTTAATCGCTCTTATGATCATCAAACTCTCTTTTGTTTTGATTTCAGCACGCGCTAATTAATACTAAGCTTAGTTTTATGTTTGATTTGTTTTTCCGACATTTTGTTAGCCATCTTGGCTTCTGGACGCTGCAACTCGTCTATACCTGCCATCTTGGAAATGCCACGCCGTACCCGCCAATTTATCCGATCAACATTATTTTTTACTTATTCTTCTCGCTTTTCCACTTAATTAATTATATGATTTGTACTTACGGATTTCAGGATCATATGCTGCATCTCTCTTTTCTATATTCTGTTCTTTATACTCATCATTTTCCATTTCTCTGCTTACCTTGTCTTTTTCCTGCATTTTGTTCTATTATTTTTTACCTCGTGTATACGCTATTTTATCACTGCATTAATTATCATGTTGACTTCACGCGCAGTGGAGGCATGCTGTGCCCATAACCTGAAGGGTTAATTCTTAGGTAAAATAAATATACAGGACGTTTATCTATTATATATGAATAGTCCAGTTGACGTTCCTGCTCATAGATACGATTTTGCCATATCAGTAAATGTTAGCACTTTACTTATAGTTTTCGACGTCCTGAATCCAATGGTGCAAGAATTTTTGCGCTAAGTCGTGAGAAAGTGGTTAAAAAAAAATTTTGAACATCGAAATTGCAATATTTCGATAACGACGAGGAAAGTGGAAAAAAGTTTCAGACAAGAGTTGTAGAGAAAAAAAAGCCGCGTAAAAAATAATTCAACTTTTTTTCTCTGAAATCGATAGGTGAGCCAGTGGAATTATTTTAAGATTTCTGATAGCGTTAGACAGAAATTGAGGAGTGGGGCGACAGGCGAGCGCGGAGAAGGCATGGCAGGCCAGTGGAGGGGGTACCCAGGGCTTTGCGCGCTGCCGACATTGGGAGAGTAGAGCAGCGCGCAAGGTCCTGGGTACTCCCGGCACTGGCCCGCCATGTCTTCTCCGCGCTCGCCTGTCGCCCTACTCCTCCATTTCTGTCAAACGCTATCAAAAATCTTAAAATAATTCCACTGGCTCACCTATCGATTTCAGAGAAAAAAAGTTTAATTATTTTTTACGCGGCTTTTTTTTCTCTACAACTCTTGGCTGAAACTTTTTTCTACTTTCCTCGTCGTTATCGAAATATTGCAATTTCGATGTTCAAAAAATATTTTTAACCCCTTCCTCACGACTTAGCGCAAAAATTCTTGCACCATTGGATTCAGGACGTCGAAAACTATAAGTAAAGTGCTAACATTTTCTGATATGGCAAAATCGTATCTATGAGCAGGTACGTCAACTGGACTAGAATCTCTTTATTATAATCCCCCCGAAAGCACCCAGGTGCAAAAACCTTACGCCAAGTACATTAAAACGTAGCAACTATCAACAAAAATTTGTTAAAAAATATTCGAAAAAGGAGCATTTGATCTACAAAAGTATTGAAATCAATGGACATTGCCAAGTATAATTAAATTCGCTTCCAATTAATTTACGAATGTGACCTGGTCTTAGTTTTCGCTAGGTATTTACATTTGAATATACATAACATGCATAACACGTTATAACATCCAACATACGTACTCATACCTATAGAGAACAATCAATTAAAAATAAAATTACGAAAAAACAAAGAAAAGAAAATAAAAATTTGGAGGTAGTGGTACTTGGCGGGCTGATGTTTGAATTCTTATCAGAATATTGAAATAATTCAATTTATATTTTCTTGTACTATTTACAAAAATGCCCGCCAAGTACAACTACCTCCAAATTTTTTTTTTCTTTTCTTTGTTTTTTCGTAATTTTATTTTTAATTGATTGTTCTCTATAGGTATGAGTACGTATGTTGGATGTTATAACGTGTTATGCATGTTATGTATATTGAAATGTAAATACCTAGCGAAAACTAAGACCAGGTCACATTCGTAAATTAATTGGAAGCGAATTTAATTATACTTGGCAACGTCCATTGATTTCAATACTTTTGTAGATCAAATGCTACTTTTTCGAATATTTTGTTAACAAATTTTTGTTGATAGTTGCTACGTTTTAATGTACTTGGCGCCAGGTTTTTGCACCTGGGTGCTTTTGGGGGGATTTCATTACTTTTTGTACACATTTTGATTTGCTTGACCGTTTCTGTGAGATGTTTTTTTTTCTCGTGGTGTTATTATAAATCTCACTGTTATGAGTTGTGTTGTGACCGATGACTGAACAATGAACTGTAATAAGAAGCCTCGACCCCCATTAGCGTTAGTTTTCATCGTATATATCATAGACTTACTTTCCATACAAATTCAAAATCATGTTGATGTAATTATACCTATATTCGACAGCCTAATAGGGAGAGTATCAGACATCCGATTCATAGATTTAGATCAAACTTCTAGAGGTATTTTTTCGGTTAAAACCATGAAACCCGTGCCATTCCATTCATTCTAATGAGCTCTCTTTTTCTTCTTGAGCTCAAAGTGCTGATCCTAACAAGCAATTCCTGATTTCGTCTGATAATATTGAAAAAAAAAAAAACAAATTTAAGTTCTGAAGGAGTCGAAGTTATGATTTGGCTACCTAATTGTGATTATTTTATTAATTCAAGTTTGATCACCATTCGAGCCACCGATGATGAAATTATAGTCCTCCGTAGCTTATGATTTTGGCTTTGAAACGTTCGCTGCTTGCCTAAAGTTGTCCACAGAGCTTCAAACTGACAGAACGACGTTGGAAGAATGATGAAAAAAACATTCACAAAGAGAATTTTGGAGAATTCAATTCGAACAAATTTTCAAACAATTCATTATAATTTTCAGTTGCTGAATAATCAAACAAAGAGTGGAAACTGTTCTTCAGATTGCCTTATGTCGATGCTTTTTCAACGTCATTTCAAATTAGTACTGTCAAGTTTATACTCTACGGTCAACATTTCATGGGCCACGAAGGACTATAATTTTATCATCGAAGACTCAAATGCTGATCAAATGACGTTGAACTAGTGAAATGATCACAATTACACGGCAAAATTACATCTTTCGTTTTTTTAAGTGCTCAAACTCCTTTTTTCATCAATTTCAGACAACTTCCAGTGTCTGTTAGTACCAGATCTTTAAACTCGAGAAGAGAATGAAAGCTCATATTTTTACCCAAGGATATCACGTAGTGAGAATTATACATGATCCGAGTAGGGTCATAGTCCTAGTGGCCCATCAATATCAATCTAGTATTCGGCTACGATAATTCAACCACTGAAATTCATTAATTGTTCATTAAAACGGTAATAATTGAGCTCATGGAAATAAAAATTCAAAATCTTATTGGCTATTGGTATTATTAAAATTCCAACACATTTATAATCCCAGATTTGAAAAATTATTTATGAAAAAATGTCATCTAATTTTAATGATCTATCTAGGACCGCATAATGTAAATAAGTAATCATAATTTCTTTATCAGCTTCGTATAATAATTTCAAAAATTAGTAATATACATCCAAATTTCACAAATATAAAATATCCTACGAATGACTAGTTTCGATAATTACGATCGACGTGGCAATTATGTAGATCTCTCATAACCTCAATCTCGATCACCTCAGCAACCTGACATCACCTCTTATAACCTCAAAATCTCGAGCACCTAACACGAACGATGAAATTGATATTTTTCAGAGGGCACCGAGGCTGATATTGAATGACAATTTTTGATTCCCACTTTTTCCATATTTTTCATCAAGCGTAATAAGAAATCATTTAACAAGGTTTTCAGCCACTCGTAATATTCTTCTCATCTATCTCAGCTGTCATTCAACAGTGCTGAACAGTGCGTTTAATTTCGGTTATGTGCACGCGCATGCGCAGTAGGGGTATTTTTTCCTTACACCATGAAATACAAGCGACGCGTAAATATAGTCGAGAGCGACAACCCTCACTATATTTTCACCCATTTAATTTTCAACTCTGCCATCACTGATCTCTATGTCTGCGATGGACTTTCTATGTTGCTTGTTGCGTATAGGTTCTGTTGGGTGGTCGACGGAGAAAATAAAGGTGGTCGACGGAGAAAATAAAAGTGGTTGACGGAGAAAATTCATTCATCGTGAAATTGACACATCTGATTTTAGAAATTATTATTTCTCAGCTGTCGGTACACCGATTGCCTTGAGTTTGGTCTTAAATGGAAGTTCTTTCGACCCTTATCATAAAAATAAAACATCGATCCCTGGTATAATACCAATTCAGTGTAATATATGAAAACGTTCTCCCCCCACTCCGCTCAAAGTTGCCTCTACGGTAAAGAGACTCGGGCGAGTCGCGCTCTTTCATGTACTTGTTCATGTACTTGGCGCGAGACGCTACCGCGTCTCTTGATGCAGTGCTCTCTTTTGTTTTAATATGGAATGGTGGTTAGTAGTAACCAAACTGAACTGGACTGAACTTAGCCAGTTTTGCTACGGACTAAAACATATATAAGAAGGGAGATCGGGAGGTGTCGCCCCCTCGCGTATTCCAACAAAAAAAAATCCATAAAATTTTCAAAAAATTAAAAATAGGGAAGAGTTGCCCAGTATGGCTACCCATAGCTATTTTGGGCATAACTTTTCATTGACGCGATGAAAGTTTAAATTTATAATTTTTACAAGTTGCTTAGATCATTTTCTATAGTAGAAAAAATTGCCGCGAGTCAAACCCGACATACCTATAATAAAGTTATCTGCGTAAATGTAAAACGTGCAATTTACGAGGTTTTGAAAAGTTGCTTCCAGTATGGCTAATTATTGTTTTTATTATTTTTGAGGTCTAAATGTATTTTAATGAGACTCAAAATATCTTTATAAGTAATGATATGTTATATTTATTATAAATATAGCTTTATAAATAATTACAATCATTGCTCACCATCCAAAATAATTTATATTTAGGCTATCAGTACAGCTAGCATGTGTCCAGCCTCGACACTCGAAACATTGCACCAAATCTTCCTGAAATGATTCATGACAAATAATGCACTCAGTTGTCGCTTTTTTTTTCTTTTCTTTTTCACAAATTTTTAACCAATGATTTTAATGCAATTTTAATTATCCATACTGGGAGATAATTCTATTTTCCATACTGGGCAAAAGAGCGAAAAAAGTATTTTATGTTATACTCCGCGCAGAAAAATAATTTGAAGTTCCATAAAGTCTTATTCTACTCGAAAAAGTCCAAACTGTATGTAACAATTGTCGGAAAGACTTAAACTTAACTGGGGGAAAAGGGGTTAGCCTCGTAAATTAACTTTTACCACGCACAAAAACAAGAAATTCCTTATTTGTCGTGCGACTTTTGCTATGATGAATTTAAAATATCGGTCACGAAGTATGTTTATTAGATGACAAATATACACCAGATAACCGAGTTATGCCCGGTTGCATAGACGTGGGGTGCCCCTCGATCACGGGGCAAATTCTGCCCCGAGAGTTATCTGTCAAATGTTTCATAGCAATTGTGTCCACTCTATGGCAGTAGAACTACGCCTATGATCAATTATTCACTGACAATCAACGCGCGAATTTTGTAGAAACAACGCTGAATTAACATATGAGGCTTTCCATCCATTCTCGCTCACATACGACCTCGACATTTTTTTTTTCGCTTAATTTCTTAATATGTTGTAGTATGAAAGATCGTCTGTGCTTTTTTTTTTTATTTTTCAGCGAACGATTTTTTTTTTTAATAAATAATAACACCTACGAATAAAATATATCCTTCGAAAATTTTGAAAAAATTCACCTATATTCTACGTCCAAAGCTTGAATTTTTATGACCCATCTGATCGTGAACGGTGGAGATTTTCTATTTTTGTTTTCCCAGTAAAATGTGTTAATTCAGCGTTGTTTTCACAAAATCCGCGCGGTGATTGTCAGACGTGTGGACAATTGAACATAGGCGCAGTTCTGCTGCCATAGAGCGGACACAATTACTATGAAACATTTGACAGATAACTCTCGGGGCAGAATTTGCCCCGTGATCGAGGGGCACCCCACGTTTATGCAACCGGGCATTAAAGTTGCGCCAATTGTTGGTGGAAGCTGGAAACACATAATTAGCCGTACTGGGAACATAGCCGTACTGGGCAACTCTCCCCTACTATAAAAAGAAATTTAAGACGAGACTGAAGTCTTGTGGTCGACAACCGATTGAAATTTCCGTTGTTATGATTAAACCGAATTTCTTTTATCTTCCGGAATCTTCTTTGATGGGAAGGAATCGATCTAGACCTATGGTTCCTCGGGGACTTTTTATCCTCTGAATTAGTAGGATTTTTTAAGACAGTAAAAATGTTGACCTTGATCTTGAAGATTAAGGTCAGTTTTACGGCTACAAGTTTTGATAGATCTTCACCGATCTCGAGCTGGAGAATTACCCGGTGAAGCGGTGACCGAACTTTTCGGTACACCCTGTACATATATAATCTGCAGCCTTTCGTTGCGGTTCAACGTACGTGTATTGAGGCTTCTGCCACGATTTTTATTTCATTTCAGTTTTATTCGGCGAATTTTTTAGGCAGAGCAACACAGATAGACAAACCGACATCTTTATAGACCCCTATATTTTTGGATAGTGACTCGACGATCGGACAATCAATATCCTAATACTATGGGCAAGTTCCGAAAATCAGTCATTGACGCGCGCGAAGCGCGCGACTGTATATTGTATATGGGGATTATCTGCCTCGGACCATCACCATTTCCAATTTTGACGTAACTCTGGTACCTTGTAGTACTATCAGATAAACTTGCCCAGAATTTTTTTTTTTTTTTCCTACCGTTTCAAAGTTACGCATTATTGAAAATAGTATATTATGCAACAAGTGCGTAAAATGCGATTTTACGCACGAGTAGCGATCAAATGCACAAGTGGCCGGCGAAGCCGGCCACGAGTGTTATTCGATCGCTACGAGTGCTGAAAACGTAGGCACGTGTTCTATACGATATTTTTTGACATAGTATGCGTAAAATTCGATCAAACCTACGAAGTCAAGTAATTCAGTATATTTCGATGCAGCATGCGTAAAATTCGTAAAAAATTTTGTCATGCGGATAAATAACAGAAATAATAATAAAATATAAATTGAGGCAATGTATTCGGTGGTTACGCGTTCAGAGGGGGTCCAGGGGGCGTAGCCCCCTGTTGGGAGCGCAGGGGGCGAAGCCCCCGCCAGGGGGGGGGTGGAGGGGCAGAGCCCCCCCACATAAAAAAAAACTAACAAAAAGCTATAAAATGGTACCTACTTGAAAATGAAAATAAATTCAAATTCAAGGAAAATGCATATAATTATGTAGTAATATGTGGATGTAGGGCAGCAAAAGGTGGGACGCGAGACCAAGTGCCCCCACAAAAAAAATACTCACATATAAATGAACAAAAAATATTTATTATTATTCAAAAATTCCATAACGTTAACAATCGAGGAGTGTAATGACTTATTTCTTCAAAATTAAAAAAAAAAAAAAAATACATTGCATTCGATTTCAATACAAATTGATGCAAGTATCTTATTATTGGATATCACAACGGATATGTTTGTTAAATATTTTGATCGAGTTTCATACGTTTACTGGGAGTTGCGTTATCGATATTTTCTCCATTTATTGTGCTCGTAACTTGATTAAAAATTTTACGTTTGTTTTGAATGGAATCTTCGATGTAACCTTCTGCCACAGTTGACGATTTCCAGCCGCCGTGACGCTTTAATGTTGTCATGGTAGCACCTGCATTTGCAAGTAATGTGGCAGAGGTTCTGCGAAAACTGTGACCTGTGTAATGTTTGGCGTCAGGCAACTCAAGATACATAGCGATTTCTTGCGGCAACATACCAATTTTATTTATACCCATTACTTGATTGATGATTTTTCCCTTACGATAGCAAAGGAAAAATTTGTCTGTCTTCAAATTCGATGGTCTCAAATTTATGTATTCTTCAATTATATTGCAATATTTTCCATCTACTACAGACTGAATCCAAATGAAATCATGCAGGCCAGCGGACGTGATGTTCCAGAATCGATCGATGTTCAAATATGTTGTTCCTCATACAAAATGAGCCGACACGTATTTTGTTGTTTACCCCCAAAAAATTATCCGAGCCCGATATCGATTTTTTAAGATTTAAAGGCGAAAAACTTTCTTCGCCAATTTGAGGAACCAAATATTCGAAAAATAGCCGCCAAATCCGTAATTCTCGAGCCTTTTCGACGATTCTTGTTTTATGTGATCCACAATTTCGTACTCCATCGAGAAAAACAAAAAAATCCCAAAAATTTTGAAAATTGCCGAAAATATCGATGTTTTTCGGAAAACATAAGAATTCACTTTTCTCAAAAACCCCATTTTTTTTTTTTCTCAAAATTTGATATGTTTTTCGGGGTGATATTGACTACTTACCCTATCAATGGCGACTGGTATTTTTTCTTGCTTTCCGAGTAATTGACTATTTTATTCTCTAAATACCTGCACGGCCGTATTTTTACTGTTTCCATGCTATATACTCGCGAGCTTGTATTTTCTGTAGAATCCGATTTGTATATTGCTCGGGCTGCCGAATATTTTGTTGTTTAATTTTCTACGCGGTGTTTCACTTACACAATAATTCAAATTACTTGTATTCAAACTCTAGGCATGCTTGTGTGGACGAGGCTGAGTGATCACACTCCGACATGAGCGAGACAAAGCGATTAAGACGAGAAGTACGAGCGTCTGCCGTGACGTGGCGCAGGCTACCTGAGTTTCGCGCGAGTGAAGTCGAGCAAGAGTAATATATCAAGTACAGCGTGCAATGAGTAGTTACCAATCCTAATAATCCGGTGTTTCTGACATTATTTTGACTGACCGCACATTACTTCTGATATCGGAAGTTCTTTTGTTGTGAAGTGTTTGATTTGAACTATGAAGTAATTTTTGTCAAATTCGGTTTTATTTCTGAGTTTTTGAATTAACACGAGTGCCAGTTGAAACGAACTGAGGATGTAAGAGAATAATATCATATCATCGTTTGCTACGTTTCGAGTTTTCACTGTGGTGGTCCGTAAAGCGGATGTAATAATGCCGTTTGTTACTTTGCATTCGAGTGAGAGAATCAAGTGCCTAGATCCTGATCAAGTGCATAAGAAAAGTATTTACAAAACGAAAAATTCGCGATTTAGGCAATTAGAAGAGTTAGCAAAGTTGTTACAACCTTTGTATCCAAATAAGTCGATCAAATGTACAGATAGCATATGCCATAATTGCTATCAACGCTTATGCTCCAAGTTTCAAGTTCGTTCCGATGAATCTTTTCCCAGCTCTCAGGATTCCGCGAGTGGAACTAGTTCGCAGATAACCACGACATCTAATGAACTTGATGATTATGAACCAGAAGCAGTAGTACAGATCAGCGAAGTCAATGAGACTATCGCGCAACAGCATAAAAAGGTTGCATTATCACCATTGAAAATGCCAGGCCAGGTGAAAGAAGAAGCGCGTCTACAATACATGTTAAGGAAACGAAAAGAGCTAGTGTCTTCATTTTCATCTGCGACAACTTCTAAATTAAAGAAGCTGTATGACGTACCTTCAACGGGACAATTAGATATTGAATCATCTCAATGCCAGTGTGAAGTATGGATTGCTAAATTCAATGCAGCATTCCAAAACTGCCAATCAACAACAGAAAAAATTCGCCTTCTAACAATTTTTCCCGAAACAATGTCAAAAAATACCATATCGACCTTTCCCGGCATTACAACTTATATGGTCGATCAAGCTAGGAAACTGGTATGTATAAAAGGAGTATACTATCAACCGGATCCATACATGGGCTATCCTTTGAATGAAGAATCTATTAAATCCGTACAGGAATATTTCTTGAATGACGATTTTGATTGCTCAAGGCAAAGTCCGAATAAAAGTGATGTTATAACTATTACTGAAAACGGTACGAAAGTGAAAAAAGTGAAACGTTATCTGACGCGAAGTATCAAAGAAATTTTTGACTTGTTCGAAGGACAAAATCCCGATATAAAAATGAGTAGATCCAAATTTTATACGTTGCGACCGAAGTGGGTCATGATAAATCCTGTCAAAGACGTATGCCTCTGTGTTTACTGTGCGAATTTTGAACTCTGTCTGATAACTTTGAAAAATGTCAGTAAAGAAAGCCATTCGGAACTGAGAAAAATACGATCTGACATCCTTTCTAGAGTCATGTGCTCTCCACCGTCAGAATCGTGTACTTACCAAGAATGTGTTGATTGCCCTGGTGCCGAAGGTATCACTCTTCAGTCGCTTCGATTACATGATACTGACGATATTGAAGAAATCACTTTTGCTACGTGGGATCACGGAGATTTACAAAAAAGAAGCACTTCTCTCAGTACTTTTATAAATGAGCTTGCGAAATGGAGCTTAAAAGCGAGTGTCCACCTACGTATTAAAGATATCCAACGAACTCGAATTAAAAAAGAGAAAGAGAAAGCAAAATGTGATGCACGACATCTTGTACTGCATGGAGATTTCGCGGAAAACTGGACAGTAATTATGAAAGATGCAATTCAGAGTTACCATTGGAAAAATGAGCAGGTCTCTATATTCACAGCAGTTTGCTATCAAGGTGACATGACAACAAGCCTCGCTGTTGTTAGTAATGACACGAAACATGACTCTGCCCATGCTTTGTTAGCGATGAATCGTATTGTTGAACATTTGGAAAGCAAGCCCGATTCTCGCCAGGTAGAACAAATGACGGTGATATCTGATGGAGCCGCAAGCCATTTCAAGAACCGTTATCAGCTTTACGAAATGAAAAAGTCAATATGCGATAAAATATGGATATTTTCCGTAACAGGTCATGGAAAAGGTGCATGCGATGGTATAGGTGGTCTTCTAAAACATTATGCAACAACGCATAATCTTCAAAGCGCTCACACCGAATGCATACAAAATGCAGAAGATTTTGTCAGATACGTCAAAAAGTACACTTCAGCCATAAATTTGATACTACTATCAACTGAAGATTTGGCAGTGTTCCGAAAAATGAAAACTGACGAATGGAGTCAAGTGGAAGGCTACGCGGGTATACAAAAGTGCCACATGTGGAAGACTGTCGTAGAAGAAAATGGAACGAGATCTTACGTCGCTCGGACAGCTGATCATGAGTGGGTAGAGGTACGAGGGAAGTTGTGTAAGAAAAAATTCGGTCACAAATCGCACGCAACAAGCACGAAGTAGTAGCTCGACTGACATAAATATGTAAGTGATATAGTAAATAAAAATTGATTGGTTGATTTCAAATGGTTACAAGACATACGTATGCTACGATGAAATCAAGTTAAAAGTCTATGTAACGCACACGTTAAGAATAAAAAAATTCTATTTTGACCATGGACCGAATAATTTCAGATGGACGCGAACAGAAGTGAAGACGTACCAAACTACAAGATGATCGATTCACGTAGGAAGATTCCATATTTAATTCATGATACCATTTAATTTCAAACAAGCATCTGTGAAAATAAATTATTTTATCGAACAAATCACATCTTTTCCTTCTCGTCCTTTTGCAAGGTTCTTTTTCTCGAAAAACGAAAGCTCGCGAGTATATAGCATGGAAACAGTAAAAATACGGCCGTGCAGGTATTTAGAGAATAAAATAGTCAATTACTCGGAAAGCAAGAAAAAATACCAGTCGCCATTGATAGGGTAAGTAGTCAATATCACCCCGAAAAACATATCAAATTTTGAGAAAAAAAAAAAATGGGGTTTTTGAGAAAAGTGAATTCTTATGTTTTCCGAAAAACATCGATATTTTCGGCAATTTTCAAAATTTTTGGGATTTTTTTGTTTTTCTCGATGGAGTACGAAATTGTGGATCACATAAAACAAGAATCGTCGAAAAGGCTCGAGAATTACGGATTTGGCGGCTATTTTTCGAATATTTGGTTCCTTAAATTGGCGAAGAAAGTTTTTCGCCTTTAAATCTTAAAAAATCGATATCGGGCTTGGATAATTTTTTTGGGGTAAACAACAAAATACGTGTCGGCTCATTTTGCATGAAGAACAACATATTTAAACGCCGATCGATTCTGGAACATCACGTCCGCGGGCCTGCATGATTTCATTTGGATTCAGTCTACAAACGTTTTTGGATTGTGAGTTTTGGTGTCTGGAATATGTACGATGTAAATAGAATTTTCTTTCCTTATATCTTGTATTTTCAGGTTGTACAATTCTTCTCTGCGACAAGCGCCCGCGATTCCGAGAATCAAAGCAATCTAATATAAAGAGAGAAACGACGAGCGTTCGTTATCGACAATGCCGAAATTGATGTTATAGGTATTATTATTCAGATACAAAAATGTACAATATTCACCTTAGTTGATAGATAATTTGAGTTTGGAGCTGTCTCGAGGAATTTATTTACATCTTCTGGTGACAAGGTTTTTGATTTTTTTGCTGTATAGCCTGTGTGTCTCCGCTTCAAGAAATTGTGCAATTTACCGTGACTGCCGATATCGATGTTTTTTTCCAATTTTAATATTGTCTTAATCATCGAAAACTTGGACCACTAAGTTGCCGAATTGAAAGAAGAAGATAGATGATAAAAATACGCTAGGAGCACTTTTTCGTCACACGATTTTGTTTTTTTCAATGTTTGCCACTCAACAAATTCATAATAAACTTTTCTATATAGACCCTTAGACTTTTCAGGAAGCGTGGTTTTTGTTGCTTGTTCAGCGTCCCTTGAAATATCTTCGGGTATGTAATCATCGTCTGTTAAATTTTCACTCATTTTATACGGATATTATATTTAGTATGGTTATTCGTTGCGAAGAATAGGTACGTGTTTACTCTACAATAGGTAATGCCGTACTGAACGAACTGTCTAACGATATATTATAGAGTCCACTACACATGTATATTATTGTATAAAGGTCGTAGAATACCGTTTACGCGTCAAAACAGACGAGTTTCGGTTTTTTTTATTTTACGTATACTATGCGTAAAATAGCATTTTACGCACGGAAAACAGTACGTAAAATCGAATTTTACGCATACTATGTCAAAAAAAAATTTTAGGGCCACTTTTAAAATTATGAAAAAAATACAGAAAATTTTGCGTTAAAATACGAGAATTTTGAGATCCGAACGAAAGTGGTAATTTCATTACTTCAAAAGTTCTGAATTATTTAGGATCATTCGTGCCTGCATTATGAGCGAAATTTCGCGGTTCGATCTTTTTGTTCGAGCGACCATTTTTAAAATTCTGAAAAAATTACAAAAAATACCCCGTAGAAATACAAATATTATACGATCTTGGCGAAAGTGGTATCTTTATTAGTTCAAAAGTTACGAATTATTTAAGATCATTCGTGCCTGCATTATGGGCGAACTTTCGCGGATCGATCTTTTTGTTTGAGCGGCCATTTTTAAAATTATGCAAAAATTACAAAAAATACCTCGTGAAAATACAAATATTATGAGACCTTGGCGAAAGTGGTATCTTCATTAGTTCAAGAGTTATGAATTATTTGATATCGTGGGTGCGCTCATTATCCCTGAAGAAAATGGACACTTAAGGGGACCAGTACAGCTTGGTTTGGGAAATTTTGAGTACTCCAAAATTCATTTATTTGTCAACCAAAGTTTATTTCACATCAAAAAAAATTTTTCAATATTTAGGCTACTAATTTGCAAATAACTTGGCTAAAACGAAATTGTAACAGAATTCCCTCGTTCACACGATGAGGATTTCTTTTCTAAACAAAATGAGCCCTTAACGACCTTGATCGGAAAAACGATGGGCCTAAAACCTTACGACAAGGGTTTTCGAAGAAAATTTTTTTTTAGATGTGAAATAAACTTTGGCTGAGAAATGAATGCATTTTGGAGTACTCCGAATTTCCAAAACCAAGCTGTACTGGTCCCCTTAAGAACACGACGTTATTCTAATGCAGAGGGATATGATACCCATCGCATATCAAGATCAGAAAGCAATAAACAATAATTAGAGTGAACATACCTATTACCAAAGTTACAGTTATTGTCCAATTTTTGTACGTGTTATGTATTAAATTGTAATTCATATTATACAAATATACGTTTAAGTTTATATTGTGTGCTGTCGATTGTAAAAGTAGATTTGGAATATAACCATGACTCGGGAAATCAGTCTATACGTGGTGGTAAATAGTTTATAACTTTTGATTAAATGAAGATACCACTTTCGCCTGGGTTTCATAATATTTGTATTTTTACGGGGTATTTTATGTAATTTTTTCAGAATTTTGAAAATGGTCGCTCAAACAAAAAGATCGAACCGCGAAATTTCGTCCATAATGCAGGCCCGAATGATCTTAAATAATTCATAACTTTTGAACCAATGAAGATACCACTTTCGTTAGGGTCTCAAAATTCTTGTATTTTAACACAGAATTTTATGTAATTTTTTCATAATTTTAAAAGTGGCCCCAAAATTTTTTCCCCAATAGTGCGTAACTTCGAAACGGTAGGAAAAAAAAAAAAAAATTCTGGGTAAGTTCATCAAGAGACTCGGTAGAGTCTCGCGCCAAGTACATTGAAAAGAATTTTTAAGCGCGCGGCGTGAGGCTCGACGAGTCTCTATACCGGAGACATTGGATTCCGGCGGAGTGGGGGTAATAATGGTATAATGTTTTTCAATATTGTGTCGTATTCTGTAACATCATGGGGACTATCAATTGATATTTAGAATGAGGGTCCAAGCAGCTTTCATTCAAGACCAAGGTCAATGCGATCGGTGCACGGTGACTGATATTATGATTTTTTTACAAATTACAAGCGTTCAGTTCGACCAAGAATTCTTTTTCCCGTCCGTGTTCTCCACGATCGCGTAATCGGTGTTTGTATGACTATATAAGCAACATAGAGGGGCGTCCCTTCTTTTCTTGGGCACTGGAATAGAGTGAGCGTGCATACTAATACACTATAGCAAAGTGGACTTGTGTTGACGTGTATGTATATAACATTCGTTACAACGAATAAAGACAGATGGCGCAGACAACAATTATCATGCTACGTAGTATCACTGCAAGAGTCATTTCGCTGGTCTAGCCAGGAATATAACAGTTTGTGGCCGTTGTGTAAACATTTCGTTTGCGTGATATGATTTCAATTTTTAAACTATAGGTAGTCGTACCGAAATTTTACTTAGCTATTTGTTACTGAAACGCCCGAAAATTAAACTGCAAAATTTACATCAAGTAACCCCATTTTTTCCTCGCATAAAATTTCAAAATTTCAGGTTATGAAGAGTGACTGTCAAACTGTCAAATGTATGTTTTGTGACTCTATGCATAATATAGGTATATAAATCAGATATAGTGTATCATTTAGGATGCGTGAGCCGTGGTACGAGTTTCTATGTTTCAGCTACTAATTATCATGCAATCATACAGCAATCGGAGGCAAATAGTAGTACGATACGAACAAATAGTTGACTAACATTCGTGCGAATATAGGTATACTTTGAATCTTGATTGGAGACTACGCATAGCACCTAATATTTGAAAGTCGAAAAATGCAACCTTCCACACTAACATGTTTGAGTCTATATGTATAACCATTGAAGTTGTGTGTATTATCTGTTGCATCGATCATGATCATCAATAACATACATTTTTCAAGTCCGACTTGAGGTAAACACTATTGTCACAGACTATATTTGTATATTTATTTGAAGACTATAAATAGATTTGCTGTAGCAGAATTTTCTACAATTTATAGGATAGCTTGATGATCTATAGAAATTGAGCTTCACACAAAATGTAATCGAGTTGCGATAGAAATATTAAAGTCTTGAAATCAAAGAAACACTATTTTCAGACAGTACATTTGAGCTTGATGACGCTCAATCTGAAATAAGTTCAGATTTCTGTGGATTTATATTGATCATCCTCTCATTTTCACTGCATTTTTCAGTAGTTGAATTCTAGACCCGTTGTAGTCTACTTTGCCTTCCGATCAATGGGACAGTCAATGAACACTGCGCTTGCAACTGCTGACTTTACAAATATGTTGTTCCTTCACAAGTCACAACTCAGAACTCATAAGTGAATGAGGAAGCAGAAAATAATACTGTTTGATCCTTTTACAATCGCATCAATTTGTACTATTATTAAAACATCACAATGCTAGGCGAACCGTTCATATCCAGTGACAAGAATAGTTTATAAGAATCCAAAAATGTGAATTATAATCCGATAGTACGACAAGATATAAGGTTCTACGGGCTACCTGAGTGCTATTTATTTCCATCGAAGCCAGCGATCAACTGTCTTCTGTCTTTAATATTTCGACTTAGGAAATATCAAAAATATAGATAATTTTTCATTGTTACCAGTTAACCAAAATTCATGAGTGAATTTGTAAACATGTATGTTATTATAATTTCTGATTTGATAGAATCATCGTCATAGTTTCTTCATGTTGAAAGTAATCTTTGGTCAACTTTCGTTTCAATTCTACATTCATGTAAGGCTGATCTTCAAATGTTCCCTGCGTCACAGTTACAAAGTGATTGACTCTACCTGGATTTCGAATCCACAGAGTTCAGAAGTATAGTGTATTATTTGTTACAAAGAAGAGCTACTGTGTTAGCTAGTATCGCATTATAGCTGCCAGTATGGTGATTTTCTTGTTCATATTTACTCATGGCTTATCAAAACGCATAATAAAGAAGCCGACAAGCCCAGGTTTGTTAGCTGGCATAAGGTCCCGAGCACCATAATACGACCGTTTGTCATTTTCAAATTCAATATGTATAATTTTTTCATATGTATAAATTATACAATTCATCATGAACAAGACTTAGTACGAATCGAGATCGTACATAAATTATACAATTCTGCATACAATTCATCATGAACAAGACTTGGTACGAATCGAGATGATACAAAAAGTAATGAAATCCCCCCCAAAAGCACCTCTGGTGCAAAAACCTTTCGCCAAGTACATTGTACAAAAATGTCTTCATACAAAAAAGTATTGAAATCAGATCTTATTGCCAAGTAGGTGATATGAATATACAAAAATGTCGTCTTCATATAAAAAAGTATTGAGATCAGATCTTATTGCCAAGTAGGTGATATGAATTTGAGAGAATGCCATTTACTTTATCTTGAATTATTAATAATTAGGCCTCAAAAATTGTTTTTATAGCATTGTCATTCTGCTACATGGAACCATGATGGATACGGTCAGAAGCAATGGAAGCTTCCATTGATTTTTTGAAAAGAAAAAAATTTGGAGGTAGTGGTACTTGGCGGGCATTTCTGTAAAAATGACAAGAAAATATAAATGCCCGCCAAGTACCACTACCTCCAAATTTTTTTCTTTTCAAAAAATCAATGGAAGCTTCTATTGCTTCTGACCGTATCCATCATGGTTCCATGTAGCAGAATGACAATGCTATAAAAACAATTTTTGAGGCCTAATTATTAATAATTCAAGATAAAGTAAATGTCATTCTCTCAAATTCATATCACCTACTTGGCAATAAGATCTGATCTCAATACTTTTTTATACGAAGACGACATTTTTGTATATTCATATCACCTACTTGGCAATAAGATCTGATTTCAATACTTTTTTGTATGAAGACATTTTTGTACAATGTATCTGATAATACTACAAGGAACCAGAAATACGACGAAATTGGAAATGGTGATGGTCCGAAGCTGGGTGAAAACACATGGAATTCCCCATATGTATTTTGAACACCTGAAAAAAGTCGAATGCTTTTTTTTATATTTTTTCTATAAAATCGTCAATTTTTAATGTACAACAATGTATCTTTGGCGCCGACGTTCGGATAATTGAGCGTTCGGATAAACTAAGTCATCGTTCGGATAATTGAGGGTTCGGATGATCGAGGTTCGGATAATCAAGGTTCTACTGTAGCTCCTGAAATGATTTTTCGATATCACTCTACGAATCAGCGCGGTCCGACTTGACGATGTATACTTCCGGGACGAGCGTAGTGCTGAGCATTATTTCCGGATTTTACGGTAGAAACTGGTGATAAGTTTTCGTAGAGTTTTTCCTAGTAAAATAATCTTCGTACTTTTGCGGTATTTTTTACTTTTACGATGTTTTGGCCGGTATACCTATCCATAGATTTTGCTTGGATACTGTGTTAGAATATCTTTCCGACACAGTCACGCGCTTTCAGTCCACTTATTTGCAAATTAACATCAATATCACGAAGAGACTGAAGTGTTTGACTTCCTTTTGATTCACAGTCAATATTTCGATTACCACTTCTGTACGATATGTATTATACATATTACTATTTGCTCGACACTAATGGACAACTATATTATTCAACGATACGATATCTAGATAATTTATGATAGATTATATCAATGGCTACATGGAATAATCGGCTATCTCGAAATTTGGTCGAAGTAGCGGCTATTACGAGTTTGATATTATAGTTTTCTACCATAATTTTAGACATCACGTTTTTCCACTAAGGCGTCAAAATACATATTGATGAATGACAAATGTTTGCATTCAAAATATAAAAGTACACCGTGTGCTAAAACTGCAAGTATGTCATTGGATTAGGTTTTAGGAATTGAATTAGGCTGACGTTGCAATAAAACGTGAAATGTTTTGTGACATACGGATAGCAAATCTGTGCGTAAAACAATTTCAACATTTTAGTTGACTGATTACCGAAAAATTCATTGAGCTATGCATTTACACTTGCTTGGCAACTGAAACGTAAAGATTTCATTCTTAATTAATACAGGGACCACCTTGTGCGTTTGTTATCAAAACCCCAGCCCACAACACCTGATGCCTTATGCTTATTGACTAATAGAAATAGGTACTTGATCTCACGTAACTCAAATCTTGATGTCCGATTGCAAAATTATATAGGAACAAATCGGTGTATTTTTTTATTGATCGATACATCAATATATTTTAATATGAATTTTAGTTCGACTGTATACAGGCATTTTCTACGAAACAAATTGCAAAAAAAAGTCCCAACGGCAGCATTAAAATATGTGATCGTTAAATTGATTACCAATTGAAATAATGCTAAATGCAAGTGTACAAACAGTAGTGACGTCACTCCAAAATCATCCTAGGTGCAATAACATTACGTCGAGTAAATTAATGTCACCCACCTACAAGAAGGAATTCTTTATGTGAAAAAGTATTAAAATCACACGTGCAGGTCGTGTTTATCTTATACGGTGTGTAGTTAATTTTAATACTGTTTGGAATAAGGAATGCATTTCTGCAGATGATGCTGAAAAATGAATGTATGCACTTGGTTTGATGTTTTTGAAACCGAAGTACTTTTGGGGATAATATTCTTATATAGGTACCTATAGGTACTTGTATCAAGAGACACGGTAGAGTCTCGCGCCAAGTACATTAAAAAGAATTTTTTTGTCCGACCCTCCTTGAAACCTTGACTTTCGGCCCGCTTTACCGGGTGGAAAGTGGCACTTTTCAGACCGACGATTTGAGCGGGCGAACATGGAACTTTCCGCCCGCCTTAGCGGGCAAACATGAACTTTCCGCCCACTTCGCCTGACGAGCATGTATTTCTTGAATAATACTTAATTTTGTTTTTAATTAAAAAAAAATTTTTTTCTTAATTAAAAAAAAAAATAAATTATCACACTCTATTCACTTAGTAGTCATGAATTTATGAGTTCATGATCCTCATTTTGAGGTAATATTCATTAGATCTTTGATATAAATTTGTAATTAAAATTTATATTCAAATTATATATGATTATACTATATGTATAATTAAATTTCGTATATGATATTATATGATACTCAATTTGGATCAATTCAATGATAGTTAAAACAAACAATGAATACGAGAATGGAGAAAGGGGAGAGCGGACGTAGAGAGATATAGGAAAACAAAATGCGAATACAATAAGCTATGCGAGAGAAAGAAACAAGAAGAAAACGAAGGGTTTGTGAGACAAGCGGAGGAGGCAAACACAGAGGAAAAAGTATGGGATATAATAAATCGGGAAAGAGTAAGGAGAAAAAAAAATGAGTGGAGTAATAGGGAAGCAGGAATGGAAAGATTACTTCATGAAGCTGCTAGGTGGAATAGAGGAACGGCCAAGGGGTAGAGAGAGGGATGTAGGAAGGGGGGAGGACACAGAAGGGGAAGTAAGAAGAGAAGAGGTGAGAAGGGCGGTAGCGAAGCTGAAAGATGGAAAATCCCCGGGAGGAGATAACATAGAGAATGAGGTGTGGAGGTACGGAGGAGAGGAGGTAGAGAGGTGGGTAGAGAAAGTATGCAACAGGGTATGGAAAGGAGAAGGGTGGCCTGAGGTATGGAAAGAAGGGTGGATCGTACCGATAGTAAAGAGTGGAAATGGGAAAAGTGTAGAGGAGTATAGAGGGGTGACATTGATGCCGACTCTATACAAGATATACGCAGCAATACTGGCAGGTAGACTAGAGGAAGACATGGAAAGAAAAAACATGATACCGCAGAACCAGACAGGATTCAGAAAGGGAATGGGTACGATAGACAACATACATGTTCTGAATCATTTAATAAATAAAAACGTGAGCAGAAAAAAGGGAAAGATCGTAGTGCTTTTTATAGATTTGAAAGCGGCGTTCGACTCTGTCAACCGGGAGGTACTATGGGAGGCAATGAGGGAAAGGGGGGTGAGAGAAGAGCTGATAAGCAGGGTGAAGGAAGTATACAGAGAGACGAAGAATAGGGTCAAGGTAGGGGGAGAGGTAACAGAAGTTTTTTGGACGGTGAAAGGAGTGAGACAAGGCTGCCCCTTGAGCTCATTCCTATTTAACATACTAACGGCGGATCTAGAGGAGGAAATGAGCAGGGAAGGAGGAGTAGGGGGGGTGATGCTAGGGGGAAGGAAAGTGTATACATTGGCGTACGCGGATGACGTAGCAATGGTAGCAGCAACGGAGGAAGGAATGAAAGCGATGATAAGAAGGCTAGAGAGGTACCTAAGAAAAAAGAACTTGGTACTGAACGCGAAAAAAACAAAGGTGATGAGGTGTAGACGAGGAGGAGGGAGGTTCAAAAAAGAGGAGTGGAGGTGGAAGGGGGAGGAGATAGAAGAAGTGAAGGAGTTCAAATACCTGGGGTATGTGGTGATGAGAAACGGGGGGCAGGAAGCGCACGCAGGGCCGTCGAGACGGGGGGGGGGGGGGGGGGGGAATCCCCCCGGGCCCGGGTTTTCAAATGGGGCCCGGAAATTCGGAACATTGAAATTTTTTCCTAATTTTTTATCGTTGAAGTATAGAAAAATATATTTCAAATTGAAACATTTTGTTTGTGGAATAATTTGGTAGATGCATGTACATACAGTAATGTTCAATGATGGGGTCCCAGTGGCTCACTATTTTTTCTGGACCAAAACTAAAACGAGTTTCTATCTTCGCGAATTTCGTGTGACTATGCCCAACGAAGCAGCAGCCGACAAACAATTGAACCCGATTGTTTGTTGGCTACTGTTTCTTTGAGCGTTGGCACATGAAATTCGCGAGAGTGAAAACTCGTTTTAGTTTTGGTCCAGAAAAAATAGTGAGCCACTGGAACCTCATCATTGAACATTACTGTGGAAATCTTTTCAAATTCCGCGCCTTTTTTGACTGTAGCGCGATTGAACAATATTTATGAGGGTTAGGCGTATATGGTGACGTCACGTAGCGGTGGGACTTCGCAGCAGCTAGCTCAATGAAGGTGTCAGCTATGGCGCCACTAGCGGAAACCCACAAGCGTGGAGAATTTCGGGGATTCCCCAAGTCAACGAATATAATGATGCTTTCATATTCCTTGGTGAAATCCACTGTGATTGTGAACATTGTTTAAAATAAAAGGATAATTTGACCATCTCTAATCCTTTTGTGTGTGTATCGAATGGGATAATTTTCTGAAAGATTCGTAAGTGCGAACAAACATACCATAGCGTATTTTTTTTTAATTTTTCATGAGCACGAGACATGGTTAGGGCATTGCTTATCCACCTATAACATTCAGTTGAATAAGCAGAACAGGTATGTATAAAATTTATTGTATTTTGTGTCCAGAAGTAAATTATCGAAAATCGTTATATCAATACTACATACTGTGAGTTTATCCTTTTATTCAATCATTATTCTTATGAATTTTTATCCTTTTATTCAATCATTATTCTTATGAATTTTTATCCTTTTATTCAATCATTATTCTTATGAAAAATGATCCACAACGAACTCGATGAATCTTTGATGTTAATTTAGTGCCATTTCGAGCAAAAATTATGATTATTTGATGTTTTAATAACTTTTTCGAACATTCAATGTCAACATCGATAGAGAATGAGAAAAATTTTACAGAAAAACCACGAAATAAATTGGATCCAGTGCTCTGCCCATGATTTGGCACGGCTCAGAGAAATCGTTTTGAGAGTAGGAATCTTGGTAATTTTTTTCGAAAAAATCGAGACCGTCATAAGTGGTCAAAACTCAATTTTTTTGTTATTTTTCCGAACTTTTCACGTCTTAGGCATCAGAAAGCGAGAATGAAAATATGAAAAAAAAAATTTCCGAAAGTCGACCGAAAAACGAACATTTTCGTTTTTCATTCATGGAAATCGATGAAAAAGAACGGGAGTTACGCATAAAAAACCAAGAAAAGAGAAAAAAATCATATAGACCATCGTCTATCATCCGAAAATTCTGAAAAAATTCAGGAAATATTTTTTTATACTCCTTCATCACCAGAAAAATCGGCGTCAGTTTTTGAAGAGGTGACGGTCAACGATTGGTTCACTTGGCATGGAATACCTCATATATAGACGGACATGATCTTCTATATCCAAATAGATATCATAATATATTACTATATATTAGGGTGGCCCTTAATATGGGTAAACAAATTTTTTTTTCTCTCACCCCTCAAATTGACTCGAAATACTAAAAAATGATTTTTAAACATGAAATCCGCTCTTAATTTTAATATCTGCCCGTGCCCCAAAGGCCCTTTCAAGGGCAAGTCTACAATAACTGTTGCGCCGCGATTTGACAGCGGATCTTAATAGAACTCGACGAGATAAGATGAAAATCAAGACTAAAATTTGTCGATATCTCGCTTAGTTTTTGAGATATCGATGTTCAAAGTGCCAGTATTTTTGTTGTTTTTTCACGTATTTTGATGTTTTTTTATGGTTATTCAGAATGAATGATCGAATTTAAACGATATTGAATACGTGGCGAGATATCGACTTTATAAGATCGATATCTCGAATTAAAAATTTTTTCGTCGTGTGGAGGATAAATTTTTTTCCACTAAATTACCTTTATACTATTGTTTTTTTAAAGAACCTTTTCATCACTCTACCCTCAAAATCGCAACTTCGTTGCGATTTCTCGGCTTTCGGTATGAAAAATAATGATCGTAACTTGTACGTAAAGGCTTTTTGACGAAACTCGTTACAGCACTCGCCTTCGGCTCGTGCCGTAAACCTCTCGTTTCGCCAAAAAAGCCTTTCCATACTCGTACTGAAATGTACTATTTTCCGATAAGCCGTACTTCGCAATGAAGGTTATTTTCATTATATGCGACCCTAGGGTGGTCCTTATTTTGGATATTTTCGATTTTTTTTCCACGATCCCCCTAAATCGGTTCTAAATAAATAAAAAAAAATTCCTGCCAAATCGGAGCTCGATATTTCAATTTTAACCCGGCCCCCCCGGCAAACAAAGTTTTAAACGGGAAAATACGTGTATTTTAGACTGTCAATTGTTTGAACATTTTTCCAACCTAGTGAAAATTAATATAAAAATTCGAGATAAGGCACAAGTATTCCTCATAGTATAAGGTATAATTGAAGTAGTATATCAAATTTTTACATCCGTAATTTCTGGAGTTATGATCTATATAAATATCAATTTGATATTCATAAAAAAATAAATAAATTGAAAAAAAAAAATTGATATACTACTACAACTATACCTTATACTGTGGGGAATATTTGTGCCAAATCTCGAATTTTTATATTAATTTTCACTAGGTTGGAAAAATGTTCAAACAATTGACAGTCTAAAATACACGTATTTTCCCGTTTAAAACTTTGATTGCCGGGGGGGCCGGGTTAAAATTGAAATATCGAGCTCCGATTTGGCAGGAATTTTTTTTTATTTATTTAGAACCGATTTAGGGGGATCGTGGAAAAAAAATCGAAAATATCCAAAATAAGGACCACCCTAATGCGACCCATAATGATGCGATCAGTCCCCTGAGAGATGGTTATTTTTTGAATATATATGCGATCGGTATCGATATGATCGATAACCCCTAGGGATTGTTAATATTCTTCAACTTTAGCTTATTTGTTCGGGATCTTCAAAAAAACATCAAGACACGTGAGAGAAAAAAAATTTGAACTTTGAACTTCAATATCTCGAAAACTAAAAGATATTGAAAAATCTTATTCGTCTCATCTCGTCGATTTTCGTCTTATCTCGTCGAGTTCTATTAAGATCCGTTGTCAAATCGTGGCACCACAATTATCGTAGACTTGACCTTGAAAGGGCCTTTGGGGCACGGGTTAATATTGAAATTTAGAGCGGATTTCACGTTTAAAAATCATTTTTTAGTACCTCGAGTCAATTTAAGGGGTGAGCGAAATTTTTTTTCTTTTACCCATATTAAGGGCCACCCTACTATACCGTGAGCGCCAAGTGAAACGGGTCAGCAAAACCACGATGGCACTAGCTTTCTTGAAATTTATAAGGGGAACTAACTCCCATCGCAAAAATATCCCTAGGCCAGCCGAAGCGTAGACGTAGACCGCCATTGAATATGCTAGACGACTGTCGAAATATTTGTTCAGGTTATGTTTCACAGGTTAGAAAGATTTGGAATTGATTGATGCGAAATAAAGTGAATTAGGATGGTAAGAATAGTCGAGACGAGTATTTTATTGACCAGCATTTTTTCCAATCAGCGAGAGGTGCTATGGGGTTACGTGATGTTTATTTCATTAAAGTTAACCTGAAATTAAGAAAATTCAACTACATATTCATTACAATAACTAACGATTAACTAAAACCCTGTAGTCCGCTGATTCATTGTTATAACTTCTTTATTCAATTTCTAAAACATTTATCACGTACTTTCACTCTATTCCGTGTACAACTCCACATTATCATAACCCCGAAAAAACTTCTGACATCTGTCAACCAAATATAATGGCCGCCGCCGCGGACCATGGAGTAAGCATATGAGATTACAACTGAACTAGGGATATTCTTAGTGTATTGGCTCTCCCTTCAAATTTCAAGGAGCTAGCGCCATCGTCGTTTTACTGACCCGTTTCACCTGGCGCTCACGGTATATTGTAATATATAATCATTTCTAGTCACATATACCCACACAGCACTGAAGATTTCCTAAAATATTTCGATGGAAACATTATTTGAAAGATGTTTCGAACTATTTCTGAAGTTTTTATTTGAACATTTCTAAAATATTTCACTGAAATTATTTTAATGAAAGATTTCTAAAAGGTTTCATGAATATGGTATACAATAGAACAATGGGGTATTTCTGAATATTGCAAACAAACATTTCATAAATATGTCGAAAATCTTCCAAAAACTGTTTCAAAAGCAACTTCCTGATATATTGCAAAATACAATATAAAAATATTTCCTGAATATCTAGGAGAATATTTCAAACCATATGTTATCAAAATATACTCAGAAACACTTCAAATATGTGAAAAAAGGACACTTATTTCTAAGGATTGATACTGAATAGCGTCAGTTTAAAAGATAATATGATTTCAATTTTTTCATCCAATGACAAAATTATCTAGCAAATAATTCCCCATGTAGCACGTAATATTGTAACCATATTGCAGCAATATTGTAATGTTTCATTTTCAATACGTTGCACGTGTAATATTGCTGCAACCAGAATGGAACGTAGCTGTGCAACATTGCAAATGAAATATCCATGCAAGATTGCAACAACATTGTAAACTCCAAAATTATAACAATTCTACAGGTAGAAAAAGCAATAATAATTTTTCATGAATCTTCTCAAAGAAGTAGAAATGTTTAGTTGTATAGAAATTGGAGAATTTTTTTTCGCGGATTCCCGTAGTTAACCTAGAATCTTGTCGCGATAAACATCCCCTGCTTAAAATGTCAGATAGGTTATGATAGGATCGTATAGGAATTCTGATAGGATTTCGGATAGAGTCCGATCAGTTTTCTATCCGTCTCCATGAGGACTTTATCGGTACATGAAAGTGAATCCGTATTTTATCTGAACCTGTACGGAACTGTATCCTGAACGGTGACTTTCATTATCCAGATACGTATCTGCGTCTATGTGGATTTTATCCGCCGGGAAATATAAAATGTAATTCACGCGGCCCTTTTCGGAATTCATTCTGAACGGTGACCTTCATCATCCGGATATGTTTCTGCTTCTATGTGGATCCCATCCGCATACAAAACACGAAATGTACTCTACGCGGCCTTATTCGGAATTCATTCTAAATGGTGACCTTCATCATCCGAAAACGTTTCTGCTTCTATGTGGATCCCATCCGCCGGGAAACATGAAATGTACTTTACGCGGCCCTATTCGGAATTCATTCTCAACGGTGACCTTCATCATCCGAATACGTTTCTGCTTCTATGTGGATCATATCCGCCGGAAACATGACATTTACTTTACGCAGCCCTGTCCGGAACTCATCCTGAACGGTAACCTTCATCATCCGGATGAGCTTCTGCTTCTATGTGAATCCCATCCGCCGGCAAACATGAAATGTACTTGATGCGGACCTGTCCAGAATTCATCAGGCACTATTCGTCCTGAAATAACGATACCTATTCGATCCTGTTCGGGTTGCTATGGACGACGTTGAACCTGTAATCGAACAAGGTCCCAATTCGGAAATTCGACGATGTCTATCCTCAACTCGTATGTCCGCTCTCAGTAACCGAAATCTATTGAAGTTCCGCAAGGGCAATGTATCATTGTCTATTAGGGTGCCCCTTAGGCAGGCCCTCGGCGAATTTCAGAGCATTCACCCCCTAGATGAGTTCCAAATAATTATAAAAAAAACTGTGCAAAACTCCAGCTCTTAATCTCAATTACAACCCGTGCCTTTAATGATGAACTTTTTCCCACTTAAAAAGCATTGAAATTTTTGATATTGTTACTAATTCTTTTTTCCTGAGCTAGTCAATGGCTTCAAAAATATGAAATCTGCGTGAATTCATTGGGTATCGACCCGACAGCATAATCCCTCATTCTTCGGAATTGGAATTGGTCGGAATTGGTTTCTTCTATCGTCATAGAAATAGTGAAAATGGTAAAATTGAGTTGTTATATTTCACCCCTTGAGTTGAACATCGACTAGCTCAGGAAAAAAAATTAGTAACAATATCGAAAATTTCAATGCTTTTTGAATGGAAAAAGGTTCATCATTGAAGGCACGGGTTGTAATTGAGATTAAGAGCTGACGCTTTGCACAGTTTTTTTTATAATTATTTGGAACTTATCTAGGAGGTGAATGCTTTAAAATTCGCTGAGGGCCTGCCTAAGGGGCACCCTATTGTCTATCTGGAACTCATCGCGCGCACAAAATAGAATTGAAATTATGCTTTCGGTATACATATATAAGCTATCATT
Source organism: Macrophya alboannulata (assembly GCA_949628255.1). Classification (NCBI taxonomy): domain Eukaryota; kingdom Metazoa; phylum Arthropoda; class Insecta; order Hymenoptera; family Tenthredinidae; genus Macrophya; species Macrophya alboannulata. The sequence goes on along the minus strand of OX451206.1, from coordinate 35,878,573 downwards.
ATCACCAAAATTGTTAATGGAATAAATTGAGGACCGTAAAATTGAAAATCCTTCGTGAGAAAAATGATTTGATTCCAGAAATATATCAGAAAATATTTGTTTCATCCTTTAAGGATATAACTCATTGTCGAAAATTTTTAAAGTGACCGTCAAACTTTTTCCGTACTGTTTACTGACACTGCTCATCAATTTATAAGTCTACGGGAAGAGGTAGTTATATGCTTAAAAACTCAAAAAGTGGCTGAGCTCTGCCAGGCGAAAACCAGACCTAAAAGGATCAAAGAAGTTAAGCAACATCAGTCAGAACCTGTACTTGGATGGGTGACCGCATAAAAGTGTATGGATATACAAAAATTGATCTTTTTCCTGATGTATTCCATTGATGCCTGATACCTCAAAGCTTGAATAAATGTCAAATGACTAGAATTGACCAGATGAAAATGTCATACAAGAATCAAAAATCGTTTGTATCCAAAATTTTAGTGAAGGCTGCGTAGGGATACATTCCGGATCCGACCGGATAAGTACTCGCTAAGCAAAAGTCGAGCATCGCAGAACCATTCCGGATACGGCCGTTACGGGCGTACAGGAACAATCCCGGATTCTACCGGATAAGAACCTGGTAAAAAAATCTTGACATGGCAGATCTATCCTGTATAGGGTCGGATGAAAACGGGAATCAAAAGCCACGTATAATTCCGGATAAGATCGACTAGATTCCGACATCTATCCGGAACTTATCCGATATTTTAAGCAGGGTCATAAGCTATTCGTTATAGTTGTTCGCTAAATACCATATCTCGATATAAATATGAGGCATTCCATGACATCTCGATCAAGATTCGGCGTCGATGTCTCAGATTGGTTTCATAATTTTTTGCATAAAAGTACATGACGAAAAACGCAATCCTAATTTTTTTCAGAATTTTTTGATCCAGCGTCTCTGAAGTACGATTTAAAAACTTGAAAAAAAAAACACCCACTTTGTAAAATCTGGAAAAATTCAGAAAAATCTTAGGTAATAAAAAAAAATTTTTGACACCTATTAGAAGATGGAGATTTCATAACTTTGTTACGTCCCAGACTTCACCTTCCTCATCTTTCACCAACATCCGGTCACCCTATCTATAATTTCCCCTAGCCTCCAAGCAACTAGATAATCCGCTGAGTATGCATCCGGTGGCCTGATGCATCCTCAGCTACACGTGGCCTCCCACCTTACCTAAATCCCTAGTTTACCTTATTCCTCTAATTCCTCACCACGACACTTCTCTGGCTACCATCTTCCTAAACACATCCTCTATCCCAACTATCACCTAATACATTACACTCCTAATTACTCAACACAACACTTCACACTTCACCCTAAATCAATCTTCCTTATTCCTAATCATCATCACCAAACTTCTCTAAGAACGACACTCTATTTCCTAACTCTAAACCTTTCCTTTCCAATCACCGATTCATTACTCTCCACTAACCATTCACTAGTACAAGTTTGATTGTTATCAATAAACATAAAGTATCATTTACTCACTACAAATCATTCAATCACCTGCCATACCACTTCCCTTAGTTGTGCGCCCGCACGTAAAGCGGGAGCGAATCCCATAATATCTATCCATACGGCAACAACATTCTCGTTGTGACCCCATACGGACATCACAACTTCAAGAGATAAATAATAAGGAAAATAAAAAATTAAAAAATTATTATTATTCCATTGCATTTTTGACATCAGAATAAACATAAAAGCTCTAATGGGCCGAAAAATGTCTATTCAGAGAGTTACAGGGAATCAAAAATATCAGGATAATATTTATAAATATAAATTTGCGAATATAAATATTATATTAATATATTTGCTTCCCTGTAACTCTCTAACTAATTGATATAATATTTATATTCGCAAATTTATATTTATAAATATTATCCTGATATTTTTGAATTCCTGCGACTCTCTAAATTGACATTTTTCGGCCCATATTATAGGGAGCTTTTATGTTCATTCAGATGTCAAAAATGCAATGGAATAGTAATAATTTTTAAATTTTTTATTTGCCTTATTTATCTTTTGAAGTTATGAAATCTCCATCTTCTGATAGGTGTCAAAAATTTTGTTATATTTCATAAGATTTTTCTGAATTTTTTCAGATTTTACAAAGTGGGTGTTCTTTTTCAAGTTTTTAAATCATACTTCAGAGACGCTGGATCAAAAAATTCTGAAAAAAATTAGGATTGCGTTTTTCGTCATGTACTTTTATGCGAAAAATTATCAAACCAATCTGAGACATCGACGCCGAATCTTGATCGAGATGTCATGGAATGCCCCATATGCAAAGCTCATGAATAATCGTTGGTGGTATAAGTTCAAAAAAATGTAACTAGTTTTATAGGAGATCATTGGAGCCATATGGAAACCGGAGATCGCTCGATCAAGGACGTTAAGCAACTATCCTCAGGGCCCAGTCTTTGGATGGGTGACCGTTTTTAGATGATTTGATTTCATTGAGTTATATCTAACTATACAGGGTGAGTCACGAGAAACTCCGAGAATGGGAGGAGCCTCATTGCCGAATAAGCCCCCGTCCTTTAACCAAACAAACAAATAGCAGGTAATGATAATGGGTACTGTGTAAGCATAACATCAGAATCAAGGTACATAGCAAGGAATAATGATGAAAACAAGGTCAGCTAGTAATCGACTTTACTTTTGAACTTTACACTAAATGTGTTAAGGGTACTGATTGTGTCGACTGCTCTGATACAAATGGCAGAGATGGTTGATGATAAGCATCGTTAAATTTGTTATCAAACATGACTGTCATGTTGTGTCAAAGTTGGATAGCCCAATTGTGAAGACTGTACTCATCAACAATAGATGTTATGCTTACACAGTTCCTATTATCATTACCTGCTATTTGTTTGATTGGTTTAAGGGCGGGGGCTTATTCGGCAATGAGGCTCCTCCCATTCTCGGAGTTTCTCGTGACTCACCCTGTATATGGATGTATCTAATTATATGAGGTTGGATATCGATATACAGGGTGGTCCATTCAAGTTGGCACAGCAGGATATCTTGATCAGAACCACCCATTTTAGAGAAAGATATTTGAAATAAAAATTTCTTGACTTGAAGGGGGCAACACACTGTGCTATCGTACTGTTCATTCGGTGGAGGTTTACAAGGTAATTTGGAGGTCAACATTGTTTTTTTAAATGGGAACGTATATTTCTTTTTACGGATTGATAACTTACACGACAAAATGAAAAAGTTTTATTCCAAATTGTTTTTTATACGACATCAATTTTTCAAGATATTTTAAAATTGATAAAATAGGTATTCAATCGATCAGTGAATTACGAATTATAATTTCCAAAAAACTATCATTTTAATAGATGCTCAAAATTATGCCAACTTCAATACACTTTTCGATACGTTTCATGAAAGATGCGTGACAGCGTGGTAAAGTTTCTCTTTCGATGTCTCTACAAGCATTTCGGGTTCGCTCCTTCGCATTCTCTGGAGTGGTTGGTACGGTGCTGTAAACTGTTTCTTTGAAGTAGCCCCATAGAAAAAAATCAGGACTTGTAAGATCTGGTGACCTAGCAGGCCAATGTACTTGTCCGCCTCTGCCAATCCAGCGATTGTTATAATCACGATTCAATATCTCTCTGGATAACCTTGAGAAATGAGCTGGACAACCATCGTGTTGAAACCACATACTTCTTCTTGTTTCAAGATCAAAATCTTCAAGCAGTCCCGGCAATTCTTGATCTGAAAGACGTCTATACTTTGGTCCAGTTAATGTATCATCGATAAAAAGAGGAACAATCAATTTGTCACTGATATTTCCGCACCAAACGTTTACAGTCCAAGGACGCTGGTGCTGGTGCTGGACTTGCCTTAACCACCTTGGATTTCCTGCACTCCAATAGTGCATGTTATGTCGGTGAACTTCGCCATGATTTGTGAAGCTCGATTCATCGGAAAATAATACACTTCGAAAAAAGTTCCGAAAAGGCCTGCTAGGTCGCCAGATCTTCCTAATACCTATTTTGTTAATTTTAACATATCTTAAAAAATTGACGTCGTATAAAAAACAATTTGGAATGAAACTTTTTAATTTTTTTGTGTGAGTTGCCAATCTGTACAAAAAATACACGTTCCTATTTAAAAAAACAATGTTGACCTCAAAAAGACCTTGTAAACCTCCACGGAATGAACAGTACGATAGCACAGTGTGTTGCCCCCTTCAAGTCAAGAAATTTTTATTTCAAACATCTTTCTCTAAAATGGGTGGTTCTCAAGATATCCTGGTGTGCCGACTGAAATGGACCACTCTGTATATATAGCTATATCTAACTATCTATAGGTGGAATTGATACATATATAGGTAAATATAACGATATATGACCATGTGTACCAAGATATCAGTATATATACTCGGATACATGTATATTAGGGTGTGTCAGTTTGACTTTTTTTTTTTAATTTTCATGGTGCTACCTTTCAAATCACTAGGTCTTATCAAGAAAAAGAATCCCACATAGTGAAATTTTTCTCCGTCAAGCTTGAATGGTTCCGAAACTTTTTTTAGTTTCCCATTTAATTAACACACAAAAAATCTATTTTCGTATCAATTCACATAGTTTTGTAGTTAATCAATATTTTTCAAAAAGATATTGTAAACAATTTTTGAAATTCTGCATCCGAAAAAAATCAATAAATTAAAATTGTAAAAATAATAAAATGTGATATTTACTCTACAACCAAAAAACTAAAAAAAAGTTTCGGAACCAGTTAGCCTTGACATACGAGATTTTTCGAGCGGGAAATCTCTTTGTGTTGACGAGAACTATCCATCAGAAACGTAGCCAGAAATCGTTTTTTTTTGTGACACACCCTAATGTATACAGGGTTAGTCAGTTCAAACTCCGAGAATGGGAGGAGCTTGGTTGATGAATTAGGCCCTACCCCTCAGCTAATCCGGCGAATATTTGGTATTTACGTCGAGGAGTCATGTTGTTATCGACGTACGAATTCAAGTCTACGTACTGGTAAACAGTGGGAATAAGAAATAAATTCACGATATAAGAAGTAATAATACTGACCAGCTTATTCAATACTATAAACTATGATATACTCTATGAGTAAACATGACTCTCACATGCTAAGACAAACCTCATTGTTTACATTTCGTGATGTCGACTTTCTTTGTTGTCATATCTTCATTATTGTTTCTTATTAACAGCGGTTACCTACGTGTAGACTTCGAATCTCACAATCAATTTGATATCAACACTCATGACTCCTCGACGTAAATACCAAATATTCGCCGGATTGGCTGAGGGGTGGGGCCTAATTCATCAACCAAGCTCCTCCCATTCTCGGAGTTTGAACTGACTAACCCTGTATATGCTCGGATCGTGCCAAAATACGGATCCAAATATATATAGACGATTGGATCCAATCATATATGATTATATCTAATCTTTTATTCTCGGGATTGTGGAACATATTGTTGAGATGCAGGTCTTTTGTAATTATATGAATGATATGATTATTGAATGTCTAAATTCAAAGTGTTCGAGGTAAGAATAGTCAGGAACATGCATAGATATCGTTATAGTTGAAGTAGAATTGGAAAAAATATCGGGTGTAGACGGTCAATTTACAAATCATAATATATGGTCATTGACGTTTCGATCGTGCATGGTTGACCATCTTTAGAACCGGGGAAACACAGATAAAATTAACAATGTACATACATAGGACTTGATGCCCACATGGGTGTATAGGTATAATATATAATATAACTGTATAAGGATTTACCAATAAGTTAAAAATGATTAAATATCTGAATCCTCTGAAATCAACAGAAATAAACCTTTAAGAGCCAACAATTAGAAACAACACGTGAAACCAATCATCTGATGACTTTTTAGGTTTTGTGAGAGATTCAAACAAAAATTAACTATGGAACAATAATTCAGAAAAGTCGAAAGACTGGACTAGAAGATAGATAAAAACATTCACTGAAGTAGCATTAACCTAAAGATTTCGGATGCCTCAATGGAGTTGCGATCTTACCAAAACAGACTTCTAATAGATATTGATAGGTAGGCGCTCAGCGGAGAAGTGACGTAACTGGGAAGATGGAACAAAATCGATGCGAATCAATTACATTCATGAGATTGATCCTGCGTCGACAGTGAGCGGTTAAATTGAATCACTAGAAATCAAACACTGATTAAGACATCCAACATTTACACGTTCGAACAATAGAGTATACAGGTAACTTGAGTTACCAATATCAGACCTCTTGGTAACAATTACCATCTTTCAATTGCTATTTGCATCCTCGTGTATTTGCCTTGACCCTTACCCTCGATCTTGCTTGTGGCCTTTCCAATTGGACTGCTCTACCGGGTACACTTAGAACTCTTGCGCATTCTGGTGTTTTTAGAATATACTACTAGTTGGTATCACGGGGGGCACGGAAAACTCTTCTAATCCAATATGGCGACCAAGCAAAAAGTGGAAAAAAGGCAGATGGAAGGTGCATTGTCGTGCCTTCAACCCTCGCAACCTAATTGAGCCTTCTGCTTTCGCCAGTTGGATCGACTTTAATGACGTCATGCATACTTTGTCCAAGAGCAAGTGTGCATAAAGTGTATACTTCGACCCAATTGAGACACGGTAAGTATCGTTTTTTTAGGAGTGAATCATCTCTTTCAACGTCACAATTAATCGTCCGTTGCGAGGAAGATAATGCCGTTTTGTCTTCGCCGTGAAAACGGAGCCATATATCAGTTTTGCTACAAAAAAGGTGCCGTTTTTACTTCGTCATGAAAAATTGAAGGGGAAACGGCACCTTTTTTGGAGTAAAGTTGAAATGGCTCCTTTCTCACGGCAAAGACGAAACGGCACCTTCCCGTGTAGAAATTTCGGCCGGGCTGTCACCAGGACCTGAATATTTGGCCTGATTTGGCATTAGGGCCCTGATCAGGAATTTCGATTGGGGCCTGTTAGGAAATGTAACTTTTCGCAGACCAAGCCCTGATCAGGTCAATTTATCAGGCCCTGGTTAGGAGAATACATCAGGACCTGATCAGGAATATGACATTACGCATAGAAAAGCCCCCCAATAAACACCAGTTCGTATAAAAAACGTAGAAAAACGTCATATACTCTACGTTTATTCAGAGAAAAAATGTTCCTCAGTTGAACGTATAAGCAGCGTTTGATGAAAACGTAACGTCTATACGTTCAACAATACGCAACACACAACGTTTAATACACGTAAACCACTTGAATATTTGACCAAATAATAGTTGCGCAAAAAAAAAAAATAAATTTAAATACTCAAAATGAATTAATGACAATGTATGAAGCGTTGATCAACACCTACTAATCGCAAACAATCGAACTTAGATACAAAGTAAGAATTTTAAGATGAGAAAATTTTCGCATTATTGTGCCGGGATTCGATCTGGGGACGCTCGTGCTCGCATTCGCTTGTATTACTAGTCGCACGCTCTAGTAACTACTCCTAACTACCTATTGACAAAGTAAGTCACTTTCTTGTAATTGTTTCGAATTTTGCATCTGTTTCAATGATATCAGTGTTTCAATGCGGTTAAGATATCTTAACTAAACATCCGAGTTGCAAATATGTTTTTAATTTAATTTCTTGCCTAGAGTTCCACAAGCTCTCGCTCGATCTAACGCTTACAATAGATATTTAATAATATCTATAATATTGAAAAAATATTGATTTTTACAATATCTGATATTGTAAGATCTATCGTAGAAACCCCAATGTACAGATCTTTTTGAAAATTGCTGTTAAAATATCCTATCGGATTTCACTTTTTTCTACCAAGTATCATGATATTTTTTAAGACCAAATACAACTTACGGAGAATCACATTTTGTTTGTGTGTGTGATCGTTATTTTATTCAATATTTTCAATATTTGAATCTCTGGTCAAGATATTAAACGCAAAAGTTACCTTCTGTACAGGGTGTCCGTCAATTCACGCTAACTGAGTAGTATAACGTAATGTCTCCTGTCGTTGCCTATGAACAACTAAGGCAGGAAAGTGTAGGTGAAATTTCTGGGGTCCACAGGTACTCCATACTCGTCCGAACCTCAACATGTATTTTCGATGAAGTCCTAATATTGCCTGATCAAGCCCTAATCTGTTGGCCTTGTCAGAACCTCAACGTTAATTTTCGGCGAAGTCCTACTATTGCCCGATCAGGCCCCGATCTGTTGGCCTTGTCAGAACCTCAACATTTATTCTCGATGAAGTCCTACTATTGCCCGAACAGGCCCTGATTGGGCAGTCATGAGGATTTATTATTTATTTATTCTTGAGGGGGTCCGAATATCACCCGAACAGGCCCTGATCAGGCAGTGATAGGGATCTATTATTATGGAATCCACAACTTATCCTGATAGGGGCCTTTGTGTTGTCAAGGCCTTCCCGAACTAAATTCTACACGGGTTTTTCGTAGCACAACTGAAATGGCTCCGTTTTCATGCACGGCGGAGACGAAACGGCCCCATCTTCTTCCAACGGACAAGACAAAGGTAAAAACGCGACGTCTGCATTCTTTTGAAGTTCACGCATCTTACCTCTTTATGCTTCCAACTTGTGATCCACAAGGTCTTCCGGGCTTTTCAAAGAATCATTGATAATAATTTGAAAGAAATTCTCAACCTTATTCGTATGATGATTGAGAATATTTGAATGTATTCAACGTGCGATGACGTAAAACGCAAGACCTTCGACGCCGTAGTTTTGCAGAGAATGGCTTACTTACCATTCGTATTTTTAATGATGATATCCCATCGTCCATTCGATCGCTTACGTAATATTTATATCGATACGCACTCGAAGAATTGTTAGCTCTAAATAATCTCACTGTCACTTAACGCGGTGGGTTAATTCTGACCCCCTTAGATTAGCGCTCTGGTTCTAGTTAGGCAATTTTTCACGATTCAATCAGCAGAGATAGCCATTAGATCTTGAAAAATACGTAGTTTTTATCGTTAAAAATCCCACACTTGAGTAACATCGTTTTTTCTTCGCAAATACGACGAAGAGAATTATGTTCTATTTACATATACAGGGTGGGTCACTTCAAGTGTCGAGAATGGGACGAACTAAATCGGCACAAGGCCCTGCCCCTTCAGCCAATCAACAACTAGAAGAATTTGGTCGACCGAAATTTTCACGTAATCACAAGATACAATTTCTTGGTATGGGAAAGAAAAGCAACAACGACTCAACCAGGCTATTAGATATTTATTTATTTCGACGATCACTGGAGCGATTCGAATTGTTGGCCTTCTCTACCTACAGACTGTTATACCTAACAGCCTAATTGAGCAGTTGTTGATATTTTTTTTCTACACAAAGGAATGGTATCTTGTGTTCTCGTAAGAATTTCGGTCGACCAAATTTTTCTAGTTGTTGATTGGCTGAAAGGGCGGGCTCTCGTGGCGATTGAGTTCCTGCCATTCTCGACACTTGAAGTGACCCACCCTGTATATTGTAAGATAGAAAAAGTTTTCACTATCTGAAGTGTTCAATTTACATTCGACCCTATCGCTGAAAAGTGTAGTAAGATTGCTGACCCAGCCTGAATATTTGAAATGATATCTGAAAAACTGCCGGCATGTCAATGAAATCGTCAAATATAAAATCGGGCAGTACAAATAAAATTTTTTTCTTTTCAATCACGCATGCTTTCCACTGGTATATCACATTCGAAATACGAAATAGCATATTACGTAACGAGTGCAGGGATCACCAACTTTCCGCACGCGTTACGTATACTATTTTTCCAAACAGCGTGCGCAGTTTGATTTTGCGCACGGGTGGGTTTGCGTGAGCAAAATATGAGTGCAAAATTGAGCTTTCCACATCTTGGAAAAATAATATCCGAAACAAATGCGCGTAGGTGATCTCGCAATCGTTTTTTTGTCACCCTAGCTTCACGTGGGCAACAAGCGACTCGTACGAGAATCACCTAAGTTACGCCATTACCCTTTTTGTAATGTACTATTTTGAAACACGGTGCGCGAAACTCGACTTTTTGTGCCTGTTTAGCGTGCGCAAAGGACCCGGTTCTCGAACCAGCGTGCAAAATGAATACTTTGCACACTAGTGCGAGAAACAGGCACTTTGCGCACGCTAAGATACGAAAATTCCGATTCTCGCATCCAGCGCCGGATTTAGGGGAGGGCAACCGGGGCTACAGCCCCGGGGCCTCCACAAGAGAGGGGCCCCCACAATAGATATTTTTCGGTAAAATTTTCTAACGAATACCGAATAATATGCAAAATTATATTTGAAAAAAATTTTAAAAAAACATCCAAGTTCTGACAACGAAAGCGCAGTTCTCACACTTTCATAAGTCACTTTTCGTTTTAAACATTCCAAGGCGCATTTCGTATTTTTCTCAAAATTAATGGTTAATGTTAATTTTCGATCCGATAAATTATTCATGTGTGTGCGGGAAACAATCACAGAGTAAATCATCACACGATTACACACTAGAGAAATGAATTTATCCTCATTGGATAATGGGAAAATATTATATCGTATCGAAATTAACTGCTGCCAGGAACATTTCCGAAACTCCAAACGATTGAATGACAAAATACCGGTGAGGACAGGAGACGTTTCTTCACATCAGCTTAATTCGATTACACTGTTGTTCCATTTTTTTATGTGAATAGAATGAATCTAGTTTTGTGGTGCCGTATATTTTTACCTATTTTCAATGTTGTAATTTCTGCATGTTATTTACGACGTGCAAACTATTAATTCTGCAGTAGATTACTATTGATTTTTACCAATCGAATTGTGAAGGAGGAAAGGACTTGTCAATTATTCGTGCTTATTTTCTTCTTTATGTAGTTTTCTTTTTTCTGAGTTTTCCAAAAATTACAATTTTCTGCAATAAATTATTGAAACACTTGAAAGAAAAAAATTGTCGTACCTATTTGAAAAATAATTAGGGGCCTCCACTCATTCGTTGCCCCAGGGCCTCCACACCTCTAAATTCGGCCCTGCTCGCATCGTTTAAAAAAATAGTTTATGTAATACGTGCGTGTTAGATGGCGTTTACCGGTGATGTTTTCCGGTCGGTGAGTCGCATATTACTCACTGTGCGCTTTTGCGTGCGGTAAGTAAAGATTTGAGTGAAATAATCATTATTTCACGCAAAACGATGCTACTGCCATCTCACGCACTATTTACATAAAATAGTATGCGATACTAGTGCGGCTGTTCGAGCCTACACGTTCGTACGGGTTAGCACACTCGCTATGCTCGTGCGCCAACTCCACACTCACTCGTAATCTCGAACTTACCGCACTAGTATTGCAATATACTAATACGATACTAGTGCGCGTACGAATCCTCGCACTCGTATTTTGTCACCCTCGCTTCGCTGGGGCGACAAACTACACTCGTGCGAGAATCACGTACTTCGCGCACTTGTATCTAAATAAAGTCTATTAAATTTGATGGCAATCCCTACATTAACCCACTAATTATAATTATAGCAAGGATTGATGCCAAGAGTAAGATGCAGTAAGGAAGTATGGGTAATAGATATAGAAAAGTAGTTAACTCAAGCTTCGCGGGCATGGATGAATATTTTGCACTTTCCGCGATTCAAAGCCAACTGATATCAGGATGCTATAATTAGCTAACTATAGTCAAGAAGGTCATGTAGATGTGCCAGAGTCTTCTGTGTAGTCATTTAGGCTATGCAATACTCTTTATTAGAGTTTTTTTTCTTGTTGAATAACTGAATGACAGAATGAATCGCATTACTCATGCTCTCGAACATTCACTACATGAAGAATTGCGGTACGCAAAAATTCAATCGTAGCATAGATTGTCTTTCGTGATAATGATTTCTCACTAATTATGTCGATATGTTCGCACACGTTGTCAAACAGCGTTGCGGAGTAATAATTGACGAATATAAAACGCGGTGTATGCTACAGTTGATTTTTTTTTCAGCAATTCTACATTTAGTGATGATCGATAACATAATTTTCAACTATAAGTAGAAAAACTGTCATCTTCATAACTCAATTGATCAAAAACGAGTGTCGTATATTGCCTTAACCTGATAATGATAAAACTGAAAGAAAACAAAAAGCTGCGAATAAAAATTTCGGGACAATTCATGGTAATTGTTGACAGTTCAATTGCACTTCATAATAGTTTATAGAGAGTGTATCCAATACTGAGGAATTCAACCACCGCACTGGTTCGTTATATTCCTTAATTCACATATCTTAATTATAGTTACAGCTGAGGGGTTAGTCACTCCGAAAAATTCCGTACAGAGGACTTTGAGATTTCATAGACGTGACGAAGCTGACGAAGCTGACCTCATGGACTGCCAGGGTCCAGGAAGGGGGCGGTCGCTAACCATTCCGTGGCCGCTTGCGCGAACCTGTAAAAACTATAGTAAGGTGTAAGCCAATTGAGTTAAAATAATCCAGCCCAGCTTGTTTCACCAGCATCACGCGCACGACTATAGCTTACCAAGCTGCAAACTGCAGATGCCACGTGCGAATTCACCATGGCAGTAAAGTCATTACAGCCATACGGGCGCGTAAATGGTCACCTGCAAAACGAGCAAGATTCTTACATTTGTATAAAGTGGCGAATGATCTTCTGCCCCGTAGACTCAGAATTAAATAGTTGTTTGTGCCATAGGGGTAGCTGAACAATGCAATGTAATGATAGTGGTGTTAGATCAATGCTATTATCATGGAATATACATAAATGGAGCATTCCACGTCGACCGAGCCTACTTTTCGGACTGACTCGTTTCGATTGTTTTGCAACTGAAGTAGATATGTTTTGGCACGCCGTAAGAGAGAGTTGAACATCAATATTGACATCTCTATACTTGCCAATAAAGAATATCGTGCAGCCCGAAAGAAAATATATTTTTTATGTAAAATCGTTTTCGCAGGCTTGGTTTGAAGGTCAATATTATATTTGTGCGGTAACATAGTGCAAGATAGAAGACACGATGAGAAAATTGCATTCCAACACTTCTTGAAATGACTAAAACATGACCACAGTTCAATTCATCAGTCTTGCCGATCCTTCTGTATTTATAGTAGTGATATTTATTTTTTCCTGTATAGAAATATTCAAGATTCCTGTATAATATCTGATTGTTGTTCCTCGCTTACTACGCTACGCTTGCGCTTGTTCGCTACTCTCGCTCGCAGATTTCATCGTTGAGCACGGAAAATGCGAAGCGCGACTCTTGGGCATCGTATTCTGCGACGAAGACGACCTCAGGTACGAAAACTAAGTAAGTAAATGTTTTGGGATATAAATATAGGTATATGAAATTGACTCCAGAAAATGTCATCCAGGATTTAATTATGATGGGTTTTAGTCGGTCGCTCCGTATGGCATTATACTAATTAACAAATCCATAGTCTTTTGAGTTTTTTATTCGCGTCCTGGTGACCTAAATCCAACAAAAAAAATTTGTTAGGAACGGATAGCAAGATAGAACACTGTAAATGAGTGAATTCACATATTCCCGGTGTGGTTTTGTACCTCAAAATTTTCGACAATTTTTTTCCATCATCAATGGTTGATATCCGTGGAAATGAGGCACAAGCCACTTCAAGACAATTTTTTTTCAGCGAAATTTCATGCAACTTTTGATATTTCACGTTTTTAAGGTTTTTTGGGGAATACTCGAGAAGATAACAGTCTCATAGAAAAATTTCCAATACATTTTCTATCGTAAATTTTCCGCTCGTTTCATTGAAAATATTTTCATGTATCTACCGCAGACAATCGGAAGTTCGAAATACATACGATTGAACCTTCTTCCGCAATTCGAAATTCGATTTTTTTTGCTTCGTTTATCAACTTGAAATATTCCCTTTGACGTGTGAAATTCGCAGATTGGGCACTACATATATGTGGCTGCCAACCACACATAATGTGGTTGCCCAATTTGCAAATTTCACACGTTGAAGGGAATATTTGAAGTTGATGAACGAAGTAAAAAAAATCGAATTTGGAATTGCGGAAGAAGGTTCAATCGTATGTATTTCGAACTTCCGATTGTCTGCGGTACATGAAAATATTTTCAATGAAACGAGCAGAAAATTTACGTTAGAAATTGTATTGGAAATTTTTCTATGAGACTGTTATCTTCTCGAGTATTCCCCAAAAAACCTTAAAAACGTGAAATGTCAAAAGTTGCATGAAATTTCGCTGAAAAAAAATTGTCTTGAAGTGGCTTGTGCCTCATTTCCACGGATATCAACCATTGATGATGGAAAAAAATTGTCGAAAATTTTGAGGTACAAAACCACACCGGGAATATGTGAATTCACTCAAATAAGAGTTAGCGCTTTACTTTACAATAGAGGTTAAAGTGCAGGTAGGTACCGCAAAATTGCAATATTCGTAAAATATGGTTATTAAAATGCATTTTCCGATACCTACCTACTTATGTGTTACACATTTTTAATCAAAATGTCTTCAACCACGACAAAGGCAAATCAACAGCAAATTTATTCCACTGGTGAAAATTTCCACAGTCACACAAGTTGCAGCAAACTAAAAGAATGAATAATAATAAGTAGATATATAACGCGTGCTTCTGAATGATATATCTTACACTGACGCAGGGATTTATCGACAAAAACAATACGCATATGGTACGTGTTTTTGCTATTTATTTTTCGTTGTCCCATATATCCCACTTGAAAGCAGCCGGATTTCAGAGCTTTTTGACCTGATATTTTTTGAATTAATTGATAATTTTTTTACCTGAAATATATAGATATATGCAACAAGGCAGAAATCCGGTTTTCACTATACTTTTCATCATGCCACAAACCCATGTGATTACCGAGATTAATATTAATTGTAAGCATGATCAGAATATGGGTTGACATTCAAAAATTACAAATCGAATTTTTATCTCGTAAAAGCAACCAATTCAATTGAACGAGGCACGGCAATTTTTCATGTTCATCAACTCAATCTAAAATGCCGTGAATTTCAGATTCCTTATCTACCCATTTTCGATATCATTCGGCGAATGGCATTTATAAATTTAAAAAAATTCGATAACCAATATTCTATGATTGAGAAACTTACTAAAGACGACTGTTTTGACCTCGGGAATACGTGGCCTTTCATTTAAACGAATGAAAAAAAAATGACTGCTTTCAGTTAAAGATTAGGAATCGATTTTTTTCCCGTAGTCGGGAACGTTCAAATTAAAACGCCGGCCAGTTGAATTTTCAGTAACATAAAGAGAATAATTGAATTACCTAGGTCGAATTATTTTAGAAATGATCAATTTTCATTCCCCCTTCGTCCTTACAATTAACACTACCAACACCTACGTACAGAAGAGTGTAGGGTGTATATAGTGAAGTACTAATCGACTCCCTACTGGAAAAACATCCTACCCGAGAATTAGCTTGGAAAACATCCGACTCGAAAATTTGCTCCAAAAACATCCTACCCGAGAATTCGCTTCGAAAAGATCCTACCCGAAAATAAGCTCGGAAAACATCTTACCCGAAAACTAGCTCCAAAAACATCATACCCGAGAATAACTTTCAAAAACATCCTATCTCACGTTTTTGAATTTTTGAAGGAAAATTAGGTTGGTAACAGTGCAGTTGCGCGAATAAGTTTGAAAAGTAAAACGATCTTCATTTTCATTCCTATACAGAAATATATTAAGTCGCAACCGAAATATTCCCATAAAGAACTTATATCAATAGATGCAAGTAACCTCTGGGACTCGTGACGTTGATTTGATTTCCCAAATATGATAATACTTCCTGTAAGAGACTTGCGTAAAGACAATTTACGAAATGTTCCATGCCTAAAAATAGACAAATAATCAGAATCTCTAATATTTTTAAAACAGTTCATTTTTTTTTTTCTTTATGACTGACAATAAGGAGAATAATGTAATTCTGGGAATATTTCCATTGCGACTTAATATATTTCTGTATAGAAATGAAAATGAAGATCGTTTTACTTTTCAAACTTATTCGCGCAACACTGTTACCAACCTAATTTTCCTTCAAAAATTTAAAAACGCGAGATAGGATGTTTTTGAAAGTTATTCTCGGGTAGGATGTTTTTGGAGCAAGTTTTCGCGTAGGATGTTTTCCAAGCTTATTCTCGGGTAGGATCTTTTCCAAGCAAATTCTCGGGTAGGATCTTTTTGGAGCAAATTTTCGGGTAGGATGTTTTCGAAGCTAATTCTCGGGTAGGATCTTTTCCAAGCGAATTCTCGTGTAGGATGTTTTTCCACTAGGGGGTCGTAATTTAAGTTATAGTGAGGCAAGGCCATCTTCAGATTTTGAGAACTTGAAAACACATTTTTACCGGTAGAAATTTCTTCAACCTTGAGATTGCGTAATTACACTTCAGTCGTATACCCGCCTGTTGTGCGGTGACGAATATGTTTGAGCCTCCACATATGGATTGCGTAATCCCACAAGAGGAGCACGCGGGAATGGTATGACCTCTGACGTCATTGCTACCATTAGTTGCACAGAAATTAAAACAGACGACTGCAGTACTACTCCGTCGATTAGATTAGTTTCACGTGATTATTATTCATACCTATATTTTTATAGACATTGTTGAAGTCAAGTAAGTTAATCTTCGGTGAAATGATTCTATTCGTCCGCATCGAATGGCATGTGACAACGATGTATACTAGAGTGGGTCAAAAAATTGATTATTTTTTTTTTCAGTTCTGACATAGAAAAATTGGTTGCTAGGCACCTTTAGAAAGTACTCACCAAATATGACCTCTTAATATTGATAGGAAGATCCTCCGCATCAGAGTTTTCCATTTTTACTCCAGTCTCATATAAAAAAACCCAAATCTCATTATTTATCAATTGTTCAGCATATGTCTATAAATATTTTCGTAGGAAATTGAACGCTCTACGAAAAAGCTCTCTTATACTTTTTTCATAAATCTAACCATTCAAAAGATATTCAAGGTCAAAGTTTGAAGAATGTTCAAAGATTTTTTTTTTTATTATTTTGCATCTTCCTGAAAAGTAATCATTGTCAAATGAAAAAGACATACTTTTGTAGGAAATTGAACGCTCTACAAAAAAGGTCTCTTGTGTTTAATCGATTGCTCTAACCGTTTAGAAGATATTCGTATCCGAATTCCAATGCGTAAAAAAATTGATTAAAAAAAAATATATTCTCAAACAAAAAATTAAACATACGTTAAGAACTTTCGTTCTATCGATATGAACTCAAATTTTTATGAATATTTCTAAAATTCATAAATTAAATGGATATATTCGAAATAGTTGTTAAAGAACTATTAAAATCAGTACGCATTGGAATTCGGATACGATATTTAGAATATCTTCTAAACGGTTAGAGCAATCGATTAAACACAACAGACCTTTTTTGTAGAGCGTTCAATTTCCTAGAAAAATATGTCTTGTTCATTTGACAGTCATTACTTTACAGGAGTTACAAAATTAATAAAAAAAAAAAATCTTTGAAAATTCTTCAAACTTTGACCTTGAATCTCTTTTGAATGGTTAGATTCATGAAAAAAGTATAGGAGAGCTTTTTCGAAGAGCGTTCAATTTCCTACGAAAATATGTATAGACATATGCTAAACAATTGATAAATAATGAGACTTGGTTTTTTTTATATGGGACTGGAGTAAAAATGGAATACTCTGATGCGGAGGATCTTCCTATCAATATTAAGAGGTCATATTTGGTGAGTACTTTCTAAAGGTGCCTAGCAACCAATTTTTCTGTGTCAGAACTAAGAAAAAAAATAATCAATTTTTTTGACCCACCCTAATGTATACATATGAAATGAAACGTTATCATTTTCTTTATATGAAACGTTATTATTGTTTTATACTATTTTTACTTCAATTATTTATTTTGAGATTCTGTCTCGGAGCTACTCGAGTAAACTGGTATAGGTTAGCTGATTTATTTTGAATCGACTGATAATTATTTTATTAATTATACTACTGATGATTATTATTATTCATTTTCTGAGACTATGTCCTAGGAAAAAGGAAAATTTCATTAATTGCCACCTCGGAGTAAACTCGTCAGCGTCAACTAATGTTAAATGACTTCTTTTTTGACTCGCCACTGCGAAATATAAGACTCGTTGATATTACTTAATAATAAAGGATTTCGAATCGCAGCCGCGAAGTATTACACTTGTTGGCGTTGACTCGATTAATAAGGAGTTTCCAGTCGCAGCCGCGAAGTATTACACTTGTTGACGTTGACCAGATGAATAAGGAGTTTCCAATCGCAGCCGCGAAGTATTACACTTGTTGGCGTTGACCAGATTAATAAGGAGTTTCCAATTGCAGCCGCGAAGTTTGAACATTTGATAAACTCCTGAAATCACCGTACTTTTACCCCAAATGATTGCGATGGAAAAAGTGAATGTCGCATCGCTAATCGTAATTGCATTCCGAATAAAACACCAATCATGACAGTAACAGGCAATTACAAATTTCCGAGTTTCAAACAGTCGTAACTCGCGATCCGTGAACGACAGGCACTCTCATCACGTGTGGTTGAATTCGCTTTACCGTGAAGTACAGCATTCGTCCCAGGAAAAAAATCGTTTGCCATTTAAGAAAACTACGGCCTTGCTAGTTTCTCGCAAGCAGCACTACCATAGATATAATGTACTAGATTGGACAAGATGGCGGCTGACATTAGTGTCGCGCCATGAATGTAGGCGGCATGGCCATCGAAAATGGCATTTTCGTGGATTTCGCTTCAGTACTCTTTTTTTACCAACAGTATTGCGTCTTGGTAAGAGTTCTGCAGAAATTGATCGATAATCTAGATATTCGATCTGACCTACAGATTTTTAATGATTGCGCATTTCACAATGTTGTTTTATATATTTTGTAGCATAGTAGGAGTTGAGGCATAGATACAGGGTACATTCATGAATTCCTCTGAATGATACATATCATATGGGTCATTCCTTGTGAAGTGGGCTTTTTTTTTCCTGCACCGACCTCCTATATATTTTTCATAATCTGCCAGGTTGTAGCAGAAAAGAAGAGGTCTAGTTTTTTGCTGATAGCTCTAAAACTATGAGGGATAGCGTAAATTTGAAAATAGATTCTCAAAGAAAAAAATTTCAATAGAAAAGTCTTGACTTTCGGAACTCATATCTCAATTATTTATACTTATAATTTAATGTTGAAAGTAGAGCTTCACATATAATTTTTTTTTTTTTTTTCTACAATTTAATATCAATCTATAAATTCAAATGCATTGTGATATTATCTAGACACTTACGAGAGTAAAATTCCGTCCATAAAAAAAAAATTTCGTCGATTTTTCAACAGTTGAACATGTTAATAATAGAAATCCATTTGTTTTGGAGTTTTCGTCTATGTATATGGAAAATCGTGTAATTTTTTAAGGAAAGCTGCTAAAATTATTTCGCTTTGTGGAGACCTTTTGACATAACCTATCAGTTATAAATTATCTAAGCTAACAAAAAACCAAAAAATCAAAAAAAGTGGTTAAAATTTTTTTTTAATCGAATTATATTATTATTAGTGTTTTTATTTAATCAAAAGTATTCAAAAACATTTGTTTTTAATTTTTTGAGCCATTTGTTTGGAAAATTTTGTAAACAAATGGCGTAGAAGTTACATATTTGTAAGAATTTTATCTTTTGTTATTTCATTTGCTAGGGAATATTATGATTTTAAGAACAAAAATTTATTGCTAAAAAAATTTTTTGATGACTAATAATCAATTTCTTTGTTCTCGGGTTGTAAAATGATTTATTAAAAAAAATTTTTCGCTAATCAATCATTTACAATTCTTTACACAAATTAAATGAATGAGCATTTTTGTTAATAATTCAATTGTTTATTGAGTAAGCGATTTGTGACTAACAATCACCGAAAATGTTCAAAAAATTCCTTAGATTTTTAGAACAAAAACAAAAAAAATGACGTATGTCAAAATGTGGAAGAAAATTTTTTCAATTTTTTATAGGATTTTATATTTTGGCACGCTATGGAAGTGAAAGCGGCCACTCAGTTTGTTAAGTTATTAACAGCTTTAACTTTTAAACTATCAGAGATATGGTATAATTAGCATCCAAGCCGATTTTATGGGCCATTAGATGATCTTTGAAATGAATAGTCGACCAAGTTCGTTGCTATTATAGATCGTCAGTTACATGCATTTGTTTATGAAAAATGAAAGCTTTTTTCCTTATATTCAACCTGTAATAGTTTATATCTTGTAAACTATTACAGCAATTGATTTTCAAGACGATTTTATCAAAAGATAAAATATGTTCCAAATTAATATTCAACTAAATCGATATCTATAATAGTTTTAAAAATATATGCATTCATTTAAATTATAGTACTTTTTTTCATGCTTAACGATCTTTTATCTCGATCTTTATCTTTTTTCTCGGCGGATTTCTATTCTCTCAAGTGTCTAGATAATATCATAATTTTCAAAGAATTTTAAATTAATATTTAATGGTATAAAATTTTTTCCTAATTTTTTAGGGTCGATATTGTGGCGGCGTAACAGCGCTGCATTCGCCCAGCGGAGCTTTATTTTCAACATTAAATTATAGGTATAAATAATTAAGATCGAGTTCGTTAATCAAGATAGAGACAGGAGGCGAGACTTTAGCTTCGGAGATTTTTTCCTTTTTCAGAATCTTTTCTCAAATTACATTCTCGTTCTTAAGTTATTTTTCATCTTCGACGAATCACAGCGAAAGGATTTTTGTTCGGTCATGTTTTTAAAATTCCATTAAAGATTACGTTGAATTAGTTTTAGACAGAGGTTTGATGGAGATCTCGACGTCAAACCGTTCAAAACATACAGCCCTCAAGAGTTTGAATTCTCAATTAAATACGTGAAAATTGCGAAATTTCATAATTCGAGCGATTCTTGAGTTGAGGGATCGAAAATTCGCCAGACTCCGTTTCTGTAGATAAGAAACGAATACAAATAATAACATCACAAATAAAACGACAAGGTTCTTCTCCGTAAGGATCGGCGTGGAACATCCCATACATGAGAGTTGAACAATCGAATAGAGAAAACTGATTTTTCGAAAAAGTATAGTGATTCCGCTCCATAAAAATAAAAAAAATGATGAGCCGCCAATTAGTAGAAACCATTGCATTCGTAGGATGTTACAGTGTATGTAAAGTGATGCACAGCCGTAGCATGACGCGAACGTTTCGTAAGTCTGCTTTGACCGACAGAAAATTTGTTTAATTTCAGCCCCCGGGTAAATACCTTTCCGATATCGACAAATGTTCTGTTTTACCATGAATTCTAGGTGGCAGCATCGGATGTCACTATTATTGTGTGACATATTGCCGTATACCACTAAGTTTTTTTAACTTGTCCAATCTAGTACCTTATATCTATGGTACTACTCACAATGAAACTGACATCACCATCACGTGTCCCCCTCGAAACCATAATATTCTCATCTGAACCATTTTTCGATAGCAGTCCTCATTTTCGAGATATTCTAATGGATCATTTAAGTTGGGACACCCTGTATTAGGAGCTAAGCATCTATAAGCCTCAGCAATCAGTCTTATTTATATGCAATAGCACGTACGACAATTATAGTACAATTGGTGAGGTCGTTTGTGAATATAATTATTTCATATTTCTGTCTCGACTGGTTATTGTCGACAAAGTCTCGAACTACCGTGATCAATAAAGTCTCGATTTTTTGTTGCAACTTTTTTTTTCAGTAGTCTAAAATTTATGAAAATGGATCGTTAGCGGGCTGGACCTAATCCCTAGTTACCTGTACCTTAATTCCAGATTCTTCCCTGGAAAGAAATGATAACTTAGCGTGGAATTGCTCTTACGTCGAGGTTATCGGAAATTAAACACGCTTTTAATCAGTAAAATGTTGAGATTCTAAAAAAGACACTATATTTTTACTGAAATTTTTTATTTCTGACCGACTGCGATAGTCTTCGAACAGTTTTCGCTAACAGCTTGAGGGGGGAAGTCTAGTCTAACGTAACAAAGAACATTCAAAAAAATTATTTTATTTACGATTTCTACGATTACTTAAGGAAACCCCTTCATATGTATCAGAAAAGGAATAAATACCATATCATTCATAGTTTTCTCCAAAAAAAATTCCAAAACAATCATTATTTTTCGCTCGGCTAGACTAAACTACCCTCTTAGAGAACTTACCTGTAGCTTTAGTACAAATACCAACCGAAGTAATGAGGTATCGATTTGTTTTCGCTTCAATTTTCAGTCGTCGTAATCTTCGGGCCAGGTAGTCATCATTCATTTTTAGAAACACTCGTCTGCTAGCGGTTTCATAAAATGAGTTCATGCACGATTTATCCTTATCAGTTCGTGTCAACCATTGTTGCTTAGGTAGTCATTATCTATATGAGGCATTCCACCTCAACCTGGGCAGCCGTTAGAGCTCACTATTTTATTTTTGCCGCAAAGCGAGATTTTGCATCAAAGGCACCGTCTAAACCAAACCTCCGGTTAGAACGATCCCGGTTCAGATAACATGGATTACAACGGAGGTAGGATTATTCCGACTAATTATTGAAGAATCATTGCAAAATGGATGAGGTGCATCTAATTGATTCGAGTCGTGAAACTTTTCCGTGAAAAATTTTTAGAATTGTTGAATAAAAAAAAATATCTCACAAATGTAAATCAAGATTCGCGGCAGCGAATCGCGGCCAAGTACCCGTAGGCCGGCGCGGCAGCCCCGAATCATTTACCCAAGGGAGCTCTTGTTCTTGTAAAAAATCTGTCATATCTTTTGAACTACTGATTATTTTGTCACCAAATTTATAGAGGCGTAAGGTCAACCCCACTTGACCGTGCTGGCAAAAGTTGGACGAAATCGATTGAGCAGTTCCTGAGATATTGACTTCTTCCTCTTCTTCCTCCTCCTCCTCCTCCTCCTCCTCCTCCTCCTCCTCAGGTTAGATTCTTTCTGCATACTGAGTCCTATCATATTGTATCTGTTACTGAGACCTGGCTGAATGCCAATATTGCAAGCGACCTTGTAGATGTTAATAATTATTGTTTTTTGCGAAATGATAGAGTTGGCAAGATGGGGGGTGGGGTCGGGGCCTATATTCACAAATCTTTTCAGTCCAAAATCCTTGCCTGTTCTCCCCCGCCGTTTTCTAATGCTCCTGAATTTATGGTTTTGGAGGTTAAATTGATACGTAGCAAGATACTTTTTGTTAGTGTTTACCGGAGACCCAAGGGTCTGTCACTTGACAATCTTCTTAACTCGTTAGTAAATTTAATCCCTAATTATAATAATATTATTGTGGCAGGCGATCTTAACTGTAACATGAACTGCAATAATTTTGAATCAGTTTACTTACGCGACTTAATTTTTAGTCATTCGCTCTTTCTCGTGCCACATGGGAGCACCCACCATACGTCTCACTCTGAGTCCTGGTTGGATGTGATAATTATTGACTCACCGGATAAACTTAAAGCTTATGCTAAATCCTCCGATCCTTTTATCGCAGGTCATGATTTGATCGAACTGGAGTATGAACTACCTTTGGTAACCTACAATAGCTCAATAAAAACATTTCGCGACTTTAGCAATTGTAATCATGAGGCCTTGGACACTACTCTCGCCTCGACTCTCGCGGCAAGTGTGACAAATCCGGCCCCTGGTGTTGAGCAGCAGGCACGGTTACTATGTGGTTCTGTCTTGTCTGCATTGGATAATCATGCGCCTTTAGTTACTCGAGAACGCAAGAGACCTCCTGCGGGATGGCTCTCGCCGAATATTAAGCAGCGCATCAAACTAAGAAACAAGCTATATACCATTGCCAAAAGGTCGGGGTCAGCTGCTGTCTCTGCTCAGTATCATTTTATCATGATGAAATCGCACATACGTGCACGGTGCGTAGTATTGTTTTTTCATTTATGTTTTTTTTTTCACGGACATTACCTGCTTAAAAGTTGGTTTTGCATAAAGAGCAAACTTCTAGCGAAGGTTTGAATTTTCAATTCGACTTCAAGTGGTTCATCATGAATTTTTTAAATATTTTATCTAATCAGACCGAAAGTTTCGTTTGCTTTTTATAATTATTATTAATACATGATTAGTTCGATTAGTACTGCAATTTCCATGAAAAATAAGAACATAAATATTCCGAGAAGACCAAGAAGCGAAGAAGCTTTATTCATAAGCATTTTGAATCTGAATTTTTCATGAACTGTCTAACCGTCACCACTCGCTCATTCACGAGTTTAACGAACAAAGACTATAATTATATTTTTTCTACTGAGCCCTTACAACTATCAAACACAGAAGCATAGTCGGCACGAATTGTTTATCGTGCCATTGCGGTAGTTATGTTATTCTACAAGAAGCGAAATAATTTTCAGGGTTCTAATATTGATGAAATATTTGATAAAAACAATGAGAGAGCACTTGGAGTGAAGCTACAAAATTTACCACTTTGCTCAAATTTTTCTCTTCGTAGAATGTAACCCCCCCCCCAAAAAAAAATGATTAAAAAGAAACCTAGCAGGTACGATATTTCAAAAACGAATGAATGGATCCGGTTCGGATTGTGCGAAATATCGGACACGATACTAGACTACTAGCCAGACCTTCGAAAAATCGTCAATATTGTCACAGAAAGTACGGTTTTGCGCGCATAATTTATGTAGATTTGAACAAATTTTTAAACTATATACTTGATTTGAAAGTTTCAAAATGCGATCAAAGCAGAGTCCTTCATTGCAGAAATTGCGGAAATTCGTATTTGTCAAATATAGGTGTATGTGTCTCATTGGTAATAGTTGTCTATGCATATGTCTGTACGCAGAATTCAGTGTTGTATATCTTGTGAAGTACAAAAAGTAATGAAATACCCGGCAAATACATTGTAAATGTCAAAAATTACCGCCAAGTACAAATGTAGTTTCACCGTCCAAAAACTCGAAATCATCAGTCTTTTTTTCAGCGACAGATCACAAACATCACTTTTTCATATAAAACAGTACAAAAATCTTGTACGTGAAATCAGACAACAAAGCCAAGCACTCCGATGGTTAATTTCCATATTTCGAAGTCTGTTTTTCCAATGTTATTCAATGGCAACCGATGGAAAACCAATAGATCATTCGTTACCTTTGACAAAACAGCAACTTCCTTCAGCAATATTTCCCGTCGCCGATATGCTGTTTTGTCAAAGGTAACGAATGATCTATTGGTTTCCCATCGATTGCCATTGAATAACATTGGAAAAACAGACTTTGAAATATGGAAATTAACCATGGGAGTGCTTGGCTTTGTTGTCTGATTTCACGTACAAGGTTTTTGTACTGTTTTATATGAAAAAGTGATGTTTGTGATCTGTCACTGAAAAAGAGACTGATGATTTCGAGTTTTTGGACGGTGAAACTATTTTTGTACTTGGCGGTAATTTTTGACATTTACTATGTTTTTGACGGGTATCCCTGTTTACTACGGCAAAATTGCATTTATACTTCTAAAATAGCGATATCTTCGAAGACGCCGTTTTTTTCCTGAACCAAAAATCTGCTTGGACATACCTTTGACCCAAGTACATGTAACCTGTAAATTTCGATGAAAACAAATCAATAGGTAAAAATTCAGGAATATCTGCAATTTACCGTCACTTCATTTATTTTATTCATTAAATTTATCGTGAATGGCAAATATATGTATATTAGTAACTTTTTACCTATTTGTTCGTTTACGACGAATCTTACAGGTTACATGTAGTTGCGTAAAAAGTATATCAGCAGATTTTTGTACCTGTAAAAAAAATGGCGTCTAATTCGCAGATATTGTCATTTTCGACTTCAAATGTAATTTTGCTATAGGGTCAAAACGCCAAATACTGAACGATCTTGTACCTGGGGGTAAGCGGTCAGAATCACCATTGAAACAGGTGATACACTGAAAAAAATTTATCGTTAGGTCTACTATAAAACAACTATAAAATATAGTGCTCTCACGGTCCTGGCATATTTTTTTGTTATAGTAACTACAAAAAATGTAGTAACTCCAACTATTATTTATGCTCAGTGGTACTACATTGCCAACAATAATCATATGGTTATTTTGAATATACACGAATCAACTATAAACTTTTGTTAGCCCAACTTATTTGCTGTGACTGTCAAGACTCCTCATTAGGTTTACAACAGCATTTGAATGTAACTGTCACTATCATGTTCGGTAGTGTGGTAATCACATGCAATGGTGAGTCTGATGATGGTATATCGCTTTATCGACTAGCGTACTAGAGTAATAATGACAAATCATGACAATGAGTTTGATAATAGTCCATAGTTGATACAAGCCTCTGTGTGGTCATAGTATCAACTTGCAAGGATGAGTCTGATCATGGTGCATAGCTTTATCGACTAGCGAACAAGAGTAATACTGACAATTCGCAACGATGAGTTTGATAATAGTGCATAGTTAATGCAAGCCTCTGCAGTAGTCATAGCATCAACTTGCAAGGGTGAGTCTGATCATGGTGCATAGCTTGATCGACTAGCGGACAAGAGTAATGCTGACAATTCGCAACGATGAGTTTGATAATAGTGCATAGTTGATACAAATCTCTGTTAGTAGTCATAGTAACAACTTGCACTAGTGAGTCTGATTATGGTATGTAGCTATTTCGACCAATGAACTGAAGTAGTACTGATAATTCGAAAAGGTCGGTTCAATTATATCACATGACTGTTGCAACATTCTTCTAACGGTGTAGTAACAATTAGAAAAAGTAAGTTTGATCGTCGGGCATAGCTATTTTGACTAGCGTATAGAAGTAATACTGACAATTCGGAAATGTCAGTTTAATATGGAGCATAGTTGTCTAACTTATATCAGATTAGTCTCGGGAATTATGCAAGCATGCATAAATGAGGATTCAGTTAGCTTACAAGGATTCACATTGGGTTGGATTAAGGATACACATATGCAGTTGATAAGTAAACTCTGTATTTTCAAACAAAATATATACTATAATAAAGCATACATATGTATAATACTATTGAACTCAGTTCTTCATGCACTGGCTTTGAGCAGCTGCTGTTAGTGAACCGGAAAATATGCAATAAAAAATAATAACAAAGCTAACTTTATAAACTATACTATATCAAATGCAGAAATTGCAATGATATACTCTCAAATAACTATCCGTTAAATGAGGCGACTCAAGACAGTTGTACTTTTCACACAATAATATTAATAGCAACTTTAAACAGCTGCTGTTCGAACCTTACATAATATGTATTATGTAATAAAAAATTATAATGGAGTTGACTAGATAAACTATACTATCAAATGCAAAAATCGCAACGAATAATCTCAAATAACCATCCGTTAAATGAGAACGTCTCAAGACGTTTTTACTTTTCACACAATAATATTAATAGCGACTTCAAACAGCTGCTGTTCAAAGCTTACACATGTAATAAAAAAATTATAACGGAGTCAACTTTATAAACGATACATCAAATGCAGAATTTGCAACGAATACTCTCAAATAACCATCCGTTAAATGAGAACGTCTCAAGACGTTTTTACTTTTCACACAATAATATTAATAGCGACTTTAAACAGCTGCTGTTCAAAGCTTACACATGTAATAAAAAAATTATAACGGAGTCAACTTTATAAACGATACATCGAATGCAGAATTTGCAACGAATACTCTCAAATAACCATCCGTTAAATGAGAACGTCTCAAGACGTTTTTACTTTTCACACAATAATATTAATAGCGACTTTAAACAGCTGCTGTTCAAAGCTTACACATGTAATAAAAAAATTATAACGGAGTCAACTTTATAAACGATACATCGAATGCAGAATTTGCAACGAATACTCTCAAATAACCATCCGTTAAATGAGAACGTCTCAAGACGTTTTTACTTTTCACACAAAAATATTAATAACGTCTTTAAACAGCTGCTGTTCAAACCTTACACATGTAATAAAAAAATTATAACGGAGTCAACTTTATGAACGATACATCAAATGCAGAATTTGCAACAAATACTCTCAAATAACCATCCGTTAAATGAGAACGTCTCAAGACGTTTTTACTTTTTACACAATAATATTAATAGTGACTTTAAATAGCTTCTGTTTAACCCTTAAACATGTAACAAAAAATTATAACGCAGTTGACTTTATTAACTATACTATCAAATAACCATCCGTTAGGTGAGGCGTCTCAAGACGTTTTTATTTTTCACACAAAAATATTAATAGCGACTTTAAACAGCTGCTGTTCAAACCTTACATAATATGTATTATGTAATAAAAAATTATAATGGAGTTGACTAGATAAACTATACTATCAAATGCAAAAATCGCAACGAATAATCTCAAATAACCATCCGTTAAATGAGAACGTCTCAAGACGTTTTTACTTTTCACACAATAATATTAATAGCGACTTTAAACAGCTGCTGTTCAAAGCTTACACATGTAATAAAAAAATTATAACGGAGTCAACTTTATAAACGATACATCAAATGCAGAATTTGCAACGAATACTCTCAAATAACCATCCGCTAAATGAGAACGTCTCAAGACGTTTTTACTTTTCACACAATAATATTAATAGCGACTTTAAACAGCTGCTGTTCAAAGCTTACACATGTAATAAAAAAATTATAACGGAGTCAACTTTATAAACGATACATCGAATGCAGAATTTGCAACGAATACTCTCAAATAACCATCCGTTAAATGAGACAGTCTCAAGACGTTTGTACTTTTTACACAATAAGAATAAAATTCAGTTCGTCACACAGAGTGACTTTAAACAGCTGTTGCTGATAAATCGTCATATATAATATATCTCAATAAATATATGGAAAACTTAACAGGTACTTAGCAGTGATTCAGTAATAGCTTATCAATGGGGATATCTACAAATGCAGCCGAAGCTGATGGCTAGAGTTAGTAACTAGAACTACAAGGCTTGGGGCGAGTACAGGGTGCCGGGACCTTGGGTTTTGAAAATGAGTAAGAAGATCATTACTGATTTTGAAGACCCAGGGCCTTCCGGTTTCTAACTCTGGCTACCAGCAGCAGCGACATAAGTTTTGATAATCTAAACATTAATGACGTTGAATCTTATGGAGCGTGGAATCTAAAACAGATTTATAGAGAATTCTCTGGTTCATATCGCATATTAGATTTGCACTAATGATTCGTTTTGTAATGACATATTAAAGTTTAAAGTCTTATCCATGAACAAAATTATACTGATAAATCACTGGATATGTATATACCATCAGATTTCCGGATCACTGTTTAAATACCAAATAATAAAAAATCATAACGGAGTTAACTTTATAAACTATACTATCAAATGCAGAATTCGCAACGAATACTCTCGAAGAACCATCCGTTAAATGAGACAGTCTCAAGACGTTTGTACTTTTTACACAATAAGAATAAAATTCAGTTCGTCACACAGAGTGACTTTAAACAGCTGTTGCTGATAAATCGTCATATATAATATATCTCAATAAATATATGGAAAACTTAACCGGTACTTAGCAGTGATTCAGTAATAGCTTATCAATGGGGATATCTACAAATGCAGCCGAAGCTGATGGCTAGAGTTAGTAACTAGAACTACAAGGCTTGGGGCGAGTACAGGGTGCCGGGACCTTGGGTTTTGAAAATGAGTAAGAAGATCATTACTGATTTTGAAGACCCAGGGCCTTCCGGTTTCTAACTCTGGCTACCAGCAGCAGCGACATAAGTTTTGATAATCTAAACATTAATGACGTTGAATCTTATGGAGCGTGGAATCTGCAAACAGATTTATAGAGAATTCTCTGGTTCATATCGCATATTAGATTTGCACTAATGATTCGTTTTGTAATGACATATTAAAGTTTAAAGTCTTATCCATGAACAAAATTATACTGATAAATCATTGGATATGTATATACCATCAGATTTCCGGATCACTGTTTGAATACCAAATAACTTTTTGTGTGAGTGAAGTGCTAAGAACCTGAAGGTGTCAGTGTTTTCTACCCTAAAAGCTTGTAAATGTTCATTTAGAAATTGCGTCGAAAACAGACGTACAATGAGTGCAAAATTGTCTAGACTAGGCTGCAAGCTTGCAGTATTCGTTTGGTTGCAGTAAATCTGTTCGACGGTGGCAAATACCGGCAATATTTCTACATTAATCAGCAATACGATTCCAGCTTTATAAGTATAGTTTTGTACATGGAGACTTTTCACAGGCGTGAATACAGAGAACTTGACAGGTAAATTCTCAACGTTAGTGTATTGTAAATGTTTTGTAGAAACGTGCATTGGCTTGAAAGTAATTTTTCTAAAAAACGGATCACCTTGTAAAAGAATATTAGCAAACTGCAGTTGATTTTTAATCGCAACTGTACGGCATATATTTTTGCGACAAATAGAAATGTTGGCAGCACCTTTCAGTGGTCTATGATTTCCTTCAAAACGCATGCACCACAAATGTCGAATAGGTCCGAATTTACTCATGACACGAGGATAATGGAGCAAGAAATGGTGTTTTGGTTTCAAAGTATTACCAAATAATGTTATATAGAGGCGGTGATGTTCTTCTATTAAATTTGCTAGTAAATCGACGGTGGCAGAACATACCGACATTTGTAATGTTACATATAAGGTTCTTCTTAGCAGCTGGAATAATTGCCAGTATTCATCATCGTCGGGAACGAAGTCACCGATCATTAAGCCAATACACGATATCAAACATTTAACTT
The DNA here is from genome assembly GCA_949628255.1 of Macrophya alboannulata. Classification (NCBI taxonomy): domain Eukaryota; kingdom Metazoa; phylum Arthropoda; class Insecta; order Hymenoptera; family Tenthredinidae; genus Macrophya; species Macrophya alboannulata. The sequence goes on along the minus strand of OX451206.1, from coordinate 35,847,644 downwards.
CAGCAGCAGACATTTTCAGAGTACCACTATTTAGGTTTTCCATCGATATCAATGGAGGCTGATTAACTTTTGATCCGTAATTAAAGTATTTGATTTTGTGATTCAATACTGAAAGCGTGAAATATTTTTTTTTACATATGAAATGTTTAAGAATACGAGCTAATTCGCGTTTACAAATGCCCTCTAGCTCATCATGCATTGCATCAACTGCAGAATTTTCTGTACAGTGAAAGTTATTCAAGTTATTCCAGATGCACGGCTCTTTGATACCAGTTAGAGATAAGTCATTCAATGCCAGGTCAGAATTATAATTGCTAATTGTTCTTAGAAGAGATTTGTCTTCAACACACATTTGCTGCGTCATTGCTTTATTAGCTTTACAAAATCTGCAGAAAAATCGCGAGTTAAAACCCTGTGCATATCCGAGAGCACTATTAAGCCCTAAATTATCGCCAGTCATTGCAAATACTTGGAAATAGACAGTGAATTTCTTACCATTCACATTTATATCAACGCCATTTGTTGAAAGCAAGTTAAGATCATGTATCACGTGTTTATAAATGCTGTTTTTATCAAATGACTTAATATCATCAGCATGGCAAAGTTGTATCAAAAATATATTTGTCAATTTAGCTGAATGTTCTGATGGCAAACATGCAATGGTGCAATACAGACCGGAAAGTTTATAAATTCCAGCGTGAGAACCGAGAGGATTTGCAGTTTCAAATTCATCCTCATACAAGAGCAATGGCAAAATGATTTTGTGTGGACATATGAATTTTGATTTCCAGAATTCTGTTTGAATTATGTTCTGGACAATATGGCTATCAGTGTTAATTAAATTATTGTAATGATCACGAATTGTGTTAAATACATTTGGAATTTCCAGAAATACTCTAAGTGTTTCAGCTATAGGAATGTATTGAGCAGTTGCCTTTTTATTTTGCAAGACGCCAGATTGACTACGGACTTCAATATACCCTAAAGTAATTTCTCGAGGTTCGATATACACACCTTTCGATTTGAGTATGGACATTCGTTTGTGCTCCGTACTTACAGGAATCATTGAGTTTTGTATTTCATCAAAACATTTACTCGCGATTTCTTTTAGAGAAGGCTCTTGTATAAAACTTATTATGAGATTTTTCAATCCGTCGATGTAACTGTTATTTAGGAATTCGTGGAAGTATGTTACAACACGTGTCACTTGAAGACGTGACATACTAGGATCACCAGATAGGTTTGTTATAATTGATAATATAGAAGTTAAATGTATACCATGATCGTTAAGTATTGGATAAATTTGCTGAGAATCTATGTTTGAGTTAGTAGAGGAAGCGTTTAGAAATGAATTTGACACAAGAGCTTCCTCAAGATCTGTAAAATCTGGAACCAATTGATTCGGTTCATGAACAGTTTGAATACATTCGACGTATTTAGTATCATGTGTTGTAACATGACGACGAAAAGAGCGTATGCTAGAAAATGTACGCAGACAAGCTGATTGTGTACACTTATATATATTAGTGATATTCTGATAACGATGTACGAACTTAACGTGTAAAATCATGTCCTTGACTGGAATCTTACTGCCGCAGATACTACACGCTACGAGCATGATGTATCCTATTCTAATGCACGGGTTGATAAGCCGCGATTCCTGCAGATTTTGACATTCATTCTATTTCAAGTGATTTTTCAACTGCTACGATCCAAAAGTTTCAACGTCATTAAAATTTTTGTTACTTTTAATCTGTAAAATATACAGTTGTATCGCCTGACTTTCGAACTTTGAGTACAGTACTCATTTGGACATGATATCACTCCATAAAATTTCAACGTTGTTGTAATTTTTGTTACTTTTGATACCATACACATACTTTTCTATGAATGTCCACAGTTGTAATGATTGACTATTGTATTTCGCGTCAAGTGCATAATGTATTTTAAAGCACATATCAACCGCTGATAAAAGAGTGCTGGCAGTGTACTTAACTTCGTTGACAACTACGTATATGGCATCAAAGTTGGCCAGTGGTCCAACAGCAACAACGAGTGGCTGAAGCGTCATATCATACAGAGATAACTGCTTCTTGATCCTTTCAAATTCTTGTTCGAAGTCAATCATTGCCTGCAATGATAGTACGGTGATTAGGATCAATAGTATTATAAAGCTGACGAAACATTTTTGATGAACTTTGGTCAATATAGAAAAAGTTCTGAGCAGACTCCATTTTAGCATTTAATAGAGTATTGCAATGGAATTAGTGAGCACTCCAATAAGACAACAATATTGGAAATTTCATAAATCAACATAGAATTTGATGCTATATTTTCAGTAGAAGTATAAGTTGAATATATGTGATCGGAGCTCAATTTATGAACCTGTCAGTCATCGATTTTCATGATGAATTGTAATAACTCACATTAACGTGTAAGATGAATCCATAACCTTGCTCAAGTGCAGATGGCTTCCACTTTTTTTTGTTGCCAGTTTTCACATTCGATGGTGCTAGTAAGTGTGTCAGAGACAATAACGCTGCTGTTTCAGATAGTAGGTCTCCTAAAAACCGTAATATGAAATGAAGTTTCTAAACTTCCATGAAATGATACGTATGATGAAAAAAATGGGATACATTATCCACTAAGTTATATGTAATGTTAGAGTTGTGACCAATACTTGTTTAATATCTGAAGCAAACTTGTTAATTATTGATACGTACCAATTTTAAATGGAAGTCGTATTTTTCTTTCGTCAACAACACGTAAGATTTCAGGAGCGATATCAGGCCAACGTTTCATCAATAGAGTTGGATCACATATTTGAGATTTTCCAAAATCCTGGACTAGCTGAAATAGCGAGGATACAATGAATCTATAGGGATTTGTTTGGGGAAACGTTTTGCTGAAGCTTCTTGACTAATTTTATTGAGACTAAATATTTGAGTGATGCTACTCCACGTTACTTCTTGCAACTTAATGTCACTTGACCGTAGATATTTCATTGTGTCATATAATATGTATCAGAGTGTGCATATATCTTTTGAAACCATACAAAATCTTTTGGAATCAGGTGTTCACGAAAATTAACGAGTAAAATGAAAGTAAATCGAAAGACGTAAAACCGATGAAAAGTTATAGTTGATTGAATGATGTGTACAATTACCAATGAAGATCCTATTGGTGTGGCTAGTATGGGAAATTTCTTGTAGTACTCGGTGATACTGAATTTGTCAGCTATACGAAAATCGTAGGTCTTTTCCCATAATTTTTTCAAGGTAGTTTCGTCGTCTGGGCTGATAGTATTTAGATCCATATAATATTGGTCTTTTTGTTCCAAAAGATCTTCAGAAAGAGGCTGTTCTGCAATGGTATCTTCTTTGCAAAGAAGATTTTTTTTCTTTATATATCGATTGATATTGCAGTACCGATGCCAGAGTTTTCTACCTGACAGCCTCCCATCAGACCCCGAAATGTATGGTACATAATAGATTCCTTTTTCTTCTCTTTTAAATATGGCAACAATCTCGTCAGCCCAGAACTCGAATACCTTTCGTGTTATTCTGTCGATGCACAAGATAATAGGTTTTAAAAAATAGTTTTAACAAATGCACACAATTCTTCTCAGGATATGGAAAATGTTGGATCTGCCGTATTATCCATATACTTCATACAAATCAGATTTTCAGGCTTACAACGATTATACTACAACGTGACAAACAGAATTTCAGTTGAACTTACGTTAAATTCTGCTGTAACAGATGATCGACTATGGCATCTGTCAAGTATTTTCGGTCTAGCGTAGAGAGTCGAGTTTGTTTTAATAATGGTTTCAATAGTGGAGAGTTTTTCATTAGCAGTCTCAGTTTCTTAAAAATTAAATAGAACAATTTATGTAAGTTTATTGAAAATAATTTATATTGGAGTAATTAAATTGCAAGAGCAAACAAATTTTACTGAAAAAGATTCATAAGTTCCATGGTAATCAAAGAGTAGATAAAACTTATAAGTCATGGCTATCATCATCACGAAGGCTCGATAAAATGGGAAAATTAAGATGTGCTGTAGAATTAGATATCAAATCATATTATCAATAATGTACCTGTCCTGCGAGACTCTGCGTACTTGCAGAACTGTCACAATCGGAAATTTCAGTGTTTGAACAGGGTAACTCACTCACTGTAGTATTCGTAGATGCGTTGCTAACAGTGTCAGATAATAACTCGTCATTCAAATTTGTGCCAAGACAAGTGAAATCATTGGGCTGTTAATGATAACAATGGATATTAAATAACGTTAGATTACTTACAGGACTGTAGTCACAATATAGCTATGCAGTAATAGTGGCTTAACAGCAAATGTTGACGAAACTCATTATTGATTTTATTTATTTTAACTCAATAGTTGTTTTTTCGAAAAATTGAATGTTAAATGTAGATATTTGCTTATTTGAACAGTAGCATACTCCGTGAATTTACAAACATAGAACATATTAGCCTGTTAGCCAGAATGAACAAAAAAAATTAGCAAAATACACAGAACATCTCAGCGGTACTAATATTTTTGATGATTAATTGTTTGCACCATTTTGTGTATTAGAAAAATATGGTTTACCTCTTCAGACAGTTTCCGAAGCGATAGGCGATGTTGATCTCGGCAAGATAAAAAGCGTGCTCTTGGCCCTACTTTAGGGATCAGTTTTTCCAGATCCTGCATTGCTATTAAGAACATTGACTGTTCATCAATTTCTTCATCTGTAGCAAAAGCAAAATTTTTACAAGAAACTGAGCAGAGCTGAAGGTACATTACAAAATAAATTTTACGTTACAGTGAAACGGTTGAGTGGAACTATCTGTGACAAAGGGGTGATGGCATTGCCAGGGTGTGACATAACTTTTGATTTGAGGTTTATAAAATTCAGATAATAGTACAAGACTACACAAACATACATGCTACTGGTCAAATGAGTAAAAATAAGCTGATACACAAATCAAAACTGGTTTTACATTATGATGCCGTACTAGAGCTATTTTACTAAATTGAAAATTCATTTTACGTGAAGGATATGTATTGAAACGAATTTTCCTTCGCTTTGATTTGGATAAACGAAGAGCGGATGATCAAAACAGATGGAAAATAAAAATAAAATTTTTGTTTGCAATTATTCTGGATTGTTGGGTCATCTTCTGTTCAATTATCCAAATCAAAATGATTTCTCAGAGAAAAATTTGTCCTGATGAATATTTTTCATGTAGCAGAATTCTTCAATTCGATGGAAGAGCATGAGTATGGCATCATCATATGACAAAATCCCAAGTATCAATGTGACTACATTTAAGAACGGTTCCGGCACAATAACTCTAAAATCTTCAATTGATGTTGGGCCATAAACGTTTTCTCTGATTTTACGTACGGCGTACGTTCATTGAACCCACGATTTTGACACTAGTACCTTATATGTATAATTAAACCAAGCTTGAATGACTATCAAAGCACTGCTGTTTTTTGACAAGAAGTTAGGTTTAAAGGAAAGAACATTTTTTTTTCAGAGTATATACTGCATATGTAATGTGATTAAAAAAAAAACTTGATATTTTTTCCATTACGTGAAAAATAGTTATAGATGGTGAAATGGTACTTTTCGAAACGCGGTGTGAGAAGTTTGACTTCTCATGTGTATAGAGAGCGTTTGAGAAACACTCGATTCACGCACACTTACTGAGCGTACGTAAAGCAATTTGCTTCTCGCACGCCGTGCGTAACTAAAGCACTTGGCTTCACGCACAGCGATTGAGAAGCAAATTGCTTAACGCACGCTCAGTAAGAGTACCCGAATCGGGTGTTTGTCAAACGCTCTCTATATATGCATGAAAAGTCGAACTTCTCACGACTCGGTTCGAAAAATAGTATGTGCAACACGTGCAAAGCAGGTGATATTTAACTCGTGTGATTGCTGCCCTTGCTTCGCTCAGGTGACAAAATTCACACTCGTCGAAAATCACCTGCTTTACTCACTTGTCACACAATGTACTATTTCGATACAAGTGCGGAAGTGTTGATTCTCAGATGAGTGTAAAGTTTTTCACCTCAGCGAAGCAAGGGTGACAATTGCACAGGTCAAGCATCATCTCTCGTACTTGTATCGAAAAATACTATTCCCCAAATATAAGCTTCATAGATTATTTTGAAAGGGAGCCTGAGTCATTTTCAGTTTATTATATTATTATTAAATAATACTAACTATAAGTTCTTATATTATTACATGTTAATATTTAGTTATTTTTTACGAGTTTTTTTTAATTGAAGTTGCATGAACAAAAATAATAAATAAATTTTCTCTATTCTTTTGTTAGATTTATATTATAAAATAGATATTTTTCAACACATTTTACAATGAATCTTTTTATTGAGAACGCGAGAAACCACGATATCAAGCCAAAAATTAAGAAAATAAGCTCGAGATCGCCCAAGCCTGCGCTTAAGATTAATCTACAGAGGTTATATTTGGGGAAATATTTTCTCGTCATATAAAAATCCTCTGTCAGCAATCTAGGTCTTTTACGGCAGAGTCGGAATTTCAGTTTTACTCTAATGCCGACTCTTATAAACAACTAAAACAAGAATCAGACAAATACAATGGTAGAAATAGGTTCTTCAAGCCTTCGAGAGTATACGTGAATTTTTTAATATATCTATTTTATACTGCTTTTACAGCTTAAAAAACCTTGACAGACCCACTTTGCTGACGGAGGGTTAACATATTTCACATTAATGGACCAAATGAAATATAAATATATATGTGTGTGTGTGTGTGTGTGTGTGTGTGTGTGTGTGTGTGTGTATATATATATATATATATATATATATATATATATATATATATATATATATATATATATATATATATATATATATATATATATATATGATTTTTTTTTTTTTGGTGCAATAAAATATTTTAGATGCAATTAAAGTTATTTCACTACCGAAGAAATAAAAAAGTTCTTGTAAAAAATGCCAGCGACCCGACATGGCCGCCACGTTTTGTGATGAAGACAATTAGTTTTAGGTATGATTAACTCTATGGAAAAGAATCGTACTTACCCTTAAATATTGGGATAAACTCTTCAAGTTTCCATGCCCGAAGTAAATCGTCCATTATTGGTGTCTGTATAATATCAGATGCCTGTATCTGCAGCAGATTTCGAGATGAAATCGGACATGAGGTTAAGACCTCGTGTGCACACCTTCGCGATTTGCCGGAACGGAAACACAACTCGCAAATGAGCTAAGGCGGAAGTCGCGGAAGTGACGCACTAAGTATGGCGCGGAAATGCGGACCCGCGGGGCATCATACTAGGTCACGTGATGCGTAGTCGAGCAAACAAATGGCACAGCGCAGGTTTCGCAAGGATTCAGCGGAAATGAGCATCAAAATTAAACTTCTACGCAAGTCGCGGAAGTGACGCACTAGACAAAGCCGAAAATATCAGGCCCGCCAAGCATAATGAGACGTCACGTGATGTGCAGATGAGCAAAAAATCTGCACAGCGCAGCGTTGCACATGGCTTACCGGAAATGGGTTGAATCTGATCATGGATTATTATTTCACTATTCATCTATTTATTACAGGTATCCTATAAATACCAGCGAACTGAGTTCAGTTATTCGTTGTGGAAATAGGGATATTTGTATTTTTTTGCTACAATGTATGCACGGACTGGTGGCATCGCACGTACGCCCGCAGAATTCTGCAAAGTCAGAGACGACCGTACTACGAACGACGTACGGCACGACCCCGACACGGTGTAGCGTGATCAACCTTTAAACGGCGTTCAATTTTTTCTGTATAATTTGGAGACAGGCTGAACTTAGTTTAAACTTCGATTAACGTTGAAAGAATCGGGCCTTAGTCTACGGCTATACTCAGCATCGAATCGCAAATTGCAATCCCCCGATCATGATGGCTTGATCAGCATGTTTGCGACCGAGAAGGCAAGACATGTGACAATCTACACTAAAAATGCTTCCTTCGTTCTGCGTTCTAGGCCAGGGAAAAAACCGAAAGGTAGTACTTTTCAGGTATGAATCCGGAAACTTGATCTAAGGGTAATTCGATGACGCTGAATCGAATGGTGATAATAATTTTGCAATCAACCCCCGGGATCATTATAAAAAAAAGGGTTAAATCGTTTAATTCGGAACCTAATAATTTTATCAAAAAATCTTTCAAACAAAAGTTGTTGGGAATAAAAAAAACGTGAAAAAATATCCTACGTTCATCTTCGTATCTTCGAAAAATAAGGGAGAAAAAGATTTATGCGACGGGAGCTAGCCCCCCAGATAAAATCCAAGAAAGCTAGCGCCATAATCGTCGTTTTACGGTGCTTCACGACACGTTTCCAGTATACATATCGAGAGATTACTGAGGAAATTAACACTGTTACAGCCAACTCGACAGACTCCAAGTTTGTCGTCTGTTTATTGCAGGCTGGCCATCCGCTATTTTTTTTTCCTCTATTTCATTGGACATTACCGGCACACTGACGGCCAGCCGGCGTTAAACAGACGAAAAACGTGGAGTGTGCCGAGCTGGTTGTGACTGAGTGTTAACTTTCACGGTAATCGGAGGTAATTGGAGTTCCATATGAAAAGGTAACACACCTATTCTTCGTAATCAGGACGACTATTACCCTAGTTGACCGGAATTAATATTCGTTCGCGTTACTATTTCACGTAGGTTTTCCCGACTATAAGATGTAACGTCGACGTTCCGTATGAAAAGGTAACACACCTATTCTTCGTAATCAGGACGACTATTACCCTAGTTGACCGGAATTAATATTCGTTCGCGTTACTATTTCACGTAGGTTCTCCCGACTATGAAGTATAACGTTGACGTTCTGTGCGGTAATTATCGTAGACGTAACTATATGTATAGATCCAGGATTCTATGTGTTGCGGCAACTTTGCAATATTTGTATGACAGTCACAACATATGTTAGGTCCAACGCTATGTAATATGTCAGGCCAGCGATAAACTCATAGTCTTCGCTATCAGAGACGATTATAGTTCTTTTAACTACTTTATTTCTACGATACTGTTAACGTTGAAACAATCATACAATTTCCCAGTTTTATAGTGAGCAAAACTATATTTTTTATTTCCTCCGACTATGGACGCTTCAACTATATACGTTATAGTTCGTTTTAGCATAGCATTTTTTTCAGTGTAGGATATAGATTAGATGATAGTTCGCAAAAAATTCAAGAGATGACACTGTCGTATAGTTATATATGAGTCATTCCAGGTGAAATGAGCCACCTTCAGACCTCAACACATCCGATTTTTTTCTCCATCCAATATTTCGTTACATTAGACGACAGTAGCATCCCGGATTTTATTTTTTAATTTTTCCAGGCGCCCGTTCTAAAGTTATGATTTACCAAAATCTGGCAATACACAAAATCGACAAAAATTTTGACTGATGATATCTCGGAATTGAAATGTCGTAATCAAAAAAGAGAGTAGTCGACGAATTCGTCTTGAATCCGACTTTTCGAAAATTTATTCTGATATTTTCCAGAAAAGTTTTGGTCATGAAAAATTGACCTGAAAAATGAAAACCGAAATTCCGTCGAATATATCATTATTTTCAATTTTTAGATGTTTTTTTTCGTATTCTACACATTTTTTTACATCAAAAATCATTTCCGTCCGGATGGAAAAATTCATTTTCCAGTAACCAGAAAAATAAAGAACAAACAATAAACTTTTCTTTTTCCGTTTTTTTTTTATCTATGTGCTAGCTCACACGCGCGCTTCGCGCGCGTCTGTCTTCGGTTTTTCTGTTCTAATTAATGTTTCTAAGGTATTTTCTGAATAAAAAAAGAAAATAATAATTTTTGTGTAAAATAATTCGAATTAACAATTTGATAACTGATTTAAAAATTGAATTTTATAAAAAGTATCCGATATATTTACAATGAAGGTACTTTTTCATATAGTTTTCATAAAACTTACTTCGGAAGCCTTGCAGTGCATACAGAAGTGTATTTGTCGGCGCGACTACTATAAGAATACCCTGATAGCGTTATACATAGTGTTTCACAGTTTTCTCAGTGTGATTATTATTTTTATTTCCTGTTATAAAATTAATTGAAATGATATTTTTTATAGTATATTTATTACAGTGCTACTACATTACATTTTTTTTCAATAAACTGTTTTTGAATAATCAATTTGATAATCATTATAATAATATTTTGTAATATATAACCTTTTTTTTCATAACGCATGTATTGTCAAACAATAATCAACGATCAGTAAACGATGATGTAAATTTTGGCTGCAATTTTAATATGTTACATATGTAGGGGAGGGGCGGGCAAAATGGAGCCGGGTGGTGGGCAAAACGGGGTACTGCAAAAATTTGTTACATTTTTTTTTCCATAATGGTTCGAAACCGTCATTTAAATGTTTTCAGAACATTCTTTTCAAATTTTTTTCCCGTGAATTTTTTTTAATAAATTATTTTGAAATTAAAATTATTCATTTTATCATTATAAAATTTTTCTGTCAAAATATAAGTAAAACAAGGAGATTCTGTATATTTGAGTTCACTAAAATTTCGTATTTCCTTAGCGATCCTGTTTTGCTCGCCCCTCCCCTATATTTAAATATAAAATTCACAAAATTTTGGATTTTCTGATAGTTTATTTAAACTGCAGCATCTTTTTCGGGTCGATCGTTTACTCTATTTAGTTCTCAATCTTTTTTTTTGTAATTCTTCATTCTCTGTTTCCTCGACTATTTTTTCAATCGATTTGTAACCCCTCAGTAGTTCTTTTAATGTTAGTCGCTTGTTGTCTATTTTCTTTATGTCAGCCATTGACCGTGTTAATATACAGACTGTCCCATCCCAAGTGTCGAGAATGGGAGGAGCTTAGTTGACGCTGAGCCACGCCCTGTCAGCCAATCAACATCTACGAAAATTCCGAGAACGAAAATACAGGATACAATCTCTTATTGTGAGAATAAAATGTCAACAACGACTGAATTAGGTCGATAACAATTAATTCACTACGACGTTTTGAATCAATGGCTTGTTATCACACCAAACGTTACGTTGAAACGTGATTAGAAAGACGGGGGGGGGGGGATTTTATTTTCTGCCGCTCAGGTGAAACTGCCTAAGACATTCATTGCAACTCACTGTTCCGTACGTATCAGTTCGCAATTTCGAAATCGTGAGATATGAATTTTACAACAGATGAGTACGTTGACATGCTCCTACTTTACGGCGAGTGCCGAGGTAGTGCAGCTCTAGCTGCAGCAACTTATCGAATCAAATATCGAAACAGGTGGGTTGCATCCAATAATCGTTCTCACAATCAGTAATCATGTGAATACCTATGTATGATGTGTATTCACGTATCAGAGCCAATTTTCCGAGCGATCGGACTTTCACAAGGCTCGAATCTCGTTTGCGCCAAACTGGTAGATTGGAAAAACGAGTGGGAGTCAGGCCCCATCCTGCTACAAGTGGTGATAACGAATTAGTTGTATTAGCTGCTGTGGCTGCTGACCCTTGCATCAGTACCAGACAAATTGCAAATAACTTGATAGATATTAGCCGCTCTTCAGTGCATAGAGTTTTGAAAAAGCACAAATTTCATCCATACCATATCCAACTCGTCCAAGAGTTGTATGGCGATGACTTCGTCAATCGGATGGTATTTTGTCACTGGTTGACAGAAAAAACTTTTTTCAGGGATGATTTCTTAAATAACATCATGTTTTCCGATGAATCCCGTTTTAATAATACTGGTGTGGTGAATCGGCACAATATGCATTATTGGTCAGCAGAAAACCCACATTGGATGAGAGACACAGCATTCCAACATCAATGGGGTGTTAATGTTTGGTGCGGCATTGTTGGAGATCACCTTATAGGGCCTTATTTTTTCGACGCACATCTCACGGGTGCTCGATATTTAGATTTTCTTCAAAATATTCTTACCCAATTATTGGAAGACGTTCCACTTGCTATTCGACAGCGTAGGTGGTTCCAGCATGATGGAGCACCACCCCATTACGCTAGAGTTGTCAGAGATCATCTGCATAGTAAGTAGATCTCGATCACTAGATTAATAATTACGAATAAAATTCCAATTCTTATCCTCACGGTTATTGATGAATATTCCCGGAATGATTTTTTATGCGGTAAATTGCA
>OX451206.1:35820408-35830408 GCA_949628255.1 Macrophya alboannulata | reverse complement strand
TCAGTTGTCTACTTCGCGTTAAATACCTATACCTCTCAACTATTCAATGTCGACTTCTCACATAGTGGATAATTTATGGAATAAAACATGGACACCTATTCTTCGCAAGGTTTTTAATCTGCATTCTATTTGGACATCAAAACAAGATATATTATTAATCGGCGATAATTCTCATGGGAATCGATTTTGGAAATTTGATTCGTGTTTCAATCTGTAGTTATACTTACCGTTACAGCCCTTCTTTCTTCTTTCTTCTTTCTTCAATATACCTATACCTAGAATTTTCTCGATTATTTTCAGCTATTCAGGGTCCCGCGTTTATAGTTTGGGTTACTTAGTTGAATTCATCGAAAGCAAAAAAATGCGTGTGAAGTCTTACATCGCGATCGTAGCTCGCAGATGGCTGACTCACCACGCGGTTGAGCGACCTGATTACATCCTGCGCGTAAATATACAAACGACGGTCTGCGAGTCGAAACAGCGCGGCTGTTTGCGGGTATTGCGCCTTGCAATATAAAATAATAATTACAAATACGCTGCGTTCAAAGAGGCTTATACGAAATTTTTGGTGCAAACTGTTAACGATTAAAGTCTCGTTATTTGCAACAGAGAGCCCTGTTTCCTAAAATCGAAATGTTTCTTGTACCGTGTAACAATATATGGAAAACTAATATATAGCATAATTATTTTCATCTAAAATTTAATTTCATCATCATCATATTCGTTCAATATTTATTCGTCTTATTTAAACATTGTACCTACAAAAAATTCCTAATTTCCTGACTCGTTATAGCTATGACGAGTATACTGTCATGGCCTTAAAAAAATTCGTCATGATTCCGTTTTTAATTCGAAAAAGAAAGTACAATAAGTGCAGAAATGACTTGATCTGAAGGATATACAGTAAATAAATTGATTCAGCTGATATTTCCCATTTACTTCTCCACCAAATAAAGAAGTATAACGTGTATGGGCCCATTCCAGGCCATCTCGACCTGGTCGTGACCTTCACCATTTTCAATTTCTTATTATCCTGTTAGTATGGTGAAAAGTATCAGAAAAAACACGATTTGTAAAGGTTTAGGTCTAAGACAGAGAATAAGTCTGCTACTAATCACTCGGACATCGAAATGATAGTGAGCCATAATAAATTTCGATGAAATTTACACCGTGAAGACTCCGTAGAAATACGAAAGTTTCGAGCCTAGAGTGAGGGTGGGCGTGCATCTAGCTTAGGAGACAAGAAAATAACAGAAAAAAAAAAAATTAAAATTCGTGACGGTCACTGCCAGGTCAGAATGGCCTGAAACGCTCCATATATTGCACTTATGATCTCATAAAATATAGTGGTGTTACGACTGAATAATTTATTGTAATCTAGAACAACTAATATCGAAATGATAATTTCCAAATATTCGCTCGAACCTCCCAAATTTTCACACTAATGATCTTATAAAATATAGTGGTGTTACGACTGAATAACTTATTGTAATCTAGAACAACTAATATCGAAATGATAATTTCCAAATATTCGCTCGAACGTCCCAAATTCTTTGGTTTCTGTGTCAGTTCCAGTGTTTTTCATTTAGATTTTCGGTATCAAGATTCGCGGCAGCGAATCGCCGCCAAGTACCCGTAGGCCGGCGCGGCAGCCCCGAATCATTTGCCCGAGCAAGCTCTTGTTCTTGTAAAAAATCTGTCATATCTTTTGAACCACTGATTATTTTATCATCAAATTTATAGAGGCGTGAGGTCAACCCCACTTGACCGTGCTGGCAAAAGTTGCACGAAATCGATCAAGCGGTTCCTGAGATATTGACCGTCAAAGTTGATCGAAAAACACAATCTTCTTCTTCTTCTTCTTCTTCTTCTTCTTCTTCTTCTTCTTCTTCTTCCTTGCAGAACGCGGTCCTTGAGACCACGGTATCTATCGAACCGTGACATTTATGAACTTGCAATTTGGAGGGGGTGTTGTTGACACCGAAATCTCGCCCCCTATTGTTTGTGAGCAATAATCGACCACGCATACCAAAGTTATTAATGATATATTAATTATTTTATATACGTATGCACATAGATACATGCATATGTGTCTCGGGACCACGATATCTGGTGATAATAACGATAACGATAACGATAACGATAACGATAACGATAACGATAACGATAACGATAACGATAACGATAACGATAACGATAACGATAACGATAACGATAACGATAACGATAACGATAACGATAACGATAACGATAACGATAACGATAACGATAACGATAACGATAACGATAACGATAACGATAACGATAACGATAACGATAACGATAACGATAACGATAACGATAACGATAACGATAACGATAACGATAACGATAACGATAACGATAACGATAACGATAACGATAACGATAACGATAACGATAACGATAACGATAACGATAACGATAACGATAACGATAACGATAACGATCACGATCACGATCACGATCACGATCACGATCACGATCACGATCACGATCACGATCACGATCACGATCACGATCACGATCACGATCACGATCACGATCACGATCACGATCACGATCACGATCACGATCACGATCACGATCACGATCACGATCACGATCACGATCACGATCACGATCACGATCACGATCACGATCACGATCACGATCACGATCACGATCACGATCACGATCACGATCACGATCACGATCACGATCACGATCACGATCACGATCACGATCACGATCACGATCACGATCACGATCACGATCACGATCACGATCACGATCACGATCACGATCACGATCACGATCACGATCACGATCACGATCACGATCACGATCACGATCACGATCACGATCACGATCACGATCACGATCACGATCACGATCACGATCACGATCACGATCACGATCACGATCACGATCACGATCACGATCACGATCACCATCACCATCACCATCACCATCACCATCACCATCACCATCACCATCACCATCACCATCACCATCACCATCACCATCACCATCACCATCACCATCACCATCACCATCACCATCACCATCACCATCACCATCACCATCACCATCACCATCACCATCACCATCACCATCACCATCACCATCACCATCACCATCACCATCACCATCACCATCACCATCACCATCACCATCACCATCACCATCACCATCACCATCACCATCACCATCACCATCACCATCACCATCACCATCACCATCACCATCACCATCACCATCACCATCACCATCACCATCACCATCACCATCACCATCACCATCACCATCACCATCACCATCACCATCACCATCACCATCACCATCACCATCACCATCACCATCACCATCACCATCACCATCACCATCACCATCACCATCACCATCACCATCACCATCACCATCACCATCACCATCACCATCACCATCACCATCACCATCACCATCACCATCACCATCACCATCACCATCACCATCACCATCACCATCACCATCACCATCACCATCACCATCACCATCACCATCACCATCACCATCACCATCACCATCACCATCACCATCACCATCACCATCACCATCACCATCACCATCACCATCACCATCACCATCACCATCACCATCACCATCACCATCACCATCACCATCACCATCACCATCACCATCACCATCACCATCACCATCACCATCACCATCACCATCACCATCACCATCACCATCACCATCACCATCACCATCACCATCACCATCACCATCACCATCACCATCACCATCACCATCACCATCACCATCACCATCACCATCACCATCACCATCACCATCACCATCACCATCACCATCACCATCACCATCACCATCACCATCACCATCACCATCACCATCACCATCACCATCACCATCACCATCACCATCACCATCACCATCACCATCACCATCACCATCACCATCACCATCACCATCACCATCACCATCACCATCACCATCACCATCACCATCACCATCACCATCACCATCACCATCACCATCACCATCACCATCACCATCACCATCACCATCACCATCACCATCACCATCACCATCACCATCACCATCACCATCACCATCACCATCACCATCACCATCACCATCACCATCACCATCACCATCACCATCACCATCACCATCACCATCACCATCACCATCACCATCACCATCACCATCACCATCACCATCACCATCACCATCACCATCACCATCACCATCACCATCACCATCACCATCACCATCACCATCACCATCACCATCACCATCACCATCACCATCACCATCACCATCACCATCACCATCACCATCACCATCACCATCACCATCACCATCACCATCACCATCACCATCACCATCACCATCACCATCACCATCACCATCACCATCACCATCACCATCACCATCACCATCACCATCACCATCACCATCACCATCACCATCACCATCACCATCACCATCACCATCACCATCACCATCACCATCACCATCACCATCACCATCACCATCACCATCACCATCACCATCACCATCACCATCACCATCACCATCACCATCACCATCACCATCACCATCACCATCACCATCACCATCACCATCACCATCACCATCACCATCACCATCACCATCACCATCACCATCACCATCACCATCACCATCACTAGCACTAGCAATATTATTATCATCATCATCATCATCATTATTATTATCCCGTGCGGGGTTGCTACTCCTCCATCGGGCGCCTCCCCAGGTGGCGGATAGGGGAACACTCAGCAGATATGCAGGGTACCGGGAAAACAAAACACCCGGGGTGGACCAAAAGTAGCTATGGGATGGACACCCAGAACAATAAACCAAAAAAAAAACGCGAAGCATGATGGCAAGTACAGTTGATAACAAAATACCCCAGGTGACGGACCCTTCACAGGTGGACCTCACCGTCGGTTCCGAGGGAGCGAATGGATCCCTGGCCGACGCTGGCGCAAGGATTCTGGGGGCGCCAAATTTGTACCTCACCACTCAGAGCACCGAGAGCACCGATAACACCGCAGCTCAAGGAACGAGCATACAACACGGAGCCTCTCCTCTAGACAAGTTTATATATCAGACACAGCTTTATGACGGCCCCGGGAAGGATTTCTGGTACTGCCTCGGAAATCACCTGAGCCGCAAAGAGCTGCGGCGGAAGGAAGAGGAGGCCCAAATGACCAGGATTGTTGAGAAATTAACTGAAGCTAAATCGAAACTCCTATCAAACATGAAGGACGATATAAAGAATGGCATTCCAGATGCTATAGACCTGGTCTCAGAATTGCGGAGGCTGAGAAAATGTAGTGAACAGGAGGACTACTCTCTACCTCAACTCCTGTCAGACAAGTTAGCCACACTGCCCCCTACGGCACATCGGGCCCTCAACCCAGAGACCCAATGTATAGAGACAGCTACCGAAAGTGACACGCAGTCAGAAACAAGCCCCGAAAGAGGAGGGGGCAAGCGTAAAAGGAAGCTTGGAAGCAGCCCGCCAGGCGACGGTGTAAAACCGAGGACAAAGGCGGTCAAAACTAGTAGGGGTGGTCGTCTAGAGGCGCAGTCTCGAAGCGACCAACACCAGAAGAAAACGGATACAGGGGATCAGGACTACGACGGAGAGTCAGATACCTCGGCGACTCCGTCGGACGCTGTGAACAGTGAATGGGGGATACAGAAGACCAAAAAGGAGCGACGCAAGGAAGGCCGCCTGATCAAAATGGCGATAATGAACTCGCAGCAAAGACAGGCGGCACCAGCCACACCTGGGTCACAGGAACAGGATGCGGCGGTGGGAACAAAGAAGAAGAGGAAGAGAAAGCGGAGGCCGAGCCCGCCCCAAGACGCCGTGAAAATCACGCCTGCAGCAGGAAAGACATTCGCGGACATAATAAAGGGCGTCAACGAGGCTAAAATCTCTGGGGATGGCCCAACAGTAGATAGATTCCTGAAGACAAAGAAAGGGGAACTGATTATAAAATTCAGGGGCAAAACCGGCAACGCCACGGCTGCCACGGAGGCCCTCAAGACGGCAGTGGGAGACCTCGGAAAACTGGCAAGCTTACCAGCCACAACCACAGTCAGGGTTTTTGACCTAAACAGCGGGAACACGGTGAAACAGATCCAGGCAGCAGTAAGAAAGGCACTCCCAGAAGTAGCGGCGGACCCGACAGTAACCTTCTCGAACCCTAACGCAAGGGAGCAAGTGATAGCCTTCGTTAACCTCCCAGCGAGAGACGCTGTAACCCTCCTTAAGAGCAGGATTTTACAAGTCGGCCCCTTTTCGTGCAGAATACGGCGATGTGAGATAGCAAAAAGATGCTACAAATGCCTCAGCTTTGGACACACCACCCACACCTGCAAAGGCAACGACAGAACAGGCCACTGTTTCAAATGTGCCCAACCCGGGCACGTCGCTAACGACTGCACGGCGGAGGAACCGACATGCATAGCCTGCGTAGACGCAGGAGTACCACCAGAACAGTCAAAACACCGGTTGGGAACCGGAAGTTGTAAAGCGTATAGACTGGCATGGGGGAAGTCCGGAATCCAGATTCGGGTAGAAGGATGACGAAGATTCTACAAGGTAACATTGCCCGCAGCCCTACGGCTTTCGGGCTTCTTGAGAAGATGATAGAAGAGAGAAGAGCGGATATAGCCTTTATAAGCGAGCCCGGAAGATCGAGCAAAGAAGGACCCAACTGGGTCGCAGACAGCAGGAAGAAGGCAGCCATCTGGATCCCGGATCAAGGCAGTCTGCCCATCTCCGAGAAAGGCAGCGGCAACGGGTATGTCTGGGTAAAGAGCGGAAGCATTACGTATGTAAGCTGCTATCTCAGGCCGCCCACACCAAACCAGCCGGATACCTTCAACGCGGATCTGGAAGAATTGGAGGACGTGATGCGGAACACACAAGGAGGCATTATCATTGGAGGCGACTTCAACTCGAGCGCCCTGGACTGGGGATCCCCAGATACGAACAGCAGAGGCCAGAAGGTGCTAGACATGGCGTCCAGGCTTGGGCTCGTGATACTAAACAACGGCACCACAACATTCAGGCGAGACGGACAAAGAGAGACAGTCCCAGACATCTCTCTGGCCTCGGAGGATATTGCGGGTCTGGTAAACGACTGGGAAGTAATTGATGAATTCAACGCCAGTGATCATCTCTACATCTCCTTCTCTACTGGCCAGCCGCAGCGGAATCAAAACCAACAACGCGCCCATCGGTGGAATCTTGCTAAGATGGATAGAGCGAAGTTTGAACGCGCGATCAAAGAAGGTGAAGAAGAAACTCCATCATTACCGACAGAAACCGCAGAGGAGGCAGAGCAACTAGTGGATGTGGTAATGACGTTGATAGAAAAGGCCTGTGCCGTGTCCACACCCAAAAAATCTGGCAGACAAAAAAGACCCCCGGTCTACTGGTGGAATCAGGAGATAGCCGATCTCAGGAGAGATAGCCAACGGCTCCGAAGACGCACTCAACGAGCAAAGAAGGGGCCGGATCAGACGGAGGTGCTGCGACGGAAGGCGGAAGAAAAAGCAGCAAAAAAACGACTCGTCGAGGCTATTAGGAACAGCAAGAAAGGGCATTGGAAGGCACTGTGCAAGGAGGTTGATAAGGACCCGTGGGGACTAGGCTACAAAATAGCAATGAAGAAGCTGGGTAAGTTCGCCAAACCTCCACCACGCGAAGCAGGGGTGATGGAGGATATTGTCACTACACTGTTCCCGGAGCACGAGGAGAGGCAGAAGCAGAGCATAGATGTGACCGAGAACATCCCTCTCTTCACGAAAGCGGAACTGAACGCGGCAAACAGATCTATGAAAAACCAGAAAGCACCAGGACCGGACGGGATTCCCTCCGAAGTCATTAAGCTGGCGATGGAAGCCTCGCCCCAGATCCTGCTGTGCATGTACAACACATGCTTGAAGACCGGTACCTTCCCAAAGAGGTGGAAAAGACAGAAGCTGGTGCTGATCAGCAAGGGCAAAGGAGACCCGAACACAGCGGCGGGAAACCGGCCACTGTGCATGCTCGACACGGCCGGAAAAGTCCTAGAGAAGCTCATAAGACCGAGACTACAGGCAGAAATACAGGCCGAAGGCGGCCTGTCAGAGCGGCAGTTCGGATTCCGGAGGGGCAAATCCATAAATGATGCTGTCGCCATGGTTAAAAAAACCTTCGACACGGAACAAATGAGGAACCAGCACTCGAAGAGGATAGTTATGATCGCTACCATCGATGTTAGAAACGCATTCAACTCGGTCGCCTGGAAAAACATGATAAGGCCTTTAAGAGAAAAGTACAACGTCCCCCCACACCTGCTCCGAATAGTGGAGGACTACTTGAGAGACAGACGGCTTCTCTATGACACCAAGGACGGAGTCAAATCCAGAAAGGTAACGGCTGGAGCCGCTCAGGGCTCGATCCTAGGCCCGGAGCTATGGAATATATCCTACGACGACATCCTCGGAATAGAACTCCCGGTCGGCTGCTATCTCATTGGCTATGCAGACGACATAGCGATCGTCATCACGGGAACAAGCCAGGAGGAATTACAGGAAAAGCTAACCACAGCTATGCGCAGGCTCAGGGTATGGCTGGACGACCAAGGGTTGAAGATCGCCGCAGAAAAGACTGAGATAATCCTCCTCACCAAAAAGCACAAAGCCACCTTCGACAACATCCAGGAGATGGTGGTGGAGAATCAACACGTACAGACCAAGGAAAACATCAAGTACCTCGGCTTCACCCTAGATTCGGGGATGAGCTTCGGGGAGCACATCAGGAAGGCCGCAGACAAAGCGTCGGCGGCGACTGCATTGCTTAGCCGGCTGATGAGTAACATAGGCGGACCGAGGGCCAGCAAGAGGAGACTGCTCATGTCCGTCACAAACTCGATGCTGCTGTATGGCGCAGAGATATGGGGAGACGCCATGCGGAAGAAGGTGCACAGAACGAGGATCTCAAGGGTGCAGCGCAGGGCTGCCCTCCGGATCAGCAGCGCTTACCGCACGGTATCAGAGCCGGCGGTTTTAGCTATTGCAGGCGTGATCCCCGTAGATCTGCTAGCCCTGGAGCGCAAGTCGGCCTTCGACTCAAGGAAGGAAGCTGAAAGAACGGGCCAGCTTGACAACAGGCGGAACATCACAGAGGAGGAAAGAAGAGCGACCTGGGAGAAGTGGCAGAACAGGCGGGAGCGGGACAACCGAGGTAGATGGACGGCCCGAATCATACCATGTGCCAAAACATGGATGGAGCGAGACCATGGGGAGCCAAGTTACTACCTGACGCAGCTGCTCTCAGGTCATGGTTACTTCCGGTCCTACCTGAGTAAGATAGGAAAAGTGGTAAATCCTGCTTGTTTGGCGTGCGAGCACACACGGGACGACGCAGAGCACACGTTTTTCAACTGCAGGCGGTGGGAACCTGACCGGCAGCGACTGAGAGATCAGATAGGACAATTCACCCCCGATAACATCGCGGAGCTGATGCTGCAGGACAAAAAGAATTGGGACTCAGTAGCCACCTACGTCGAGGCGGTGCTGCGGACTAAGAAACGAGA
Organism: Macrophya alboannulata; assembly: GCA_949628255.1. NCBI lineage: Eukaryota > Metazoa > Arthropoda > Insecta > Hymenoptera > Tenthredinidae > Macrophya > Macrophya alboannulata. The sequence goes on along the minus strand of OX451206.1, from coordinate 35,820,773 downwards.
GAATTTGGTTGACGACAGCCGCGCAGAGCGAGACGCCAACTGAGTACCCCCCCCCCCCCCCCCCAGAAAGGAAACCCGGACGTACCACGCAAGAGGCGAAGACGACGAGAGAACAGACCACGCAAACCAAGAGGCGGATGCGGAACAAGGACAACTGGGAACACCCTCCACAGTGCCTAGTACAAAGAAGTGAGATCCGAAGAACGCCAAGTCGGGCGAAGACAAGCCACCTTGAGTAATACAATGTTATTGTGGGTCCAAGGTGGTGTCCTGAGGGCATGTCAAAACAGGTTAGGGTTTTAGTGGGTATGCCGCCGACAATCATGCGGTGGAGAGTCCTACTACTACTGCTACTGCTACTGCTA